>JAQQZR010000001.1:5827546-5839790 GCA_030068235.1 Notoglanidium macrostoma
AGAAGAGGAGATAAGAGAAGAGAAGAGAAGAGGAGAGAAGAGAAGAGAAGAGAAGAGAAGAGGAGAGGAGAGGAGAGAAGAGAAGAGAAGAGGAGAGAAGAGAAGAGGAGAGAAGAGGAGAGGAGAGGAGAGAAGAGGAGAGAAGAGAAGAGGAGAGAAGAGAAGAGAAGAGAAGAGAAGAGGAGAGAAGAGAAGAGGAGAGAAGAGAAGAGAAGAGAAGAGAAGAGGAGGAAGAGGAGAGATTGCATCTAAGCCTGCAATATATTAAATCAGGTGGGAAAATGAGAATGTTGTAATTAAAATCATACTGTGCAATGTGTAACTAACACAATGTCATTTACACAAAGCATCTGCAGCATCACATCATCGGGGCATGACCACCTCCAAACATGAACACACACACACACACACACACACACACACACCATATGACACTGGGATGTTAATTAGGTTTCGGCTGCACATGTGCTGGAGTTTCTGGCGCTGTTCCTCTTTACTGCTCATCAGGCTGAATTTGCTTTTCTTGAACTTTAATCAATCTGGCTGTAACACAGACAGGCGACTTCAGCAGAACTTCAGCAACATTAAAGCCTGAATTTTAAAAAGCAGATGGACTAGCAATACCTGGCTCTCATAACCGCTGTTACAGGAAGCTGCCTGATGAGATGTTGTGACAGATTTCTCATTCCCATCGAATGGCTTACTTACATTTCACCTTTTTATGTACCAAAGACAAAATAATGAGAATATCTTCATTTATTCAAACATCTGGTCTTCTCAAGCTGTGCTTGCTGAACACTGGTTACATCCGTTATGTAAAAGTCCAGACCATATCAGGTAATACAGAGGAAACTTATGCTCAACTGTAAAAACAAGAAGCAAGAATTACAGTACTCAAATAAAATGTTTATCCTGTAGGTACCAACCAATACAGCTGTTTAGCTTTACGTAAATATTTAAGCTGGTTTACAATAAAACGTGATCATCTTATGCTAACCATACACTAGAAGATGTTTTAAGCCTTTTCAAAGACTAAAGGTTAAAATTCAAAGAGTTTTTATTCACAGAGTATGATTTTGCAAAGACTGGGGGTCACTATTCCCGCTTTTCTGCCTGGTGTTGGAACCCACCTACTGGTTGTTGACGTCAGTATCTGCATGAGCCAGGAGTAAAAACGTATAATAATATTAAACACGATTGATTTTACCGGAACGTCAAGATGAGGAAAAGCCTGACTTAAGAAAGCTATCCTGACCACCTTAAACCAAACGATCGGGATGACAGGAGCGCACCATAACTCTAGCAAAGCTCTCATGATTTCAATCCGACATTGGAAATGTGTCTGTGACAGTGAAATCGCTTAAAAAGTGGTTTGGTGTAAGACCGGCGTGAACTGTTCTTCCTCATGTCTTCTCAGGGAGTTTTCCTCGCCACTGTCACAAGTTTGCTCATTAGGGAGCTAAATGTCTATTGTTAAAAGCCTTATACGAGTATAATTTAATTAAATGCTCTTACTGATGAAGAGAAACATCTCTGCTCTTTCACATACAAGTCTGTTTCTATTGGTGGAAGCAGACTGAGGAACTCGGCTGAACAACGGTACATGGTGCTAAAACGGTGGCTAAACCTCCAAGCCACAGAGGTCAAAGAAGGTACCACATAGTACACTGTTAGAAAAAGGGGATCATTTCAAATGTAAAATCTGTACATAATTCCCTACAACAGAGCATTTCTGTTTGATCGAGGGCTTCAATTAAAAGCAATAAACCCTCGACTACTAAAAAAATGTACCTTAAAACCCTTCTGACTGCTTTCAATTGTGTCTTCAATTATGTGATTATGTCAGCATACTCTATTTGTTTTCAAAGCATTTAATTATGATGTAAATAGCAGCCGTGAGCACTTACTATGCAGTAACTCGATTAATATCGGCGCATGCTTTAAACGATGTCATTTAGTAATTTAGAATTTCAACTAATTAGATGATGGTAACTTACACCTATCCTGCCTGGGATGAAATGGGTGTTTGGATCAGGAGGAAACTGGAACAAAAACAACAGAAAGTATGATGAATGGAAGGAAAAAGATGAGGATTTAGAAAAAGACTGACAATATAAACTACAAAACATTTCATCATTTCTTAGCCCAGGCATCTTTTCAAGGCACCCCAAGATGGAAGGAAGCGCTCCTACTTCTGTACACAGTCCCAAAAATCATTAATTGTGGAATCTGTCCTGCTCATTTAAGTGAAACGTTTAATTATAGAGTGGAACTGGAGGCAGGCGGAATTAATGGCTTGATGTGAAACTGACTGATCTCAGCCTCAGAGGCCAGTGTGTGAGACTGCAAGAAATTGTGCCCTCTTGAAAACGAACGAAAGTCTTTCCAGCACCCCGATAAACCGCTTTATGCAAAAGAACTGCGCACTTAGACAGAGAGTGAGAAAGGGCCGGTGCAAGAGAGACGGGAAGAGAATAATGCAAACAAAGAGAAATGGGAGGGGAGAACTGTTGCTTCGTTCTGGGTTTATCCTGCTCACTTCGTCTTTCCCCTTTCTTCCTGCTCCAGGTCATGAGACTATGGCGCTGCTCGTTAATCCACGTTTCAGAGTAATGAATAATCAGGACCTTCTACAGCCTGTGCTATGTGGGCCGTATTCAGGAGCTGGGGATTTAAAGTATTTAGGTTCAAAGGATACGTCAATAAAGAAAAGGGAATTTTTTAGACTAGTGCTGATTTTCTGAGTGGCTCATTCAGATTATTGAAATTACCTGCATGCAGGTCACGCATCAGAGGCTGCCAAGTCTAGAGTAGAGGTTTTAATTATAGTATTTTTGCCTTTGCCTTAAAAAAAAATAGGTACTTGTCAGATTGCGCAGGGTTCAGGTGCAGTTAATCAGGTAATCAGGGAAAAGGGAAAAGCAGGCAGGTCAAGAGACCTGAAAACAGAGTAAGGACAAACTCAAAAAGTCCAGAAAACCTACTCAGCCTTCTCGCTGGAGAAACGCAGGGGAAGACTTCACACTGAACAGTGTAACTTAAAGGGATTAGTGTGATTACAAGACCGGTGTGTGTGATTAGTAATCGGCAGAGTGTGACTGAAATCAGGTCGTGTGCCATAATCATACACTGATGTGCGATAAACAGAAATGTAAGCTGTATTATAAAAGCAGTCCATGTAATTAACAGACCGTTTTAGTTTTGCCTCAGCATACAAGTTATAAAAGTTATAGAATTAGAGGTGAAATTACATTTAGGAAGTTAAAGTATCTTGAATTCCTTCTATAAAATTACCACAAACCAAATATAAGATTATTAAACCTATTTCAAACTGCTGGCATGAAGTTTTGTTTTTCCAGGAAAAAAAAAACGCTTACAATTTGCTGCAATGGAACAAGAAGAAATTGGTTAAAAAGTGCCTAGAATAATGTGTAAATTAAATAGTTAATAGTACATATTAAAATGTTATATCTGGTTTATTGTGATCTTAGAATAGGAAATACTAGATGGGTTTTTTTGTCACTTGGTGAGATGTCATTTTCTGGCCCATAAATACTCTGTGGCAGGCGATGTGGTGGGAATAAAAGAAGCAAACATTACAGTTCAAAATAATGTTAGTCATGGCAGTACCAACCAGCTCAAAAGTAAACAATATCTGACAGGCATGTAGGCAAATAGTTGGCCACAACAGCACTGCTTAGCTTTAACAAACATTTAGACCTATTCACATTAAAGGCTCAGCCTCATCACTGGCAAAATCAGGAGCGAGACTTCGAACTGAACAAGAAAATATCTGTCTTATTTAAAGGGACTAGTGCAATTGGAAAGAGGTGCATGATTACTAATCAGCAAATGCTGAAAAGGAATATGGGTTATGTGAGGAATCAGGGGACAAGGCCTGTAAAATCACATGCTGTCTGAGGATCCTGGGAAATGGAGTTTGTGTTTTTAAATGAGGCCTGGTGTGACGTGACAGAAAAAGAAAATGCAGACTGTCAGAGAAGATTACATTTCAATCGTACTGTACATTGTTTTAAAACTAAGTTGACTAAATAAAATGAAAAGAAGGCCAGGATTAAAATAAACTTTTACTCAAAGATGTATGTAATATATTACAAATACTGTATATTGGGGTTGATGGTCATAAATGATTATAATAATGACTGAATCTTGACTCTGCACATTTGTCTTTCACCACGCTGGGATCCACTCACTACAAAAAAGCGTCACGTGATGTAGTGTACGGCGGATCCTGATAATATTGGAGAAGCAGGTCAAACAAGGAAAACCCGACATTTTGTGGTTGCACGATTGTTTGGAACAGGTCACACGGTCATTATGCCCGGCAGACAGAGATAATAAAAAAATAAACGTTTTCGTTAGAGACAGGAAGCCAGAAAAATGAAGAGGTGATGCAGAACAAACATTTCATCATCCAAGCTGGGTTTTGCTGACCCAAAGGCTCCCAATCCATTAACAGACAAAGCAGGATAGTGCACTTGCTAAATAGGTCTGTGTTTGCTCGTGCTGAAAACCCACAGACGCACACACTCACTCACACACACACAAACACACACACACACACACACACACACACACACACACACACACACACACGTCTTACTATCCTTGCAAGGACCTACAGCTAATTAATGCTATGCCTAAATCTAACGCTAACCTTAACCTCATCACCCAAAATAAAGCCTTTGGGCTCTTTTAGCTTTTTAAATAAACAACTGCATGTCCCCACAAGGTCAAAACTGTCAATTATTCCTATCCCTGTGGGGACATCTGGTCCTCACCAAGATATAAAAACCTATAAACACACACACACACACACACAAACAAATAAAAACAGCTCTCAGGCCGGCTGCTGGTTGTGTCATCCAGGTGTTGTAATGTTCCACTTCCTATGACGCCACTGGAGCAGAAAGCTGTCTTCAGCAGCAGCTGCTGAGCTTAACGCAGCATAAAACTAAACTCACAGCCAGCTTTTAAAAAGTCTTTTAGAAGAACATGGGCCAGAAAACTCAGAAAAGACCATAATCAAAAATACACTGTAATTGCAGAAAACACCCTGTAGAAAAATCTCAGGTGGGCCAGAAAATGATGAGGAAGTGGTGCTTTCTCACTTTGGACAGTATGAAATGATTTGGATCTGTAATTATTAGCTGTACTGGCCTTTGCTGTACTTTTACTATTTTTGTGAGATTTGAGTAATACAATTTCGAGTAGCCAATTAACCTACCAGCATGTCTCTGGGAAGTTAGAAGAAACCTGGAGAACCCAGAGGAAGTCCACGCCAACATGGAACACTCCAGACAGACAGTAAGTCGAGCTCAGGATGGTACTCCAGACACTGTAGCTATCTTCTGTACCTCCTTGTTGCCTTAAACCTAAATATTAAGGTAAAATGTCTTCTTCTATTGTGGTAGGATATTTTTTGCCATATCGCCCACTCCTTATCACAATGACTTTTTTATGGATCACTTGAAATTGTCACAGGCTGTTTCAATAGCTCGTTGTGACTGTGCTAGTAGAGGGCCTGGGGAGGATGAGCAATGCATGCTGGGAGCTCAACACCCCGGTGAGATGTGCTTCACTCTCTCTCTCGCTCACACACACACACAGCGAAGAGGACATCGAGTAAAGCCCCCGTTGGGTTACCTGTCTGTCTGGAGCACAAAGAGAATATGGTTTGTGTGTGAGGGAGTCAGTCAGGGGTAGAGGGTAGTTTGGAGCCAAGCAGAGAAATGAAGAAAGACAGAGAGTCACCTGAGGTATTTTTATCTCCTGGTGCATTTTCTTCCATTTTCTACAAGACGCCACCCTACTCCAACCTCCCTCTCTCTCACTTTTCATCTCTCCCTCTTCCCCTTCTCTCTTTCTCTTGCTCAGGAGTGTTTACATTGACTGAGGTGGAGCAGGCATTGAAAATCGTTGGATGTGTGTTTATATTGTACAGGGGAAAAGTCTTCTAGAATCTTGATCCATCAAACTTGAATGGGTGGCAAATACTGTATATTCACTTAGCCTCACACACCCCACACACAGACACCATCCATCTCCTGTCAGACAGGGGTCAGACGGTGTATAGGTGTGCGTTTATGCTTGTGTGTCTCTGCGTGTGTGTGCACACGTTCTCTCCTGCCTCTATCCTGCCTCATCTGTCTCTATCCACCAGGATATTGAAAAGGACAAGGGACAGGAAGGTTACTATGTCCCGAACATATCAAGGTGACAGTTCATGTTGATTTGAGTGGTTTTCTTGAGTAGTGGGCGGAGCCTGTGTGCTGTTCTTGGTGTCTGGCTTGTAGCATTACATTATAAAATCCTGGTCAGACCATATTTAAGTAGAAAGTACAAGTCTGATAAACTAGCATTCTGCTGTGGAAAGTTTTTGAGCTTTTTGTTCAGGTTAACAAAGATTACATTAAGTGCACATAGTAACATCGGACACTGCTAAGGTCAAAGATGACAGTTCAGAGTCAAAATAGAACTTAATAGTGGTTTCTGTGTGCTCCTCCAGGTGCAATGGAGCGTGAAATTATGTGTGATTTCCCCCCCCAAAAAAAGAGGACTGCTATAAAATCTGGCGATGCACACCAACCTTGACAGCACTGGAGGGTCTGCCCACGCTGCTGGGCGCAGCATACATAATTGCTCTGCGGAAAAGATAGTGGAGACATAGAACAAGACAAAGATAGAAAAAATGGCGAAAATAAAGGTAGACAGAAAGAAAGAGCAGAAAGGATGAAACTGTACACCTACATGTTTCCAAGTTAATATTCTGCCTTTTAAATAGCTGGATAAAACTAATTGAAATTCACCTGTTCTTCTGCACTCTGCCTTCAGGACAAACTCAGACTTTTACTCTTCTCTACTGCCAAATTAAAGATTGTACAGGTGCTCTCCAAAATCCACATTTAAACCCCCACACACAAAAACACACATCCAGGAAAAAAAAAAACCCTGAAGGGTTATCCGGAAGCAAACACACCTGTTTAAATATTCATATCCCATTTAGCGCTCCTTTACTGAACAATTTCCATTTGCAGCAGTGGAGCAACGTGACAGAGAGAGAGAGAGAGAGAGAGAGAAGCCTCTCAGCCATATACATGCACACACACTCGCAAAAACACACAAATACACACACACTCGCACACAGCTTTCCATCCACCGTAGTGCACAGGCGCACATTCACATAGCAAAACCAATGCATTTGCACAGTGGTACAAGTATTTCACACATGGTACAACCATGGAAAAAAAGATTTAAAGATTTTCTATGACTCAGCATCACCTTACAAATCAATATTAACATAAATACAGTGCCTTCCAGAAGTATTCACCCCAGCTTGAATTTTGTAGTGTAACAAACAGGGTGAACAGGAAGAAACATGCGGATCCAGATGTGGTAAGCTGATATACGTATCCCAGTAGACTTGCTGCTGAAATTGCGGCTTAAGGTGGCTTTACCAAGTTTTTTCCCCGGGGGGTGGGGGGAGGGGTCTATGTTTTGTCTAATTAACCTTCGGGTCACCTATCGTGGAAGTGAAGTGGCAAAAATGCCAATTACATCCATTTCCGTTTCAGTTTGCAATATTACACTTACTCAGAAAGGCAGGGCGATACTCACATGAGCCAGTGTTACTGTTTGCCCTTTTCAAGTGCATATTTCACATTATAAGACCAATTGTTGTTTAATAACCTTTACAGCAGATTAGCACTGATTCATCAGCCAGCTAACCAGGTTATGAATATGATAGCTTTTCGTGGAGATATACTACACCACAGGATTCCTGTACTTCAAAAATAATTACTACCCATCCAATATCTATTATAAAGGTCACGGGGAAGCTGGAGCCAATCCCGGCGAGAGGCAGGCTACACCCTGGGCAGGGCGTCTATCAATCGCATGGCTAACACAAAGATGTAACCATTCATACCTGTGGGCATCTTAGAGTAACCAGTTGATCTACCCTGAATGTCTTCGGACTGTGGTAGGAAACGCATGAAGACGGGGAGAAGATGTGAACTCAGCACAGAAAGGCTCCAGTCGGCCACCAGGTTTGAACCCAGAAACTTCTTGCTGTATGGCGACAGTGCTAACCACTGCAACACAATGCCGCCCACTTAAAAATCATGAGTATGGCTAAACAGCATTAAATCGCCATTGAACCAGCAAACAGATACCACTTTGGCTTCCCTGAAAAGTCACTCATCATGAATTCCACCATAAAATGTGCAATTTCACACTATTTGTACATTTAATTTCTGGATCAAGGCTGGATATTAAACTTCATTAGCTGGTCTTATTTCTCAATAACACAGACATGATACAGGTGTGATGTGCTAATTGCAAAGTTGTCTTGATTATGAATGCGGATGAATAAACGTGCACACTAGATTCAAGAGCTGGTGAATTTGGGGTAAGCTGATGATTGACTGGAGTCAGATTTGAGCTTTACATACTGTACTTATTTTAATCTTCCATACATAACTAGGAAACCATGACTAAGACCCTACTCCAACACATACGATTTACTTCATGAAAACGTTGGTCAAGTTAGAGTGATGTGCAACCTGGTGGCATGGCAGGACTAAGACTGAAAAACAGCTGTATCATAATTAGGATCCTCAGAGTTGAAACAGCTTCAGGCTAATAATAAATATTACAAGAGCACATATTTCTCATGCTCGGAGATTCCAGCAAGAGACCTGTCAGAATTGGATCTTGAAAGAAAAGAAGAAAAGGAAGCTGGCAGCTAAAGAGATGTTAACCGACAGGTGGCTTAACAATTCCCATGATCTTATTAGAGCAGATTTAACTTGGCTTCAAAGAGCTGAGACGGAATTAGATGAAGAGCCAAACAATACAAGCTACATTTCATAATTCATGGCATAGTTGAATTCTCCATTCTGATTGGTCAGGTGGTGTTGATTAATTTTTGGTAGCAGTAGCTCTTACCATAGTTTCAGCTATATGGTAAATTAATTAATTTTGTATTAATAAACTTGGTCCAATACATTATACTTTCTATAGTAAGTTATATAGGGACTTGTACGGCAGATTTTCCACATAAACAGGTTACAAACCATATGTAATAGTTGATATGGTCTAGTTTTCTGTGAATAGATGTTTATTGATCATTTTTGAAGTTCCCAGTGCAGGGCTTTGTAACAGTTAGAGGTAAAGCTGTACAGGAACTTTGAGTTTTCCAACATCGTCAGAATGGAGCGCCTTGCACTTGGTGGTTTCTCTGTATCATGATAAGCAGCGTTTTTCCATTTTATTAACTTCAAGATAGTGAAAAAAGTAAAGCCATGTTGAGGGAGCAGTTGTTTATCGCCGCTATATGTTCCACAGCATTAAATGTAACTATAAATTATTAAAAGTGCAATGTGTTATTCATTAATAAAAATAATTGTTAGTGTTGGCAAATTGTCAGTAGTCACACATTAAAAACCCCACAATGACTCCTGTAAAACACGTGCTTCAATATTTAACTATGCAGAGAACGTGTTCCTTTAGTCATGGAAGCCGCAGCACATTTATCTTGCTGACAGGTTTAATCCCTACAGGTCTCATTCCACTAACATCTGGGAGGTGAAGATTTACTGCATGAACGTACATTCCCAGACTCACACTAGATTAAATCTAATCATGGCCTAAACCGGTGATTTTTCCATCTACGTTTCCTTTTGGACTAGGACTAGAAATAATTTGTGCTAGAGCAAATATAAATTTGCATCCAGGAGCTGAAATAAATCATAATAATGATCTGGTATATACCACATCTGGAGGTGTGATTCACATTTCACTGTCAAGGTTTTTGTAAAGTAGATTGAGTTAAGCTTCACAATGTCAACACAAATGCGTTCCTCAATTCGCAAAAATATTTTCATGTTCCATGTCCAACCAGCTACCCATACTACTCTGCCCCAGTACACACACACACACACACACACACACACACACACACACACACACACATACTAGAGCTGTCACTGAACCATCAAGTTATGTGATACAAAAACAAGTCTATTAAAGTAAGAATCCATCAGGAGATTTTCCACTAGGGGTTTCTTTATGATTCTCTTTTCAGGCCAGACATCATTCACATTTACAATGCTCCAATGCAGTCTGTCCTAAAACCAAAACAACAGTTTGTCAAAGCCTGAAATGCTCGCTCTGTGCCGACTAAGACATGGCTCTAATTTACGGTCAGGAAAAATATAAACAGAAGTCTTAAACAAAGAAACCACTAATATCCGCCATGTGGCGATTCTGCAAGTCACAGTTTGGTGAACTAACTTTAAAATGAGATGATTACTACAACATGATATAGTGGTGCAATGATATAGAAGAGCATTGCTGCCCCACTGTCCCAGGGTCACTGGTTTCATATAGAACTCAGCTTATTGCCTATGTGGAATTTGTCGCATTTTGATCTGGGATAGGCTCTGTAGATGAATGTAACAGGTATTACTGTAATACACATTACAGGTTTAGCACCTTCGGGCTAAAGTTTAATTACAGTTAGGAATATTTCAAGTACTAAATGCATACAGATACAAATAATGGCATTATATATTACAATCCTAGTATGTTTGCATGTATGCATGTATCTATCTATCCATCCCAAACATCATAATGGATATACAATAATGAAAATGAGTGTCAGCCACTTATCAGCATCACATATTTAACTTTACATGAAATGTAATGCTTGGGTAACGTTCAACAGCAGGTTTGTCTTCAACACACTTTCGACTCTTTACACCATTTTCAGTTTTTCACACTTCACACAGTTTCTCACATTGTAAAACAGGATTTTTTTTTAAATGGTGTATGAGTACCGGATACACCTCCCAAGGCACGAATGTTCTGGGACCAGCGTGCCTCACAAAGCAGCAGAACAAGCTGCTCATATCTCCCTCCTTTTCTCCTCTCTCTATCACAGCTTCTCAGCTTCAGAGTTAGAGTCGGTAATGCTCGTCTGCAAACTTGACAAGAAAATGGTGGATAGTCACTGAACTGTGTGTCCCACAATTCTCAGTGGACAAGGTGTGCAGAATGTGATCGTTACTCAGGAACAGTGGCCAGGCAGGTGTGTGTGTGTGTTTGTGTGTCTACAGGTTTTTATACCCTTGTGAGGACCAAATGTGAGCTTTTACTATCCTTTTGTGAGGGGAATTTTGGACGGTCCTCACAAGTGGATGGTCCTCAAAGCAGTTTCATGGGTTTTGTAATCAAAAATAAGAAAAAGTTTTAAAAAATTCCTAAAAAGAAATAATGGAGAAAAAAAAGCCAAAAAGTTTCCTTTTCATTACCGAGGTTAACCTTGTAGGTACATTTGGCTGGTAGGCATTACATTAATTAGCTGTATTAATACAACCCCATTTCCAAAAAAAGTTGGGATGCTGTTGTAAAATGTAAACAACAGAATGTAACGATTTGCAAATCATGCAAACCCATATTTAATTGAAAACAGAACAAAGACAACATATCAAATGTTGAAACTGAGAAATTTTGTCTTGTGGAAAAATACATATTTGACAACATAGTTGATATATTATATCAAGCAATTATATAGATAATTTGATGGATCCAAAATTTTATGCTAGCAACATGTTTCAAAAACGTTGGGACATGGGCAACACTTCCAAAAACCATTGTCTGTGAACACAGTTCATCGCAGCAATCATAAATGCAACCTAAAACGCTACCGTGTAAAGAAGAAACTATACATAAACATGATCCAGAAACACTGCTGCCTTCTCTGGGCCTGAGCTCATTTAAGATGGACTGAGGAAAACTGTCCTGTGGACTGAAAACTCAAACTTTGAAGCTATTTTTGGAAATCATGGATGCCATGTCCTTCAGGCTAATGAGGAGAGGAACCATCCGGCCGGTTATCATCTCACAGTTCAAAAGCCAACATCCTTGATGGTACAGTGCTCAGCAGAAATGAGTACACCCCCTTTGAAAAGTAAGATTTTAATCGGTATCTCAATGAACACAATAACAATTTCCAAAAGTTTCACAAGGAGTTTTAAACAACACTTGATTAACTCCATAACATGAAATTGAGGTTAATAATAATAACTTAGCTCACAAAATCTGAAGTTTTACTCAAATTAGTTGAAGCAAAAATGAATTTTTAGTATTTTGTATGACCACCGTGATTTTTAAGGACAGCACCAACTCTTCTAGGCATGGAATGAACAAGTTGGCGACA
>JAQQZR010000001.1:5839890-5859893 GCA_030068235.1 Notoglanidium macrostoma
TCAGCATGGGCCCTGGCAAATTCTAGGCGTGCGTTTTTGTGTGTGGGCTTTAGGAGAGGCTTCCTTCGAGGACGATACCCATGCATGCCATTCCCCTGCAGTGTGCGCCGTATGGTGTCACGGGAAACAGTCACTCCAGTTTGGCTTTCTACTTCTTTAGCTAACAGCAGTGAACTTGCATGGCGATTTTCTTCAACCCGTCTCATCAGAAGACGCTCCTGTCCAGATGTTAACTTCCGTGGACGGCCTGGACGTCTCTGTGAGATGGTTACACTGCCATCTTCCTTACATTTTGGATCACTTTTGCTGCAGTATTCTGACTGATATGTAAAGCTTTGCTGATCTTCTTGTAGCCCTCACCTTTTTAGTGTAAAGAAATGATTTCCTTTCTCAGGTTTTGTGACATTTCTGTCCCATGTGGTGCCATTGCTGACAGCATGAAATGGGAAGGGGTTTTCTTTGTTAAGTAATGTCCTTTTATAGTCACCTGTCTGCTGGTCACCTCTTAAATGAATAATTAGACTCACCTTTGGTTGAAATCTTGTTAACTTGAATTTTGTAGTCTTCAGTTTGACTTTTCTCCTAAGACCTTAATTGGGGTGTACTCATTTTTGCAACATGGGATTGAATGAATTTGTTAGGAAAATCACTTTTTTGTGTGTGCAAATGAACAAATCTTGTTTGCTAGCAATGGCCTACATTTGTGGGAGTATTTTGTAGTATAGTATCCCATAGAAAATGTTGATTCTAAAAGGTAAATAAAGGTTTTCTGACAAGTCTGGTGGGGTGTACTCATTTATGCTGAGCACTGTATATGGGTTCAGTAGTGCACATGGCATGGGTAGCTTGCACTTTTGGGAAGGCACTATTAATGCTGAATGATATATACAGGTTTTACATACATATATGGCAACATATGCTGCCATCCACATCTTTTTCAGGGAAGGCCTTGTTTATTTCAGCAAACAACTCCAAACCCCATTCTGCACATAGTACAATGGCATGGATCCATAGAAAAGAGCCCAGGTGCTAAACTGCCCTGCCTGCAGTCCAGACCTGTCACCCACTGAAAACATTTGGTGCATCACGAAACGAAAAATATGACAAACCTGACCCTGAACTGTTGAGCAGTTGAAATCCTATATCAGGCAAGAATGGGACGACATTTCACTTTCAAAACTCCAGCAACTGATCTCCTCAGTTCCCAATTATTTGCAGAGTGTTGCTAAAAAAATAGGTGATACAACACAGTGGTGCATCACCCAACTTTTGTGAGAGTGCCCCTGTCCCAACATTTTTGAAACATGTTGCTGGGATCAAATTTATAATTAGCAATATATGTTTCATTTTTTTCATAAAACAACAACAAAAGAAATCTCAGTTTCAACATTTAATATGTTGTCTTTGTTCTATCGTCAATTAAATATGTGTTTATATGGTTTGAAAATCATCAAATTCTGTTTTATTTACATTTTACACAGTGTCTCAAATTTTGGGGAAACAGGGTTGTGCTAATATCAGTGGAAGGTCTTACAAGGACAGTAAAAGAAACGTGTGTGAGTGTGTGTGTGTGTGTGTGTGTGTGTGTGTGTATGTGGATTGAGATGAGTTGAGAATACCATACTGACATAGTACAGTAACACAGCGCTCATTTAACAGAAGTCTCTATGAGTCATGCTGCTTAAGCTCTTGACTTTAGGGGACTCCTTTACACAGCAGCTGCACCCATCCACCGAGTGCTATAGAGACAGGGCCATTTCTCTTTTTCTTATCGAAGTATTCACTTAAAGTCCCTCACCGTACAACCTCTGTAGGGGACACACAGACAGACAGACAGACAGACAGACAGACAGACAGAGAAAGAGAGAGCGAGAGAGAGAGATGAAAAGAGCAGAATGGAGGATGTGCAAGGTAACCAGAGACTGCAACCCACTGATATAGGGACAGGAGAAGGAAGACAAACAAGGAGTGAAAAGGCAGGACAGAATGTGAATGAGTGTCTGAGTGGGACAGTATGCTGGAATGAGCATCAATTGTTTGTGTGGGTGTTTGTTTGTGTGAGCGTGTGTGTGGCTGCAGTATCCCAGATACACCCTTTCTCACACTTATCTACAACGTTCCATTCCATAAGTCAGAATGCGTGCGCGCGCACACACACACACACACACACACACACACACACACACACATAAATCTAGATTTGTTTACAAAATTATGCGTCTAAATATTAGGGACGTAGCACAAAGTGTGGAGTAGATGGAAGGCAGGCAGATAAGCCAAAATCTCATTTCAGACACACATAGACCAGAATAACAATAAGGTCAGGAGAAGGAAGGAGCAGCGATACACTCCAATGTTTGCATGTGCTTAAGATGTAAACACAAAATAAATGTGGCTTGCAGGCTTAAGAGTCATTCTACCTCAATAGCAGCAGTTTGCGAGGCACTAGCATGTGATGAAATACAACCAAAATCATAACGATCAGGTTCAAATTCTAACTCACGTCTTCATAGCTTCACAGTGCATTTTCAGTGGACGGTCCTACATTTAGTTGTTTCCACTGCTAAGTGAGCCATAGTGTAACTGTGTTGGATTAAATTTTTTTTGTCCGGGTACTCAGTTTACTAAACATGCAGGTGGAGCAAGAAATAGTGCAGAACACTGACTGGCTAAAAGGAACTGCCACAATATCTTCACAAGTCATCACTCAAGTATGATGCAAAAAAAAAAAACCCCCACAAGAGCTACATCCTAAATGCATAATATATCTGTAATAAATAGTATGTCAAAACGGTACACCACACTCTTGTTACTCTATGCAGAAGAATAGAAATTGGAAAATAGCACAGCTAGCTAGTTGCAATTGGCTTTCTATTGGCACAGTGCCCTTCAGCAATAGTGCATGGTAACATTCTCATTGAGTTCAATGAAAAATCCAGAAAGTGCTTTTTATGTAAAGAGAGAAAAAGCAGCTGACCAAACAGAACATTCCGGATTTACCAAACAGTGAGCAAAAGGTACATCAGACCTTAAAGCCCCACCGTTTTTCCTGCTGTTGTTAGTGTTCACTGTTAAGTGTTGAAACGAAGCCATTCATTATGTTTACATGCACACTAATACTCCACCATTATTCCGAATATGACAATTTGTGCATTTGGAATATGCGTCTCAATTAGGGTTTTTTACGGAAGTTTGTGACACACGGCCTCTTGCTGTTTACGCTCAGCTCTGTGCGTTGTACAGCAACCAACGAGACAACAGTTTGCAAGGCTGGCGAAGAGGCGCATGCATGTAAACGGGAATATTAGTGGAATATTCATTTTCATGAACCATGTCAACAACTTAGTAGGAATACTGGTTTTTAGGAATGAGGGGGAAAACAGACTATTTTGTGCATGTAAAGTTAATGATTTTTTTATTGTTATTATTGTAATGTTTAATTTCTGTAAGCAGTTCACAGTGACAGCTTAATCAATTCAGCGACGAATTCCTTGAATACTTTAGGGTTGTTGGCCAATAAAGATTAGATTCAGTGACTGCTTATCCAGTTGAGAACTCCTGCTTTCACAGATGATAGAAAACAGACACATGTACATGACTAGGGTACTAAAAGTTCTGGACATGTATTAGTATCCATACCGTGCGGTACTGTAAGCCTACTGACTAGTGGAAAATGATTAGAAACATTAGAGGACTGCCAATTTTCCTGTGCCCAACCTACTCCATGTGTAGAAGCTCCTCAATAAGTCACTAACGTGCGGGAAACAAATCCATTTGTGCCTTTATGTTGCTGCATAACCAGTTACAGCTTAGGTTATATCTACCTCAATATGTGTGGCTGCCTGGGAAAACTCTTCACATGGTGAACTTTTGACATTTTCTACTAAATAATTCTTCATTTTTTCCTAAACTGAATCATGTTTCTCTTTAGCAGGAATAGCAACGAAATGTTCTAGCAGTTTAAAGACTGTTTACTCCTAACACTGAAAAGGGAGAAAGCTGCATTCAAGGATTTATTCTGACTGCAGCGCCGGAGCATCACTGACATTTTGACAGCCGGTATCTGATTACAAACTGAACTGTTTTGGCTTATGTCCATTTCACTACGACACGCAGCTATGCAATTTGATCAAAGTGTGACATTCACTGTGTGAGAAAATCACACTTAGTTAGCAAGGTCTTAGACATCTTTAGGCTGTTTTTACCATTGAACTCGTTAAACGGGCTGCTTATGAAATGTGACCTTTGTGGGAAGATTAAAAAATTAAAAACGAAATAAATACATTTCCACACTGTAAAACAAATGTCTGCATAGCAACAGTTAAAAAAGAAAGCAAGACATTGAATGAAAAAAAGGTTTCCAAAACATCAAAACATCATAAATAGCAATACAAGCCAATCCTGCTATTTACAGTTATTTACGCTTTACTATAAAAAAGAAATAGTTGTATAAAATACCACCTACCTTTCAAAAATCACCTGTGAAACACCATCAAACTAACTTTTACCTTTTTAAAAATGACTGTCACATGTACAGGATTAACTTTTTTAGAAGTGGACTTTTCACGAATAAATACTGTACAATAAATAAAAATATACGCCCCTAATAATTTGTTAGCTACATAATATCATATTTAAGTATAATGTTGTGAAATGACCCTTGGTTTTTTCCTGAGTTGCCCACCTTAACATGTACTGCTATGTAAACAACAAACAACAAAATTGATTTTAATGTCTTGTCTTCATTTGATTGTTTTAAAAGTCCATCAGGGCTGCATATGTATGTGTATGTGTGTGTGCGTGCGCGCGTGTGTTATCCTCAATCCAATCCACAGCATGCTGGTGTGGGTACAGTTTTCATTCCAACCCAGCAGGAGTCTAAACAGCTGATCTAGTTTTAAGGGACTGTCACATGTCACTCTTGCAGGCTTTTATGAACATTTTTGTTGATGTTGTTTTGTTGGTTTTTTTTGTTTTGTTGTTTTTTTCCCTCATTCACAAGTAGGAAGCATTCCTGTGAGATTGTGGTTCATGTTGGCATGATTGCATCAGGCAATTCCTGCTGATTTTTCAGGTGCACTTTCATGCTGTGAATCTCCCGTTCTGCCACATCCTAGAGGTGTTGTATTGGATTCATATTTTCAGACTGGGAAGGCCACTGAAGAACACTGAACTCATTTTCATGTTCATGAAACCAGTTTGATACAACTTATGCTTTGTGCATTATCATGCTGGATATAATCGTTAGAAGATGGTAAATTGTGACCATGAAGAGATGCGCATGGTCAGCAACAATACTCAAATAGCCTGTGGGCATTCAAGTGATGATTGATTAATATTAATGCGCCCAAAGTGTGTCAAGAAAACATTCCCCACAACGTTACACCACCTCCACCAGCCTGGACTGTTGACACAAGTCCATGGATTCATGCTGTTGGTGCCAAATTCATCTATGTGCCTCAGCAGAAATCAAGATTCGTCAGACCAGGCTACGTTTTTACAGTCTTCATCTGTCTAGTTTTGGTGAGCCTGTGTCCACTGCAGCGTCGTCTTTCAGTTCTTGGTGGACAGAAGTGGAACGCAATGTGGTCTTCTGCTGTTGTAGCCCATCCGCCTCAAGGTTCCACAAATTCTGCATTCTGAGATGCTTTTCTGCTCACCACAGTTGTACAGTGTCGCCTTTCTAGCCTTTCTGTCAGCTCAAACCAACTGGCCATTCTCCATTGATGTCTCTCTTCAACAAGGCATTTCCGTCAGCAAAACTGCTGTTCACTGGATGCTTTTTCTTTATTGCACCATGCTGAGTAAAGTCTAGAGACCGTTGTGTGCGAAAATCCCAGGAGATCAGCAGTTATAGAAAAACTCAAACCAGCCTGTCTGGCACCAACAGTCATGCGTCGGTCAAAATCACTGAGATCACATGTTTTTCCACATTTTGATGGTTGATGTAAACATTACCTGAAGCTGCTGGCCTGTAAAATATATTATTTAAGCATATGCCATGGTTTTTCAAGAAATTTAAATTCTTATGTGTTGAATAAGTTTCTTTTTCATTGAGATGCATGAGTTCAATTTCTTCAACAGTTTATAGTAGAATATAAGTAACTTGTGTTTTATAGTAACTTGTTGGTTTTTAATTGCTGTTTATTTATAGAAAATACTTTTATAGGTTTTGCAAATGCCAGTGTTTCAGGGTGAAGTGGCGGTAGTTATAGAAAAAGCAAACACAAGGTTTGGCTGTTAATTTTACAGCAAAAATCTGACCTCCAATTTATGGTAGTGCTGATATTTAATTGCACATTTTAAATTATATATATATATATATATATTTTAAAGGATACTCTCTCTCTCTATATATATATATATATATATATATATATACATATATATATGTAGTTTCCTTTAAAATATTATGGTTTATGGCGGGGTGACAAAGAATAAATAGAAAAAAAGAAATTTGGCCAATAAAACGTCACAGCCACAGAGGCATCTGGCCGGTTTTCCCAGACTACCACACACAGATATGCATCATTATATGGCAGTTGTAATCAAATCTGCAATTACACTCCTGAATATTTACACTGTTTCAGACCTGGGCAAATGCTCCCACTGTCACAACACTTCACTTCACTTACAGAACTAACAGGAACACAAAAATGAAAAAGAAGTGTCTCAGTGGTGTTGACCTAGAGCAAGGTAAAGCGGAAAATATTATTCAAATTGTGTCAGGAGTGACACTGCAGGATTAAGGTTTTGAGTGCACGATAAAGAGCCATGAACTGCATCTACCAGGAGTTTAGAAAGACAATGTGTCCATTTGGGAGAGATGGCAATCATGAGGCTGACTTACAGAACAGATGGAAAGAAATGAAAAGCGTGACCTTTTGATTTCTCTGACTTTTGGAGCCTTCATTCTCCTTCGCTCTTTCACTCTCTCTCTCCATTTTCTCTCTCTCGCAATCGTGAACTAAGCTTTACTCACATGCTTGTGTCTGGTTCACAATGCTAATTTCAGCATTCTGCTATGTTTGCATCTCAGTGTCATGTTTCACGATGCCAAAGCACGTAATTCTGGCCACTTAGTTGCAGCCCAGGCTGTTAGTGATGTCAGCAAGAGCGTTTAGTGGCTGTAAGGCATCACTCTGCTGGTCTCCTGCTGATATCACCCAGGAGAAAGTGGTATAGACCTGACACAATAATGCCTGCTGTATTGTGAGGGACAGAGAGAGAGAGAGAAAGAGAGAGAGAGAGAGAGAGAGTAAACTATGGAGGGGGGTTAGAGAGAGATTTCAACAGAGATGGAAGGAGAGCAAGAGATAAAAAGAGAAGGACAGGGATTTACAGGAGGGTCGATACTGAGAGGGAAAACGAGGGAGAAAAAAGCAGAAAAAATAGGATAGTAATAGCAATGCAAGTCCTTGGGGTGATAATTCATGTCCCCATATCTTACATCTCCCTGCATCAGCATGTGTAACAGCAGCAAGAAAATCCCACAGTAGAGTAGATTTTTCGAAACACACAGTCTGCCGCTGTCACTGGGGGCTTTTTTTCCCCCCTGGATGTATTCGGGCTGCCTAGCTGTCAACATTACCAACTCTCAGCAAATACAAACGCATTTTAAGATCTACACATATTTACATACACAGGAGTGCTTATTCAACACCCCCTCTTCTAAACACTCGCTATATAGAAAACTGTACAACCGTAAAGACTGAGCTTGCGTCAGAGTGCCCCAGAAATGCATCATGACCTGCCTCTGCATAAGCATCAGAATCGCAAATAAGTAAACTGAAGCCACTCAAATTGTGGTTAGATTTCAAAATAAAGGATACTGTAGATTCATACATAAAAAACCCCAAACTGCTGCTGTAATCATAAAGACTGTCCTGTGCTCATCCCAGGATTCTGACTCACAATATGCTCACACTGAACATCCTTTACTCTTCTACACCTGTACACTGTAGTGATCTATAATCTCACTCTCCAGTGTCACGGTTCCCTCTTGAGTCCTCTTCCTCTCTAGGTTTCTTCCTCATGTGGTCACAGGGAGAGTTCCCCTTGCTACTGTCTCCTGTGGCTTTCATTAGGAACCTAACTCTAGGTTCTGTAGCGCTGCTTTGTGACAACTGTTAAAAGCACTATACAAACTAAATTGAAATGAAAATTGAATTGAACGTGCATTTATGGCTGCTCTGGTGTCCAGGGCTGGCAGGTCTTTTTGACAAAGGCACTCTAACGGTCAATAATAGCAGCTTAATGCAATAACTCAAGATCTGCTCCTTCAAGACGTTATACACAGCTTTTAAAGTCATACAATGTATTTGTAATGAAACGGTATCCTTTATAGTTCTTTCACCAGGGTCTCATATCAATGTATGTGTGGTGACCATATAATAATCATATTTATAGTATATGCATGTGATGGCCTTTCACGTTTTGACATTTTCTAATATTTTCTATTATGAAGTTCATAAAGTGCAGTTTTTCCTAAACTGAAATGTGTTTCTCTTTTGCACATATCTCAACGGGAAGTTCTTGTATTTTAAAATCTGATAACCCACAAAAGTGAACAGAGAAATGCACATTTAAAGGTCCACTATGTAGGATTTTGAGCGTATACTCTAGAAATGGAGTATATATTCCATAATATACTTAGGGAATTCATAAGTATGTTTTCCTTAGTGTTTTTTTGTAAGTTTAGAATGAGCCCTTTATATCTACGTAGGGAGCTGGTCCACGTCTACAAAGCCGCCATGTTGCATGGCTACAGTAGCCCAGAACAGACAAACCTCTAGAGAGCACATTTTGCATTTTTACAAGCAGCAGCATGAATCTGGAAGGAAGCACTGGAGGAACAACAAAGAAGAAGATAGGAAGACAAGGAAGAAGAAATAAGAGGAAATCAGTGTTTGCCGATGCTGGCTAAGTTTGAGAAGCCAAATTTTGAAAAATGGAAGATACTTATTACTTAGCTAGAGAAAAAGCAAGAGAGTGTGAAGGTAAGAATTTGCATGTATGCTATATGCACCTGACAGCTACTGTACATTGCAATAAGTGCTTGGGAAGGGAGGGGCATTCAAGTGGTTGAATCCTACATAGTGGCCCTTTCATTCCAATCCCACTGAAAGATGCCCTGCCTACATTTACTTTATAATTTAATCTACTGGTGGAAAAACAACATTACTCCTCAACTGTATAGGAAATGTGTTCTAATCATTCTTATGAGTCTCTGTCTCATCACCTGAGATAAATGTGACTCAAAACATGAACCTCATCGTTGTCTCTTCATTCGACTGATCTCTGCTCATGCTACAATAGTAAGGAAATAATTGCTGATTCATTTAGTCAGTTCCGTCCTGTTGGCTAAGTATCTTGTCTTTTTATTGGGTCATTTAAAGATTTTTGACATTTTGTCCACTGTAAGTGCTCTTGTCTATTGTGACTACAGACATTTTGACAGCCAGTATCTGATTACAGAAATAATCACACTTAGCTAGAAAGGTTTTAGACTTGTTTAGACAGGCTGATTGCCTAACCCAGCATGGTTTTCATAGATCTCCAAAGTATGGTTAGAATGTAGCTAAATTTCCACATTGTTTCCACGTGGTGAACATATACTTATGTTTTCTTAAAATAGAGATATCAAAGCACTATCAGGTAAGGCTCTAGAGTCTGATGCAGTTGCAGTTGAAGAGTTTAATAAAGATCAGGGCAGACAAATCCAAATACAAACTCAAAAAGTGGTTCAGGAAAAAGGTCAGACCATGAATGAACAACAAATCCAAAGTAGCGAAAACAGGAACCAGATCAAGATCAAAACCAGTACAGCGATCAGTCTAAATTACAGGCTCAGTAACAGGTATGAAGCACTAAATGAATACTTTGCAATGTGTATAGTCTTTGGTGTGACTGTGGTGTGATTGAATCCCGGTGTGAATAATCAGAACTTGGGGAAAGAGTACATGAGAGGGTTTGGGTCCTTGTTGGCCATGATTGTATGCCGCAGGGTGTTCTGGGAAACGAAGTCTGGAATGGACTCTGGTGCTGGTGTGACAAATTTATTATTAACAAAACTGTTTTCTGGAATTCATCAGTCATATCAATATCCAACAAGCTTTCCTGCATGTTATTCTGTATAAAATAACTGAACCAAATCATTTAAGGAGGACTTATTAAGATTTTGAGGTCAGTCTAACATTTTGGTATAAATATTTGATTTTATTTGAATTGAAAATACAAAGACTTGGCAACATTCCTCAAGCAAATTTCTGACTGAAAGAAATCCTTATGTGGTACTCAGTGTTCATCAACGGTACCCAGTTTCCAGTGCATTATGAGTTTGGACAACACCACTGAATTGCTATCACTTTAAATAATCCACTGTATGACAACGAGGGAAAGAATTCAACCACGGAATCCCACAGATCCCAAAATACGCAGCCAGTTGCATGCTTGAAATGCATTGTAAACATTTCTTCACAGCCACGTGCATTTTATGGCTTGACCTGGCCAATTTTGTTTCATAAATCGTAGAAAAACACCTCGGAGCAGGTTATGCACTCAGACTGAATACTGAAGCTTAACTGACCCTCTCCTGATGACTCGACCTAAAGATCCTCTAGCATGTTCTTCAGTGACTTACATTTAATGACGATGCTTGTTATTCACTTAGCAAATCATAAATCACAGAATGTGTCTCAGTTGCAATGCTTTGCATCACACAAACACACATCTATCAAATTGGCGTGCACACACACACACACACAAACAAACACACATACACACACACACACACACACCAACATAATTATCATCATCTTCTACCCCTTGAGTCAATATTCTACCCTTTTCTACTACTTTAATCCCTTGTCACACATGGTAAGCCAAGAAAATCCCACCAGCCCCTTTGTGTATTGATGAAACCTGCCCTCAGTTTGTTCTATACATTCACTGCTGGCCTATAAATCCATTAAGTCTTAAATACACAAAAGTTGCAATGATTAATCATTGTTATATCACTGTGCAGCAGCGGCTCGTGGCCACAGATTTTGGTGGGGCAGGACGACATTAATAATGGCACAGCCTCAAACAAAATTGAGTCGAGAAGCTATCACACTTGACTTTTGCTACAGGCTGTGATCTAGTGAATTTTCAGAGTAACCCTGTAATAGGCAGTTGACATTTAACAGCATACAGTCATCCAGGATAGAGTCTAGCAGCTCGTTTTGAGCGGTTTTAGATGTACCTTTGTTTATCTGTGTTCGGAACAGCAGGTGTGTTTCCCGAAAATTTCCATCACAACTATATCTCTAAATTCGCCCAGCACAGATCAGAAACTAGGCCAAAACAATTTCAGCACTGGAAACAACTAGAGCCTTTTCTTTCCTCTTTTTCTCAGCCTTTGTGTGGGAAGAAAGACCGTGGTGCACACGCATTTCTCATGGAAGAATTCGATTCGCTTCAAAATCCCGAAACTTACAATAAAAAAAAAATTTAAAATAAGGTTGTGTATATAGACACGCTGTCTGCACTTTCACAATGCTTTTCTTTGCGGAAATGTATTAGACTTAATTCATATTATTTGCTATGAAACAAGATCTTGGCAGCTACCCAATTTGGCAATGCTGTCATTAAGTGTCCTGTCCACTAAAAAGGTTCACAGAGCGAGCATGGGGCAGAAGGTGCAATAACAACTCTATGGAGCCAAATGGGGCAGTGAGCACACTGCAACGAGATTGCGCGACATCTAGAATGGTGATTAAACGTCAGCTTATATCTGACAGAGTACCATCATTTAACTCATTAATCACTCAAAAGAGGTCATTTCTGTTTCAGTGGAATTAGAATAAGGACCTTTAGTAAGATTTATCAGAACGACTGACATATATAGTGGAGCTGTTCCCATGGATGAGCTGCTCCGCTATAGATGAGCAACCACTGCCATAGCGCTGTTGAATACTCAATTCAGATTGATCGGAAGATGTTGATTAATTCTCTATTATTATCAATAGATTTTAATTCACGGGTTTATAATAATGCACTCTTTCTTACACATAACCATTCCTACAGTAACAGTGCCTTCACAGGGACAAAGGACACAGGAACACTTAAATCAAGCCTAACAATAAACATATTAAAAATAGTATTATTCAACTGCAGTGAAGCTTTCTGTAAGATGATGCAAGAAGACATTTGTCAGTGTCTGGACGTAAATGTAAAGCTGTGCCTTTAAGTTTACTGCAGGGGAAGTCTTCAGGACAGACGACTTTGTGCTTTGCAGTTTCTCAGTTATGTGACAAGGTGCATTTTTTTTCCTTATAATTAGCTTCAGGAGTGAGGGAGAAAGAAAAAAAGGGAGGCTGTTGAAGGAGTGACTGTTTATAGCCGTAATAACAACAGTGTTAACGGGAACCAATTTGTATTGCAGGTTCAGTATAGTAATAAATGGATAAAATGTGTGTCATTCTGTATAAGATCTAAAAAAAAAGTCATGTGCTGTGGTATAAGAGGAATAAAAGATGATGGAACATAAATTCACTTCAGGGTGGTAACAGTAACTCCTACAACAGCACGCCCTGTCTTGTTTTTTAATCCTTATACTACGTAACAGCTTATTGGTGGCTCGGACAGCGCATATGTTTTACAGGTGATGAAAGGATGACTGGAATGCAAGCACATAATGTATTTATATACCGTCGTCAGCTCAAGGTCACCGCTCTTTTCCCAATTTCCCGTCGGAACACGAGTGATGGACAGACAGAAAGCAGGCGTGAGTCATGAAGGGCCGGCGACCTGCGTTTCCATGTAGTGAGTTTCCAGGGCGCTGTATGGAAATGTTTTTTATGGAACACTGCAAAGAGTGAAGCTGGAATGTCCACGGTTGTAGCGGTAGTCCAAAGAAACAGTAACTCATGCACTATCCACAGAACACGATAATTCCAGCCGCTGTTCCATTACATTTTATGAGCTATAAAATCAGTATAATATTGATGTATTATGTTGCTGTTTACGTTCTCCTCTAACACAGGTGGAACGCAAGAACTTAAACACTGGCCTCATGTTTGTCTAAGATTAAAGGACAATGAATTAGGACGGAAAAGCAGAAAAATGTGGCATGTGCACTCCCAGCGTGTGTGTGTGGTGTGAGTGAATGAAACGGATAAAGCAAAGTGAGAAAAGGGACGGAGGCCAGCAGTGCAGTATGCCGTAGGCTTAAACAACAATTAAACACTGCACGCTAGTTAGCACATGCTGTTATTTAATTTCCTAATGGACTAAATCCCTTATGCGGAGCTGTAAACACAACCCGGGGGGGGGGTCAAACAATCTCAGCACGCATAATGGCAACAGATTTTACACACACCTGCAAAGCCTACCATAGGTAATCTCTAACATGGACACAGATGCATTTCCTCTTGTTTAGTAAAGCAATTTCTGGCACGGTTCCATTATTTGTCCTGGCCCATGTTGGCTATCATGTGTTAAACCGAAGCAGTATTGACGTGGGTGGGGATCAGGCATACAGGATAGAGTCTGTGTTCCTCCACCTGCAGGTTGAGAGTCAAAGACCAAAGAGACTTCCCTGAAGAGAGAGTGCAGCTCGGCTCCCTGGAGACAGGCCACCATGACAGGTTGGCTGTTTTCCGCAGCTTGCCTCTGCAGCTATGTTAAAGGGAGGAGCTGCCAGGTCGCAGCCTCACAACCAGACAGAAACTGATGGAGAGAAAGAGAAAGAGCTCCGTGGTGCATGCAAAGCAAATATTTACTTACACATTCAGAGGCGGTGCATGCATCAGTATTCGTGCCAGTGTGTGTTTGAACAAGACCTGTAGCTTGATTGAGACGTTTAGGCGAGCCGGCACAGACATACGTGTAAGTGGCAGTCTTAACTATGCAGATGAACGGTTGTTAGACTAAAAACAAGCTTCCAATTAAAATGAGCCTGATCATTGACATTCTTTTATTGACATTCTTATCCAACTGCAGACTCATCCGGTATGCAATTCCGGTACTGTGCATCACTTAGTCGATATGAGTCCCGATATGCTATCTTAAACAAATGATCGACTTCATAGCCAATTTGAAAGTGTGCTTCATATCACACAATCCACTTAAAAAAAATACATACACACATCATTACAATACTAGTAAGTGCACTACTACAAGAAAGGACTGAACTCTATCTCGTTTTATTGCTAGCAATCACACACTCAGACAAACACAAGAGTTTAACACCAAACAAGCAGTGACAACCCCAAGAAAAGTATTTTGAAGCCGCCTTCCATTTGTTCCATTTGCACTGACAAGTCAAATCAGTCCTGACAGATTGGCGACTGGGCTCACCCCTGAGCCTCCGACAAGCTGTAAAGCTTGCAATAAGCTGCCCATTAATATTTATAAGAGACCCAACAGAGAGTCAAGTTCTCAGGTACAGAGTCAAAGTCTCTGCTAGAACCAAACAGAACGGAAACTTTAGAAGAGTAGGATGTTCCTCAAGAAGCGTATAGTGGAAACGGGCATGTCTGAGTGAGTGTGCGATAAATCGTTCGTTCATCTTCAGAACCCGCTTTATCCTGGTCAGGGTCATATGAATCCAGATGACACTGGATATGAGGCAGGAATACACCCTTCGATGGATCATCATTCACCTACTGGCATGTTTTTGGACAGTGAGAGGAAACCAGTGTTCCCAGATGAAACATTTGGAATTGCGCCCGTTGTTTGTTGTACCACCAGTTTGGTTGAAAGATAGCATGCACATATTTTCAGAGGTTGGCTGAAGTTTTTGAACTCATAATCTAAGAAAGCACCACTCCACCCTTCAGTGTCATCCCCAAAGCCGCACCCTCATAACGTCTCTAGATTTACAACGGTTGAATTTCAGTGCTAGAGGAAACGCTTTCTGATTGAGATGATTGACAGGCAAGTAAAGGTGCCTCTGTTGCGATTAGTTGGAAGGTTGTAGTTTAACATTCTTTTGTTTAGTTTTTTTTCCGCCTCCCTAAAGAGCCTGTGTCACGAACAGAGAGCTGAGTTTGTTCTGATTGGTCAAGTGTTGGTGGTCCACATCATTTGTCTGCTGCCAAAGAGACTTTCCTCACAAGCAAATATTTTAGTATATATCTAAAATTTCTACACATACAAACGCTTCTATTGACACCACCTGTAATATAGGAACCGAAACTTCTGTATATGAAAAACACTCCTACTTATCAATCGAGGAATGATATTATGAGCTCAAGTCACATGATGATGTCCTGTAGAGCGTACGTCAAAACTGCAGTAGGCTCGGCTTTCTGTGCTCAGGAGTGCGAGTGTGTGCGCGTACGTGTGTGTGCGTTTATGTGTGTGTGCACTGTCAAATATTGGATTTTGTACATGCTACCTGAGTGTCGAAAACCCGGATTAACAGGGGATTCTGCGTGACCTTTTAGTCTTAATTGCTTGTTGAGAGCACTGAAAAAATCCAATATACAAAATCCAGTACTCACATGCTCAATTGATCCCTGTTATAATAAGATAATAGTTCATTTTGTTATTTTTTTTTTAAAGAGCATTAATACCCATTTAAACTGGGTCAAAGAGGTTTTCTGCTAGGAAACAGAATTTAACAACGTGACACGGAGATGAACCATGTGACTTCATGAGAACAAGCAGTGAAAACGTGTTAATCCAGGATAAGATCTTCTTACTAAAAAAAAAAGCATGATCACATAGAACTCTGCACCTGGTTATTTGCATCATCCACCATTTGCACCACTTTAATAATTCTTCTCTATCCATTTATCCCTGATTCCGTCTATCACTCCAAGGACTCGCTTTTCCATTATCCTTCAGTTCTTCACCCTTCATGCTCATTCTCTCTCTCTCTCTCTCTCTCTCTCTCTCTCTCTCTCTCTCTTTATCTCTCTCTCTCTCAGGTAGATAAAACATTTTATACAGCCCACTCCAAAAACGACCACTGGCAAAATGTCAGCATACAGTCACATTAATCCTGCTTGACTTTGGTGGTGAAGTTGCAACTTAAAAACAATCCCGCTTCATTAAATGGGGCAGATGAAAGGGCAGTTAATCAGGTGATCTTGATTCTCATTACTCTTGGCACAGCCAGCAATAAGAAGTGGACGTGCTTGCAGTGAGCTGTGGCGGATACCCGCGCCGAGCTGCCGATTCAGTCAGGCTTTAGTGGCTTTGCCTCAATTTCATGTATTGCAATTATTCTATTTGATAAACAGGACCTATTATATCCTTTGTTAATCATTACCACAATAGTTGTGTCAGTAGACACATGGAACAAGCATGTAGTCTAATAACGCATAATTATATTTATTTCTGTGGGATGCAAGAGAACATGTTGACCTGAACATCCTGTCTCTGCTGATGACTCTTTCTCCCTTTCTGTGTGTGTGTGTGTGTGTGTGTGTGTTATCTGATGAATCACTGCATGAAGACGCACCAAACACCAACCTTTCATCAGGTTCCAGGCTTTATCACGAGCTCTGCAATACCACAGGTTTAAGAAAATTACTGCGTAATTTGCTTTTCAAGTGTGTAGCTGTGTTTCAGATCAGGACTTTAACACCACTAGCTTGCTGAGTGAGAAACCGGTACATTCCTTTTCTTACCCCGTAAATAGTATACAAAACTCCCAAAAGAATCAGCTGGCTCTGCATGACTATCACATAATTAGACAAGACGCGTTGATAATAATAAACGGCGCGCGCATTACGTGCTTACCTTTAACGGGTCGAGGCGCTCGTGCTCTCTGTTGTCGCAGTTTAGGAAGTGAAATAAAAGAGTTTTCGTGTGTTTTAACAAAACCGAGAGATTCAACAAGCACCCGGTCCTGTTTGGGGGTTTATATGACTTTCTTTTGCCCCTTTCCTGGAGTGCACTCGTGTAAACAGCCTATTTGTATTGTATGTTTTGAAATAATAACAGCTTATACACTTACTAGACAGAGAACAGAGAACAGAAAGTGTTATAAAAACAACACTATACTCAGCCTAATAGTTTGAGGTGCAGCTACAAATAAAACTAGATTAGAAGTCATTGCATGCGTAAGTGTGAGAGATGTCGGATGTGTTCTATATTCCAGGTGTGGGGTGTTGTTTAATAAACTCACCCATTAATATGACCTCGCTTTGTCTCATTGTCCACTTCTTGACTTCACGTTTCATGTCCAACACGTTGCGCTCTGCGCTTCAGCTTTTCATTCACGGATTCCTTCACAAGTGGCGGCGGGACGCTGAAAGACACAGACTCGCTCCCTCAGACACTGGACTCCGGGACCGGCGGAGACTGAAGCACGAGCGGAGCGGTGCGGTGCGGAGCGGAGCGCGCGCGCGCCCCGGAGAGCGACGTCACTGGGTGAGAGAATGCGAATGCGAGCGCGCGCGCCATCACAGCCCGTGCAGCGCAAAAAAAAAAAAAAAAAAAACAACAACCGTTCCAGCAGTTCTGTGGCGCGCGGCCAGATGCCGTGTGCAGGGTGTGGAGGAGGGAGGCGGCGGTGCTGGGGCGGTTATGAGTCAACTCTCAGTATAACAGCTAGAATAAAAACACGTCCATCCATCCATCCATCCATCCATCCGTTAACTATAGCTAACGCTTATCCATTGAGGGTTGCGGGGAACCTGGAGCCAATCCCAGCTGACTTCAGGTGAGAGGCGGTGTACATCCTTGAAAGGTCACCAGTCTATCTCAGGACTAACACAAAGACGAACATTAACAATTTACCCTCACATTCGCACCTATGTAACCAGGTGACCTAATCTGCATGTGTTTGGAGTGTGGGAGGAAACCGGAGCACCCGGAGGAAACCCATCCAGGCATGGGGAGAACACAGGCAAACCATACACAAAGGTCAATCAGCAGGTTGAAACGACAGTGAAGCGACAGTCCTAACTACTGCACCAACAGTAATCCTACAGCCTATAACCTATTACGGCCTGTCTGTAAGGCGTTTGTTCTCAGCAGCACTGCTATAGCCTAAGGCAGAGAGGTTCACAGGTGTCAAAGTGTGGTGGATGGGTAGAGCTGTTTGAAAGGAATGCAATCACATTGTTTTATTTCAATTAACCTTCCCATTGTGCTATTAAAACACTCAGTATAAGTAACGGCATTAATTCAGTGCACATTACCGCAGTGGAATCCATTCACCAATGCACAGCATGTGGCAAGGTCGAACAACATCAACTTCAATGCTTGGGGATTAAAAAGGTTCCAGAGGAAAGCTTAGTGCCATATGAGCCCCCTTTTTAAAAAAAAGCAAGTGATATCGACCATTTATAAACCATTTTATTATTTATAGCAGATCTTTTTTTTTTGTAATGATTTTTTTAATATAAAAAATCAATAATTAAATCCAAAAAGCTAACCGCTCTGATATGTATTTTATTTTATTCATTATGTTTGTCATTTGGTCATGTTTAGTTTAGTAACTAGTCAGGGTCGTGGTGGATCCAGAGGCTATCAGTGGAACATCAGGTGAGAATCAGGAATATACCTGGATGGGACACCAATACTTGCACATACACATTCGCATGCTTATCCAAACCTAGGAGTGATTTAATGTAATCAGACCACCTACTAGCATATTTTAGCGAGGAAACCGGAGAACCTGGAGGAAACCCAGAAGTACGCAGGGAGAGCATGCATGTGAGAACATGTGTTGTTCGTTAATAAATGAAATGTTTTCATGAAAATGTTCATTTGTTAATGAGGGCTTGCTGTAATATAAGAGGAAAATACTTTGGGATCTCATGATATCGGAAAATAATCAACTTATTAGTGGTAAAAGTAACTCTGCTTTGTGTCAGGCTGCATCACACCGTCTCATTGTGGATTATTTTCCCATAACTGCATGACCTCAAGTGTTTCATTCGATTCCATTCAAAAACGATTGACACATCTGCAAAGGCTGTATTTGATTTCATAATTTTATTAGGCTTAGTGTATTATTTCTGGAACTGCTTGTGGTTTTGTTGTTAAGTTATTTAGATCTGTCAACAGTTTTCAGTGCTGTTTTAGTTAATCATTCTTGAAATCTAAAGTCCCATGGTGACAGGTTAATAATGGAGTCAAACTTGGATGTATGCAAATATATTTGATCAATAAAACACAATTTTCACTCTTGTGAATTGGGTATATTGGTTGGTTGTGACTTCTGTTATGATTCAGTTGACCGCAAACAAATTTCTCTGGATATCCTGTTTTGATGGTTCAGTTTAGTTTGTGTTGTCTAGTTAACATATTTACATACATGTGTAATTACTTTGTCAGGAAAAAGGAAATTTGGCAAACTCAATTTAATGTCATAGCTTAATTCTCATCTGATCTTGCTATATATAGTTTTTGAGTGAATTCTGTGCCAGAGTCATGGACATAGAAATGCTCTGCTTACACCAGGACGAAGTTCATGCCCAATTCGAGATTTTATCTTGCTAAAGTGCTCTCTTGCATAGTTTGAATCGAAAAAGCTGTGGCTATAAATGTGTGTGTAAGTGAAGATATATGCACTTCAGTTCAGCTTTGTGAGATAATTTATAGAAAATACCGCCAAAACATAAAGGACCGTAGTTGAAGGTGATGAGAAACTCTCGTTAACCTTTATGTGGAGTGAGATTGAAATTTCAGACATTATGGCTATGTGCTAAATTACACAGAATCGGTGAGGTGTTCACTGATAGAGCTCTTCTCACCGGTGACAGATTATACGTGACAAATGACGAGACCTTTTTCTTCACCTAGAACAGAGGTTAAGAAGGGGTGAATGCTCACGTAGATTCTGGCATAGAAGATCTGATAAGTAGACTGATAATCTGCGAGAATTAATGTTCTTATAGGGGTTTTTTGTCTCTTGCTTGTGCTGAAACCGTAATATTTAACATTAAGATTTGGAAAAATTGAATGGAAATACAAGTACATCCATCCATCCATTATCTATACCGCTTTATCCGTCTGGGTGGCGGGGAAGCTGGAGCCAATCCCAGCATCTTGGG
>JAQQZR010000001.1:5881477-5891531 GCA_030068235.1 Notoglanidium macrostoma
TATACTTTTGTGAAGCTGCATTGAGACAATGTCTGTTGTTAAAAGCGCTATACAAATAAAATTGAATTGAATTGAATTGAATATTCCTAAATTAAGACAGAAATGTAATAATGAGTTTTAGGCATTTTCACAATTTTTATCTTTAATTCAGTCCGTGATCAAGTATGCATGGGCGTCAATCTGGTCAGTATGCCATAAACCATCCTTTCTTTTTAAACTGATATCAGCTCACCATAATGAACAAACAGTTGACTGAAGGGCAAAGAGATGGCAAGAAGCAAAAGCACAAGCAGGAAAGAAAGAAAAAAGAAAGAATGTCATTGCATTTACAGCTAATGGCTGAAGCGGTACAGCTGATAAGCCCACGTCTTTCTCAACTGAGGATACTGAAGGCCTAAAAATTGCATGTGTGAGTGCCATGTAGAGAACAATGCACTACAGAAATCAGGCAAAACATAAGCCTGATTTCCCTAAAGGCAAATCTCTAGGATAGAAGTGAAAGTCTATATATAAAATAATGCCAATAGTGTCATCAAGGAAAACATTGGCTACTTGTATATGAAACATATATGAAACACACACACACACACACACACCACACACATACATATATACACACACACACAGACACATAAATATAAAATATGTTTGTGTATATATATTTGAAACATTTTTTATGTTTACCACAAAATTCCATAAAGAAAAAGATATATATATATATATATATATATATATACACATTACACACACTACCAGTCAAAAGTTTTTGCACACCACATTTATACTACTTTTCCATTAATTTTGTAAACTTCAGATTTTAGGGTAGACTGTATCATTTGGAAGTACAGATGTGGATATAGGCTATTGCAGCTGATTTCCCTGTGGTCTGTTTGTGGCACCACAAGCAAATGGCTCCCGGCTCAGTAAACACTGACTCCATTCAGAGTGTCTCTGAGGAAAGCAAATGGATCAGACGTAATCACTATCTAACACACTCAAGTCAAAATTCAGCATGATGCATAAACCCACCGTGTCAGAAGAATGTCTCAGAAGTGCTGGGATTTACTGACTCCAGCAAAACACTTTTGCAATACTGGAAGTCATTAATCAGGTGTGGAAAGTATTTGAATGGTAGTTGATTAGTCACTGTCTAGATGTTGCTTCTTACCCTGACTTTTGGCTTAATAACTTCAAAAGGAAGAAATAAAGACAGGTTGGTGAGTGAATGACTGTTTATAGCTGCTATAAAAAGTGATAACATACGCTTTTCTTGTGCACTTTAGGTGTAACTGAAAGTGGTTAAAAATCATGGCATGTTGTTCATTAATACCTTTATTTATTTATTTTTAGCAAACTGCTGTACTATAAATGGAATAAAACATTTCAGGATGTGCTGTTATCTGAAAATAATCATCTTTGGGGAGGTATTAGTAACTCCACTTTGCATTGGATAGCTTCACATCACCTCACTGCTGATTATTTTTCTCTAACAGCATGTGTCATCATGCTGTATTCCTTCTTTAAACACATACAGACACACACATACACACATGGTTTGAGAATTTGTGTAATGACCCCAAAATCTAAGCAAAAGGAGTTCAAAGATCGTACACAAAAGGTGGAAGCCACAGCAGTTGTGTGCTGTCAGACGAGGCCACACAGGAGGGGGCAGACTGTGAGAGGGACGAGGGATAGTAACAGATGTGAAGTCAGCAGCTCTTTCACACGTTGTCCCTCCTATCACTTTCAGCTCCACTGAGCTCTTAGAGACAATGAGCTCTCAGAGCCAATAGCCCAGGAATGATACCGAGCCTCAGCAGATGTTCCCAGCAGCTGCACCTGAGCTACAAAAGGTTTTGATTTGATCTATTTTTAGCATTCAAGTTACAAAATATATTTCACAGTTTAAATATTAAAAATTGATCCAATGATCCAAAACGTTGACAGTTCAGGCCAAAAGTTTACATAAGATATTCAATAAGTTTTTCACAACTCCACATATTTCATGGAACTATACATTTCTTTTGGCAAATCAATTATGGCATCTACTTTGTTCACATCATTTTAAAGCAATCCTCCATTTTTTTAAATTTGGGTTCTCAAACTCATTAGCCAGCACCAGCAGACACTGATTCCTCTTATTTGTTCTTCCTTGTCTTCCTTTCTTCTTCTTTGTCATCTTTCTGCTGCTTCCTTCCTTCATACTGACGCTTGTAAAAATGTGAAACGCAGAAGACGCTCTCTAGAGGTTTGTCCCTTCTGGGTTACTGTAGTGGTGCAACATGGCGGCTCCATAGAGGTGGACCTGCTCACTATGTAGATATAAAGGGCTCACCCTAAGCTTACAAAAAAACACAACAATTTGTAATAACAGGTAATTATACACAATGAAAGCATAGTTATGAAATCCTTAAGCATATTATAGAATATATACTCCATTTCTGTTAATAGATACCCTCAAAATCCTACATAGTGGCCTTTAAAGACAAAATACCTGGCTTGAGTTATAATAGGACTGTCAGGAGGAATGTTCAAAGATTTTTTATGAGAAATTTGATTGATTGATTGATTGATTGATTGATTGATTGATTGATTGATTGACAAAGATTTTTGTGAGAAGACTACCCCAAGTGTTTGATTCAAGTTCAAGTTTACATATACTACCAAAGTATATGTAAACATTTGACCCACTGAAAATCTGATATAGTAAACAAAAGGTATAATGGATCTGTCTCTTAGCTATTATTCTGAAATTACCTCTTATGGAAATAAAGTAGATTCCCTAAATTAGATAATACATGAAATGTATGGTACCATGAAATGTTTGGAGTTGTGAAAAATCAATTATAATATCAGTGTACCTGATAATAATAACAACAGTGTACCTGACTGTCTCTTTGTAGCTCCAATAAAGAGAAAAGTGAGAAAACTGCATCCGTGTGCTGAACTCTCTCAAGCAAAAATATCCTTACCTGCTACAATGCCAGCGGCAAAACGTCGCCTTCAAAAGAGCAGCTTTGCTTTGAAGTGAAAGGCCACCATATAGCCGAGCATCTCTAATGATGATGCAAGCTAAAGAGATATTTCACTGGCTTTTTGAAATTGACCACCAAGATCACACACACACACACACACACACAGAAAGAGAGAGAATGAGAACAAGACAGAAGCACAGAGAAAGACCGACAGAGAGACAGTAAAAAAAGAAACAGAAATAGAGTGACAGACAGAGTGAGACAGAGAAAGGGAGACAGAGTCTGAGAGAGAGACAGAGAGAGAGAGAGAGCATGTAAAGACTGTAAAATGAAGCTCAACAAGGTTAAAAACAGAGTATTCTGACTCCCGAGGGGTAACAACAGTCATAGAAACAGTACGCCGTGCCTTGGTAATGGATTACATCACCACTAAACCATACCTCACACGCATGTCAGTGATCTTCTAATTATCAAGAAATGAGAAAGTTCTTTTGACTTTCATCAGACAGTTCTAATGGTGGGCTAAGTGACGACGGCTTCACTAATCTCTGTTATTTCAGCTGGGAGTGACATTGTAACAGACATGAATGACAGCTTAGTGAAGCTCACTGATTTGCTGAATGGGATCTCTACAAAGTGTAAACCTGACAGGCAAACCAATCCCCCAGATTTACTGAACAGCACTTCTGAAACAACTCCAACAAATCTCCTAGGAAGTCATGTTTTTTTTTTTTTTCTTTCTAGGTCTCAAATTCAGGCAGGAGAAACTAGGTCAGTCTGTCACTCTCTTGTTAAAAACACCCATTTATAAAGCACAGACAACAAGGACTGAAATTGATTGAGACAGCCTTTTACTTATCAGTTTTTCCTTACATTGTGCAAAGGAAACGACATAAGGGAAGAGAGTTTTCTGGAGAAAGGCAGAGCAAACTATTAATAATACCATGCAGTTTCTAAATCAACATTTATGAACTCCAAATACTGAAAGGACCTCAGTACAGCACACCACCTACAAACGGTCCATGCATATTTATACACTTGGAAGCTGGAGCAAAACCACACCAACTTAGTGAGGAAAGCCAAATACCTAAGTAATACTACAGCTATGCGTGACAGCCGAGCCAGAGCTCAGCTGAAACGAATCACAACTAAGAACCTGAGCTTGCTACTGAGCAGGTCCTAGTTACACAAACAGCATGAGAATAGGGTGATGAAAGCCAGGAGTTATAGGAAGAGCGCTGTAAAAATGGGTGTTTTGAAAAGGACACTGTATTCTGAATTTTATACTGAATGTAGAATAAAGCAGTAAGAGAAATGTCAGTCTTGACTTTATCGTGGTACAATATAGACTCCATATAAAGAAGTAATGATGCAATATATCAGTTTTACAGCATTCCCACTCACAATTTAAAATAGATTTTTTTCCCCCAATGAATTTCTGACCATTTTTATGAATTTCTGACAGTAATACAATTCATTTACCCTCAGAGGCATCAATGAATCATATCCTGATGAAGAATTAAATATAGACACTGTGAATTAAAATGAAAGATGGCATAAGATAACTGTTGGCAGATGCGCAGCTGCCTCTCCAAACCTGTTACAGATTCCTATAGTAAAACAGATGAGAACATGAAGTAGATTCTCTTTTATAGCAACCTGGGAAATTAAATCAAAACTGTTATACCATGGAGCAATTTCTTTTTGGCGGACAGTAGTTCTGGCTAAAAATGTTTGTATTAATGTGCGTGTTATAATTTCTATCATTTCTCTCTACAAACAACTTGTAGAGAGACTTGCAAGATGTATGCGCCACAAAAACAGATTTAAAAAATGTGTGTAACTGTTGATAAAGTTCTGTAAGGACAAATTTATTTAGTATTGTGGAAAGAGTCTCCACTGTCAGCACTTTGCCAGAGAAAGCCTTCAGGGCTGATTGCTTTGCTTTACTTTCTCAGTAACATAGCAACCTGCATTTTTTGGCTTAAACAGTATTATACCATATCTATGTATGCTTATACAGTATTATACAATGTTTATTTTTGCTTATGCAATATTTTACAGTATTTATTTTGGCTTGTATAATATTGTACAGTATTTGTATTTGCTTATACAATAAGTGTGGGAAACACACATCACCCATTGCACATCAGCTCATTGCACTTTGTCCACCAGAGAGGTCCCAGTCATTAGACATCTAGATTAGTTGTCATGAAGCATATGCCTCATACAGGCTTGTGCCTGTCTATATCTGTCCAAACTCTTATATATATGTGTGTATGTATATATATATATACCAACTGTTGAGTGTTTTGGATTGTATATTGCACATGGATGTTCTGATCTTCCCAAACCCACAGAATCAGCATTGTTACAAAAACGTAACATAATCATTTTCTGCTGGAGGGCGTAGAGTTTTTTTTTTTTTAAATCATCTAACATTCTGCTGATCTATTGCATTCTCATATAAAGCTCTGTAACCAATAACCTGCATGCTCAGGATTGACCTGTCACTCAAGCCAAAAAAGCAAACATAAAACTTCTGAATTCTCACACACATACTGCTTACACAATAAAATATTAACTACTACACATATCCTCTTGTGAGGGAAAGAAACACTGATCATTGACACATATTTCCAAAAGCCTAAATAAAAACCTTTATGTTTAGTATGTGGCTGCAAATCCTTACCAAATTGATGTGATTCATATGTGGACCATTGACTAAAGATGCACCTTTTAATTATAGCTGACATCTTTAATATCACCATCATATTTTCATTTACAATCCAATGTGCGTGTGAAAACAAATAAAAACTTTGTGTCACTGTCCAATTACTTACAGGCATGAACTGTAGATAAAGCCATAATTCATGACTATATAAAGTTTTTATTAAACAGTAATCTGTATTGCCACCTGGAAAAGTTCTCAGGCGACATAACACCATGAGCAAATGGAGTGACTGCCACTCAGGCCATGTCTCAGATTGAGAACAAGAAAGCATCTGAGCTCAAACCACCAGACATCCTTCAATAGCGTAGAATATTTCTTTGAGAGTTATGTGTCAGTGCCAAATATGAAAGCAAACCTTCCTAGATATAGGTAATACAATCAAGGAATCTATCTCTGAGAGTAATCTACTCTTGTCCTTATTGACCACTGCCCCATGTGAGAGTAATTCCTTTACTACAAGGTGGCAAAGAAGTTATGACAGGTCATTTGAGTCACACTGGTCATGGAATTGTTTAATATTAATATGTCAAGGCTGGACATGTAGTATAATCCTTAAACGCTTTACCAGTCATCCAAAGGGCTTGATCGATTCCCAATGAAGCTCCTTGAATGTGTGCCAAAATGTTTTCAGAATTACACCTCAAGTCCAGTCACCTTGAATTATTATTTCTAAACTGGCCAACAGAGTCTATTATATATAACATAACAGATATTGTTGCCTCCAGTTATTTGTGTCTGCTTTAATACCCAGATCCTGAGTAAAGACACCAGGGAGAAAATGAAACTTAAAGTAATGATTGCTATAATGGATAAACTGAAAATAAGCCAGCCTATTTAAATACGTTACCTAGTTCCTCATCTTGCACATGTGGACTGGATTGTCATTGACATTTTGTCAAAATAAAGCTGCTGATTATACGTGCATCCATTCAATAAGAACAACACATCTAAAATACACTTATTTGTGTCTAAGGAATTGCAGACAGAGATTTATGATAAATAGAACTCCAGAGTAGCTGATTCTTGCAGAGTTCATGGCTCTTCTCTCTAGTTTATTCCACAGTCTTCCTCCACTATCCAACATTGGCAATCGTCATCCCCTTGATCTCACAGAATCCAAACCTTTTTTCTCACCAGGAAAAAGGAGGTTATGAGCATTCTCATTTTATCCAAAGTGAGACAGGATACAACTGAGCAAAGTCAGGATTAAGGGCTTTGCTCAAGAAACCAACAGTTCTTGGTGGTTGGGATTTGGACTTATAACCTTCTAATAAGTAGCCCAAAGCAATAACCACTGAGCCACCATGTCCCCAAGATCGACCCGGATTCAAACCGGGACTCCTGCAGCCACAGCAAGTACTAACCACTATACCATCACATCTTTCCACACCTCAAATGAGTAATCAGCACTGCACAGGAAAGTCAAGAGTAAGCTTTTATTTCCAAGGAAGCTCAGGTCAATGTGTGAAGCACCTACTGGGGCAATTTTATCAGACTATTGTGCTTGGCGTCCTTTTCTATCCTGTGGTCTGTTGAGGGGGCAGCATCACTGCAGGGGATGACAAGTGCCTTAATAAACTGGTCAGGAAGACTAGCACATCACAGGACTGAGTCTAAACTCAATGAAGGAAGCAATGGAGAACAGGAAGGTAGGAAATTCTGAACATTTCTGCCCATTGCATCAATGTGCTTGAGGAAGCATTTGGGATCATTTCTGCACACTCCAGAATGCTTTCTCTCAGCAAGATAGGAATGCCTCCAATCCTGCTCTTGTTTCTCAGAACAAACAGTGAAGACAATAGCAGGAAAAGAGTCTGTAATGTCACATAAACAAGTACAGCAGAGTGAAATTCTTTGCTTTGCATATCCCAGCATAATAAGAAGCTGGGGTCAGAAGACAGGGTCAGCCATGATTTAGCACCCCTGGAGGAGAGAAAGTCAAGTGTCTTGCTCAAGGGTCTGATTGAGGAAGCTTGGCAGTACCAGTGCTTGAACTCATGACCTTCAGATCAGTAGCCCAGAGCTTTTACAACTAGGCCACTTCTGTGTGGGAATAATGTCATGATGAAATAATTACCCACCTGTTTATTATTAATGCTTGACCTTTGCACCCATTCATGATCTTTGTACAAATATGAACCTGCCTTAACACTAAACCCAATTTGTGTGATGTCACCCATGCAAATATGTGCAGTATTTGTGATTAGGTGTATTTATTATGTGTTTAATGTTTTGTGTACTATTGTAATGCTAACATTTGCACCCATCCATCCATCCCTCCATCCATCTATCTAATTGTATAGGAGTAGTTGGAAACTGAGGAAATGGCTGTGGTTTTATGTTAGCAGACACCAGTAAGACTTAGTAATGAGCATTCTCAATGGCTGATCATCCTTGGTGGACCATTATATGGACCAAAACTTGCATACAGCATTTTCCCAATTGAATTGTTCAATGAATTTCCCAACAAACATTTATCACACTTTATAAAACATTTTTGAAAATGTCCATTTCCATTACCATGTTTCCAATTCCTAAACCTCAAACAAATGTATCTACTAAAAATCATGCCACACATAAACACACCTCTGAGCCAAACAGTCCATGTCACGAAGAATAATCCATGCTGGTCAAAATTCATTCACCACTGCATAATATTTACATTCTAAAATCATACTGTATGATCCTCCACAAAACAATTGAGCAACCTTCAGCACTGTGCATGATTCTGAACTGACCTTGAATTTTGGTTTACTTCAAACAGACAGTAATCCAAGCTCAGGATCGAACCCACTGCACCAGGGGCACTCATTTTTAATTTACTGTTATATGCACTGAGATGCAGTTCTTATGAAATGTTCCATTGGGCAATAACAATCTGTAAGCAATCATAAAAAGTGTAAGGAGTCTGTAATGAAAGTGAACTCCAGGAAAATGTGCTGATGACTCAGGCAAAAGATAGCTGAGAAACAAAGAAGGAAGGCTGGTATAAACAGGCTTTTATGTTCTTCAAAGATAAAAAGAGAATTAATATCAATGCATTAGCTGTTATTAAATGCCTTAAGGGTTATTTTGGACTTTTGTGGAACCAAGCACAAGAGCACCACGAATGGGAATAACAAAAATACACAGAATGATATGACTTATAGATATGATATAAGGAGTGAGGCTGGGGCAGATTTCTTTCTAACCAACACTGCAGCAAATCACTGAGTGAAATGCCTACTAGATTTCGTGCACTGGGGCTAATATTTTTCAGCCTGCTTTACTACATCTGTAATGTGATACATCTGTAACATGACATCAGCAGTGATAACACATTCATTAGCAGATGATGGCACATGTGAAATACAGTTGTGTGTAATTTAAATAGCCTATGTATTTTTCAATCAAGGTAGAAATTACACAAATACAACTGAACAATAACTTTCTTGTTTTAAGTGTTTTTGATCTGAATGGAAGGTTTACAATTTTTCTGTTTTATCATGTTTGATATTCAAAGGAAATGCGGCATGAAGCCAGGCCAGTATTACAGACTTGAAACACTTAAAAAAATAATAAATCATAAATGCATCTGTCTATCTGCCCAATCCAAATAATTTAACTGTCAAGCTGTACATAGATACATTTTCACTTTCATTCATCCCGTCTAATATCACAACCATCTGTCACCGGAAATGTAAGTATTTTGTCGATTACATCTGACCTGAAAATCTCATCTACAAATATCTCAACCAGTGTGTCGCCTGTCAGGCAGCACAATCAGTGTCTAGAATAATGGCGCCATGCTTGAGCCTTAAGTTATTTTGTCCCATTTTGTTTTTGTTCCTTAGCTTATGTGTGATATTATTTAATTAAAACAAGAAGACAATTTGAGTGCATAATGACAATAAATTTTGAGATTTGATTCTCAAATATGAATAAAATGAGGCAGGTGTGTTTCACAACAGGCAATGTGCCTGTGAGTTTAGCAAAAAGAAGTACATATGAATTGCAAGTTAGACAGGATAATGTCTTTATAGATGTGGGAAAAAATTGCATCTGGGATTTTCAGCATTAGAATGCAGTTGCGGTCATCACAGACATGAATGTCATGGCACTGTTGGGTTTTCAATGATTTCTTTGAACTGTTCTAATTAAACTCTATCAATTCTGCCAAGAAGAGTGGTCAAATATCCATCCAGAATTCTGCCAGAAGCTTGTTGCTACCAAAAGCATGTGGTCAAGGTGAAACATGCTAACATTTAAGCAAATAGTTGGTGTGCTGTACATACACTACCAGTCAAAAGTTTGGACACACCTTCTAATTCAATGTTTTTTTCTTTATTTTTATTACTTAAAAGAC
>JAQQZR010000001.1:5921704-5940550 GCA_030068235.1 Notoglanidium macrostoma
TATAGATAATGGATGGATGGATAACTCTTTCTGAAAATGATCTTATAAAACATGTTGACTATGATATAAATATAGTGGCAATATTTAGCACATGTACTGTTTTCTGCTTGAAGAATCTGAGCAGATCTCAAGGTTCTGCTATCATCTCTTCTAATCATAACCGTACATACACACACATACACACTCCCTCCTGTCACGTTTGTTCATTTTAGGCGCACAGAAATCTCCTCATGCTGACGGGCAAATGGACAGTCCTTTCAGCCTGCCATCACATCAAATGACTAACATGTGTGTGTGTGTTGGGACAGCTCAACCTATTTGTGTGTGCTTGCATGTGTGTGTATTCAAGTGTACAATTGTCCACCTTCTATCGGTCTTTCTATATGACCACCTCTTCACAGTCTCTGTGTATTTGTGCATGCGTGTACAATAGTGTCCTCTCGGTTAATATCCATGCTTCTTCAAGTTTGCCATGTCCTGTGTTTTCAGACCCATTTTCTTCTTTTTAATCATTGTCAGAAGTCACTTAGTGCTTTTGAAAGATCATTTTTCATCACTGGGTTCATCTGAAGTTTTCTGCACTCGTGACTCATCTTCTGCTGCTGTCCTAAATGGATAAACCAAAGAGCTGCAAATCCCAAAAGATTTATACCACCCTTATTTCTTAAACTTGTACTTTCCAAAGACATTCCTGTGCTCATTATTCCGAGTTGGCAACATAAATCAGCTAATTCTTAAAGTTATGCCAATATTTATTTCAATATATATTTGGGAAAGTTTTCCATATTCAATGTTGATTTAAGTAGCTGCTTAACTTAACTAAACCCAAAAACAAGCACTATGGTCAGTGTTATAGATTCCTCCAACTAATAAGCTGATTTATCTAAATTAAATATCTCTATAAAAGTAATAAAATAGATGTGTTAAATACATTACATTACATTATATTACATTACTACAATACAAGTAGTGAAGTGATAAGCGAGCACTGAACTCTGGGTTGAGGAGACCGTCTTGACTTTCCGAGTGGGAATTAAAAGGTTCAGAAAATCCAAGTCATAAGCAGCATTAGAGTATGTGAATGCTATGCAAACTGAATAATGTTTAAGTCCATATTTATATCTGAGATCTGAATACCATCCTGGACATTTTTAGTATTAAATCCTCAATACACACATACAACTGTGTATTCTCATACCCTTTCAACACTCCTAGCACCGTCTGCTTTTACTCTTTTATACCTGTATACTGTAATGATTTAAAAGCCCACTATCAGGTCTCAGCCAGAAGAGGACGGGTTCCATTCTGGTTCCTCTCAAGGTTACTCCCTTAGGGAGTGCTTCTTGCCGCTGACGCCGCTGGCTTACTCATTAGTGAGCGAATCTTCATCCAGATTTCTGTCAAGCCTCTTCGTAGCATTGTGTGTTGTTAAAAACTCCATTGACAAATTGCATTTAGGATTTTTATGATTAAGGCAATCATGTCTTTTTTTCAGTCAGACAATTCATCCCTTCAAGGATCCAGGCATTAGTAAACAAAAAAAGAAGGCATGACATTATGTGCCATTAATTACATTATTACTATGGGGTTCCACTGGGTGCCACAAAATGCATTATTTCAGTGACAACAGTAGACAATACTTCTCTGCAATTTGTCAACAGCAAATTACAGTATTTAAGTTTAGAATATTTCAGGCAGCAAAATATGAAGAGCAAATAGCACTTTGTGCACAAAAGAAGATTTTCCTTTTGTGTACTGAATCGTCTACCATACCTTTCATTTTGTAATTTTTATTATGTGGATTTTGTGACCGTTCTAGTTCCACAAACACCCAGCTGGCAACTCTAAACACATAATGTCATTTGGTGCTACCAAATGCTTATTTTGTTTGGTTTACTGTTCACAAAATAAGTTTTGTGAGTCCCAACATGATTTTTGTCATGGAATACATTGTGTCCATAACTAACAAACAATTTTTTTGCATTTCAGAATTCATATTGTCAGTCAGAAAAATGTATTTTCTAAACAATGAATATATTGCGTGGACAAAATGAGCATATTGTAACACCAAATAACTACAGAGAGCAGTAAAAAAAGTACACTTAATGTGGCATATGAGGTGTATTACTGGATCTAGAATTCCTTTCATCCACAATGTACATGTAATAATTAAATGTTTTGCTGTCAATGCACAAAATCAGTAATTAACATTTGAATGTTTCCCACAAATGTAGCTTTTCCACAATTTGGTCTCTACATTTTCAGTGATAAAGTTTTTTTTTTTTTTTTTTTTAATAAATGTAATAAAAATGTCCATGTCAGATCTCATTTTAAAGAAAATAAATAGCCTAAATAAAATGCGCTCTGAACAATTTCAAATCATATGTAACAAATTCAGAACCAAATGTCTGAAATTGTCAGACAGGAGTATAGTCTGTGTTTATGTGAACTCAGCTTTGAATCATCATGGTTTTTTTTCTCAGTGAACAGCAATGAGACACCACAAGAGACCACACAGCAGTTTGTGTTGCCTATTGCTGCTCAATTCCCCACAATTGATTTTTGTATTACTGCTTAAGAAAGTATGAACAACTTTCTCTCAAGTCAATTTTGGGGTTAGAAGATGCGAAATGTGTTTTTCTTCCATTACAGTAATGACACAAAATGCACACAAACATCAATTTCAGAAAATAAATTTCTAATCTGGAAATGTTCAGGGCTCAGATGAAGGGGGCCAAAAATGCCTAGGGCTCTGGTCCTTTGCAGCTTATGCGAGATATGCAAAGCAATGGGCTCCATGAAATCGAGTCAGCCATAACTGCCAGGCAGACAGGCTGTGAATAGCATAAGAATCTTTTTTTTCATGTCCTTCAACTCCTTTTGCCCAATTTTGTGATTTCCCAGGTGAGCTAGCAGTCATATAGATGAGTCACACCAAGAGAATGAGAGGGAGAGAGCGATACAGACAGAGAAATTGGCTTGTCATTGTTATGAGCTGGCCTCCATTTGCACACAGCACGGCTCCAGGAGAGCACCAGGAGTGCTGAGGGCTCAGTTTTGAGACGAAGCTAGAAATGGTTTTGAGAGCCACTGGGGGACTGCTGCACACTGTGGCTGCCATTATATTCATCCCCACTGTTCAAGTATTACAGAAACCCCCTACACACACACACACACACACACACACTACCTCCTAACTCTCCCCACGACAGGTTAACTCTCTCACACTGCGCAAAGCTGCCAGAGATATCACGAAATCTCTTGCTGTAGCCTTTGACATCAGCTACGTTTCTCAGCTTCGGAGCATGGCATTAGTCTGGGGAGAGGTCAGGCTCTGTGTGTACGTGTATGTGTGTGTTTGTGTCTGTTCGAGTCAGAAACCTGGAATGGTGATAGCATTTCTCTGTGGGAGAGAGAGGAAAAAAGATAAAAGTGAATTGAGTCAATAGGAAAAGAATTCATGCTAGCCCTTGGGGGGAAAAAAAAAGCAGAAAAGGAAGTAGTTTAAACAAAGGGAACAGGACGAAAGCAAAAAGGATAAGGGTCTCCCAGAGAGAGAGAGAAACTATACACTATAGATTTATCCCTGAATGAATATTGAATCCTCAGAGGTACTAATGATTCGTCAGTTTCTCCTGGAGCACGCACACACACACACACACACACACGCACACACACACATGTGCATAGTACTTTTTACCAACTGATGGAAAATGAGATCAGATTGGTCTATCAGGCTCTATGCCCTTACAGGCACCATCATTCTCATAAAGCAGCTTGATGAGGCCTTACCCTTGAGCCCTACAAAATTTCATCCCAAATCAGGATATAATTTTCCAAAAGTAGACTCCATGCTGAAGGTCTAATCAGACCACTTCACTACTGAAACGACCAGCTATAGAGACTGAGCCGATGCACTCAGGACTCAGTTACCTTTTGTCATCTTTCATACAAATGACATCACGTGTATAAGAAAGAGGTGACTTTTTACTCGAGAAAAAAACAAAGCACAAATGTTCGTAAGAGGAAACAAGAAAAGATAAGACATTAAGGTGTAGTTAGTAGGATTTATGCCAAAGGGGCTTTAAATAAGCCCATGACCCTCAAAGCCAATGACCAGTGAAATAGGTTTAGGATCATTCCTACTAAAAGGCAAAAAGGATGGTTTATGCTTCTTTAAAAAAAGGCTTCTAAAGCCTTTGGAAGGTCGGAAAAGCACTTCGGAGTTAAAAAGGTTGGAAAGGCATGTTCTAAAATAGAAATGGTTTAACATCCTGTCCATTATCTCAAGTAGCTACACATGAAGTGTGGTGGAAACCAGCATATCAGAAAACCTCTCCTAAAATGCATTCATCTCTATGGCAATGTTTGGCTGTTCACTTTAGACTTTTTTTTTTTTTTTTTGCTACTGTGCTCTTTTCCATGATGCCATGAGCCAAGTACCCATTTACTAGACTGAATTTTTTTTTTTTTAGAAAACAGTAAAGGAAAAAGTGTACAAAGTGTAGAATTTGTTATAAAAAGGCTATTTCATCCAATAATTACCCATAATCTAAGGTGAATAAATGTAATATATAATAGAAATTACTTTGATATAAGTCCCATTCCTACATATTAGTCGATAAACCTTTCCACTTAGCTCATCATGTATTGAAGTCATGTTAGTTACTAAGCCACTTTTTGCTTGCATTGCAGCATATCTCATTCACGATTACATTTTACACCACAGCTACATAATGTGTTTAGATTCAGCAGGAGTGTGGCGTATTTTCCAACACTATTGCGTGGCTGTTGGGTAACATGTTATCTCTCTGACCTGTTTCAGAAGGAAACACATCAACATACAAAATTAAATCACAGCTCTTAAGCCATTTGGGAACCAGTCCTGGTGCTCAGTTATTCAGTAGTTACATATTAAATCATTTTTATTCATATTGATACTTCTACTTACATAACATTTTATTTGTTTTTGGACAAATAGTACTAGTGTCTTTTCTTTACCCTTGAATGGCCTATTTATATTAAAGCTCATACATGAGCTCACAAACTCCTGCAATTCTCTAGTGTTGCTGTGATTGACAGACGAGAGAGTACGCTCTTCCACCCACCCACCTAAGTACATTTTTAACATAGCTTACCCATAAGTTATAATACATGACAAGTCTTCTACTTTAAACCAAGTTTGAATAGAACGTTAAGCTTTTGTCTCAATTATCTTTTAACTATAGCATGTGTCGCCAATTTATAACAAACATACGTCTTCCCATTTGACAGTGCAATTCCGTATCATCTTTCTCAGTAGAGACTGCAGACAACGTGCTCCCCTACTGTTTAATAAAGAGCATGCAAAAAGCTACGAACCCCCCCACCGTCTTTAAAAACCATGAACGCTCCAGGCCTCAAGTTCATTTCAGGCTACTCTCAGACACACTTCTGATAAAGCATAAACCGGGCTAATGAGTTCTGAATAGGTGGTACTAATTCCTCCATTTTATAAGTGTCAGGATGAGCAAGAGAGCAGGATCTGTGCCTGAGGATAGGGGAGGAGGTCAAAGAACAAAAAGCGCAGAACACAATGCATCTTTTGTCTTAAGGAATAATGAGGAGAAAAATGAGGCATGGTGCGACCGTGTGGTGTAATGGCACCTCAGTGGAGTTTTATGTTGCGTGGACTATCAGTGGCATTCACACACACATACAGAGAGAGAGAGAGAGAGAGAGAGAGAGAGAGAGAGAGAGAGAGAGAGAGAATGTAAACTGTTGACTGGCAACATGCTTTACTATAACACTCATAAAGCTTGCAGAGTGATAAGAAGTGTGAGGGTGCTAAAGAGAAGCCGTGTGAACATAGTCACCCAGCCAGGCTCTCATTTCATTAACTCCAAAGTAATTACACACACTTTGGCTTAGATGCTCACGGGCAGCTGCTACACGCAAACAGCTACAGAGTCAAAAATGATCTGTTTTTCAAGGAGCAGTACTGAGCTTTAATAAGTGGCCACTGAGACGGACTTCCAGTTAATTCAGCAACGACAAAGCAAATTCGTACTGAACTGTGCTCTAATCAGCTACTCGTGTAAGCTTGCATATGCCCGTGTATGTGTGTGTGTGTGTGTGTGTGTGTGTGTGTGTGAGAGAGAGACAGAAAGCTTTAGAAATACAATATAGAAGGCTCATTCCATGATTGGAGTGGAATTTATCCTTTTTTACACTTAAAAATTAAACCTGATTACTTTTTTATTTCTTTTTCATGAATCTAGATTCATTAACCATTCAAATAAAAATCTGGTATGACTCAGATCACTTTGCTGACAATGCCAGCGTTTTGCTGTTAAGTAAATAATATGGTTGGGATTTGTTGTTTGTTTGTTTTTTTGTTTGTTTGTTTTTTAGCATACAATTAGCAAATACACAATGTTGGTTGCATGGATGACTAGCATCCATGCTAATTAAGGACATACTTTCATTACAAATTTACTTTCTATAATTGGAGTAGCAGGCTTGTGCCTTCAATGTGACCTTGCCAGTCAATTATCACAAAGTCATTTAAAATAAAGGAAAATAATGAGAGAACAAATCTTCTTCTTCCCATGATCTTTAGGAACTATGTATGATAAGTACATAAAACTAAAAGGATGAAAACTAAAAAGAAAAAATGTTACATGGATTCACACATTATTGCAAAAATAATACAAATTTGAAAATGGTAATAAGAGTATTTTAATGATTATATTTAGAGTTAAAGTGATGTTACCGTGGCTTGGACAGGCAAAAATGCTGTGATAGGTATTATCAGGTTGTTATGAAGGATACTTTCCTGTGTTTAAAATATGTTTTAGCTTTGCTTTACATACATATTTGCAAGTATAACACAAATGACACCTCAATTGTGGAATCATCCAGTAGTTTCATCCTGCTTATGACAGGACCATTGAACGATATCAAAAAGCTCACTCCTATGAATATGAAAGCAGAATAAAAAGGGATGAATATTTACACCTGGCGACTGAGCTGAGAATTAGGCTGCACATTAAATTCGCACATGAATACTCCCAGACATCCTGCAGTCTGAGTTTGTAATGTATCTCAGTGTCACTCTGTGATTGAAAGCCGAGCCGTGATTACCTTCCGCTGTGCTGTGGGAGTTAGTCATTAGCTTTTCAGAATAAACCTTCATTAAAAACTGGCATTTCAAATGGGACGAAAAGGATATGCAGTCTGCAAATGCCTCAAACCATGTTGGTTTACCACAGTCCCACTAAGCGCTGATTATATTCAGTGCTAGAGTGTGCATGTGCTCACGCCATTTAATGCAGCTGTTCAAATGAGCTATATTTTGCATTTGACGACAACGACTGATTCGTCAATAATTGCCTGGGTAATGGCTAGAATGCAAATTTACTGATTTACATTGACTAGCCACTTTAATAGGAACACCCTTACACCTGCTCAATCATTCATTCAATTATGATCCAATTGGCCGAACATGTGGCCGCAGCGCAGCGCATAAAATCATGCAAAATCATGTCGAAAATCGGAAAAAGCTATTGGAAAATAGTTTCTCCATTTTTCATCTGTCCACATTCGGGGACCCTGTGCCCAGCATAGCCTTTCATTCCTGTTCTTGGCTAACAGGGGCAAAACCTAATAGTGCTTTCTGCTTTTGTAGCCCATCCACTTCAAGGTGTGATGTGTTGTGCATTCTGAGATGCCGTTCTGCTTACCACGGTAACGAGCAATGAGTGGTTATTCGAGTAACCGTAGTCTTCCTCTCAGCTTGAACCAGTGTGGCCATTCTCCTCTGTCCTCTTTCATGAACAAGATGTTCCACTGTTTTTTGTTTGTCACACCCTTCTCTGTAAACTCTAGAGACTGTCGCGCATGAAAATTTCAGGCGGCAGCACTTTGATGCCTTGGTCAAAGTCACTCCAGTTCCAGTTTTTTCCCCATTCTGATGTTTTGATGTGAACATAAACAATAACTGATGCTCTTGACTTGTATTGGCATGATTTTCAGCACATGCAAAGAAAATGTGACCGGGCTGACTAAGATGAAGGGCATGTTGAAAGTCACCGCAGGCTTTTGAGTTTGACTTGATAGAGGCCATCTGGCTAGGTCATCCAGGTCAACACCAGTTTCCCCTTGCTTAAAAATTGGGCTGCCAACACACACTGACCAATCATCTGTGGGTCTCTGGATGGACCATGCTGGATGACCGCCAGTTCAATTAGCATCAATTACACCACAGGAGCAGCTGAGTTATCCCTCCGCTTTATACATGATAAAAAGAAAAAGATTATTGGTGTGCGCTGGCATCAGATTTCTCTGAGTTTTGAAAGAGAACATATCACAGCATGCGTTGATAAAACAGTACCGTGTGTACACCTGCCTCTGATTAATTCACACCATTGTAAGTAGAATGGGTGATTAGAGATGACAGCTGGAGCTCTCAGCTACTCTGTAATATTAAAAAAAATCCTCATGAACCCATGAATTACTACAAATCTCCCTGCAATTTGTAATCATTATTCATAAGATGAATTTGTAGAAAGGCTTTGGCTACTCCAGCGTCCACCCAAACAAGAATGTCTCTCCATTACAACTGAATAGTTTAATGGGTGAGAGCTGCAGCGTTTTAGACAGGGCTGTTAATCAATTTCTCTTCCCCATCCGATAAGCAACAAGAAATCCATTCGACGAGTTCTCATTTTCTTCCCATCTCATTAGACAAAGTGCAAAATTTTTAATTGCCTGCATGTCATTCCTCTAGTCTGCAGTGGCTTATCAGCAGTGAGCACTTCGCCAAAGACAGACTCGTTCATTTCAGCAGTTTGAGGCACGGCTGGGGGCTCAGAGATGAGAGTAATTGACTGAGACTGCTGGCTGCCGTCCTTCAGAGCTGGACGAACTCAGCCATAATGAGACATTTCCCCGTGACTCAAGTGCTTTCTGCCCCTCCATTTGGCAACAGAGAGAATAAACAAAGAAAGATCCTACTGTTAATTTTTTCTTTCTGCTGATTATAGGAAATTGCAGCCGGATCAATGTCAAAAGTTACTTTTTAATCTGAAGAAATATAAGTGTAGTCTCAGAGTCATGCATGGTTTTTTGCCATGAATTATGGAACATGCCATCCCGCTTGGCAGCCAAAGTAGCTCCACAGGCAAATTCTCACTGTGGTGCATTTGACAAATTAGCAAGAGCAGAATGACATAATGGAGCAATGGACTACCGACACAGACAGCCAACAGGTAGAAGGTTATACAGCAACATGCCATGTCTTTCTGCTGCCCTTTATTTATAAATTGTATTTGAAATACTATATAAATACTATTATATGACAATGTGGATTAATTTTCTATTCTGATTGGTCAGAAGATGGAAGGAGTCTCCAATGTCAGAGCTTTGCTACTGTCAGGGATAAAGCTATAACTTTAAAGGTTCTGGCTCATCCTTCCCAGAATCCTCTGTGGCACGTAGCAGATTGCTCCTTTCGAGGGTAGCGATGTTCCGAAATCAACCCGCAACAATCATAGGCCATAGAGCTTAAATTGTAATGTGAAATTGAACCGATTTTGTCAAAGCATCTATATTTTAAATTCTTTTAATCAATTTAATCAAACTATTGTATGTCTATGTATGCTTTGTGCATACATGTAAGTCTGCATATATTACTGTCTAAAGCAATTGAGAGCAGTGACTGGTGGAATTTTATTTTGTTATAGTACAGCACATTATAAATATGCTTTATGAATGAAATTTACTGACTTAATAATGACAATCTGCATGTTTTTGTCTTATTAACAACAAGAGAGAGAAGAAAGAGGTGCTCTTGAGGGCATAACAACAGGAACTAGCATGTTTCATGGATGCTGCACAAGATAAAATGTAACAAAAAACTGATAAAAAGTATGATGTGTTATTTTTTAATTAATATGATATAAAATCAAAATGTAATTGCTGGCAAATTGCTGTGGTATAAGAGGAAGAAAACACTTCAAGATGTGTTGTTATTGGAAAATAATTACCTTAAAATTAAAAATAATGTGGTAACAGTAACAGTAGTGGCCTGCATCACACCAGCATGTCATAGAGAATTTATGTATAACAGAATGTCCAGTCTGGTTTTATGCCTTACATATAAACATTTCTATTTAAATGTCATAGAAAAAATAGGTGTGTATTTTCTATCTTTTGTATTCCATATTTTTTGCTCTTGCTGATGCTCATGCTGGAATTTGGAGCAGTTATTCACGTCAGAGTCACATTAGCTTTACAGCCAGAAATTCAGTGTTACTAACAAAGTCACCCTCTGCTTGTGAACAGTTCATGAACAGTGCAGCAGCTTCCAAATAAAAGAACTACGTAGCAGTGTTTTCCTGACTCCTTCCTATCCATCATGTTGCACAAACAATGAAAGTTTTTAGTGGATATTTACTAAATGGATGACATGTATCTGTATTTTCTGAATTTTGGTTGCAATATTTTGTAGATCATTCTGATATATTTGCACTTGGTGTATTTTCTGTCACATATAAAAATTCATTTGTAAGTGTCCTCGTCCATCCCTGATGTTAGGCGCTACTGTATTAAACAAACCATACCTCACACACAGTGGTGCAAGAGTGTGCTGATAAACAGAGAGATGAATTTGATAGGAAAAACAAAAGACTGGATTCGATATTTCATAATTTGATTCCTTTAAACCAGCCTCAACTCTTGTCTGGCATCATCTGTGTTTTGTAACGGACAGAGACTTTCAATTTTAAGACTCAAATAGCACCATGAAAGTATGAAGCACTTTACCATTAGATGGTGTGTTATTTAGCGTGAATTGTTCTACTGACACAGCGTGAATCACTTTAGTATAGGCAAGCTGTCATGCTCATACATGCGCAATCTATTTGCAGTTATAGCAGATGAAGCGAATGTATATGCTGTGATGATGTATTCGTGCTACAGCAGCGCTATATCAATGTGTACATTAAGTGATACGTGATTGTGATTTTGTGTTTATGCGTGTTTGAATAATGGCTTAATGGTGTTTTGAGAAATAACGTCTGCTATCTGTGTATACAGGCTGCTTCTTTTCCATATGCCCTTTCCTGCAGTGTTTTTGTTGAATCTGCCCTTCTGCCATGTTCCAGGACACTTTTAATTAGTCGGCCTGTGCTTAGTGCGAGGCGCAGGCCCTCTGGGAAAGACAAACTATGAAGTCTGGTGGCCACAGGAAGAGAGAATAAGAAAAAAAATACGCAACAGAGAAACATATCAGCACATTGAACTAAAGCATCTAATTGAGCCTACATGTGAGTGAGTGACAGCAAACGTGTGTGTATGTGTGTGTCCAGCCTTAGGTTTAACCATGTGTCCTTCACTTAAGTTCACTTCATAACCAGCCTTCAGGGACCATCAAAGCACAGCACTTCCTCTTCACAAGATCTTGTCTATCACCGGAGCACCCCATCAGGTTGCTGATCCCAGACACAGACATGTCCTGACATGGCACAAGAAGCTTGTCTGCTCCGACACGTGACTTTAGGCTTCAGGTACACTGTGTCTGTCATTTTGACATCTGAATGCCAGTCTTACTCTTCACAGACACACACACACACACACACACTGCACAGAGTGACCCCACCGAGCCAAGCTGTGACACTTGTCCCAAATGATGCCTTAATCAATTAGTCTGTTATTTTCAGCAAGTCTGCAGTCTGAAGAGGAGGCAGCAAGGGAGGCAATTAGATGGGAGTAAAACTGTCACACATCCAAGTCAACCTCAGAGTGGGCAGGAGGTAACAACACATGCACGTAAACACACACATACACACAAATCAAGAATACTAATGACTGAAAACTGGCATGAACGCAACTAGGTTTAGAAACTTTAGGAACTGAATTCTTTTACTAATGAGAAGGTCTTTAGTGTTGTCGCAGGAAAAACACAAACTGAGTCTACTAACAATGAGAATGGGAAGATACATGAGCAAAGGTCAAAATGTTTCACCCCATAAAGTTCAACCCTTGCTATTTTCCAACACTCTCACTATGCTTTTGCACACAGGTCCCTTCAGCTCAATCATCTTTTTACATCACTGATACCACAATCCTGCCATAACACAGTCAAACTCCTTTCTAACTATTAACAACATTTAGATCCTGATTAAACACATGCAAACTTGATAACACCAATAACTGCAATATGAGATAACATAAAAGCAAGACTAATATGATGCTAAATCAGTAAGAATGGCAAGCATTCAAAAAAACATCTAAAAGGTGTCGAGTATAGAGCCAATATTATTCATTCATTTGCATGAATAACCCTTGTTGTTATTATCAGATTAATCACTGCAAGTTTGTCTAAATATAAAAGCTTGTCTTCCAGCTCCATTGGCAGCGTATAGACGTACAGTGGCAGGAAGTATGAAGCTTGCCAGGGGTGAGTCTACTGTGTTGCTGTTGAGAGTAACAGCAAGTAACTCGACAGGCCTGGAAAAATATTAGTTTTATTTGAAATCAGTTAATTGTGTACAGAATTTAATAGGGCCATGAGACATTAAACAGGGTCATGTAACTAAAGTGTTTGTGATATGTAGGCGATTTTATCACACTTTTAATTTGTTAGTTTGAATTGTTAAATAAATTAAATATTGCCAGCGATTTAGTAAAGTCGATGAACTCTCCTATAATAAAAAAAACATTTCAAGAATAAGCTGACCGGGCATTCATCTGCTATCTCTGCAGCTCACGTAAGTGTGGTTAATGGTCTAATAATTCCTCAACAATAGGCATTAAGTATAAGCAATGCAAAACATAGGCAATAAAAAATCAGAGACAGTGATTAGGTCCTTAGCATAAGTAATGTCTCTTCATAAGAAGCTGTCTCCTACAATGGAAAAATACAGCTACTACAGCAAGAATACGGCCCTATGTGCTCAAAAGAATGCAAAAAAAAAAAACTGAAAAGAGCTACTCCATTAAATGCCTTTTGGAAATGTTACGATTTACATGATCACTACATTTCCTCTTAGTGTTACTGAAGTTACTGAACAATTCATAGTAGCTATTAAGTAATACAATGTACAATGAATAACTGCAAGATGTTAGGCACATACCCTCACTGGCCTCTTAATAAGGAGCACCATAATAATAGTGTGTAGGATTCCCCTTTGCTCATAGAGCAGTCTCAATTCTTCATGGAAGGGATTTCTCAAGGTGTTGAAACATTCCTTTGAGATTCTGGTCTGTGCTGACATGACTGTATAACATATACAGTATAAAATGGCCTAATGTGTGCCAATGTGTGCCAAGAAAACATTCCCCAGACCATTACACCACCAGCAGCAGCAGGCTGAATGGTTAGCACAAGGCATGGATTCATGCGCAAATTTTGTACACTACCATCTGCGTGTCACAGCTGATATCGGTGACTCATATACAGTAGGTGACCTTTTTCCAATCTTTAACTGGCTAGTTTTGGTGATCCTGTGCTCCTGTTTGTGACAGGATTGGAACCTGATGTGGTGATAAGTTCGTGCTCAAGATTTGACATGTTTGTTATGAGATGTTTTTCTGCTCACCACAGTTGTAAAGAGTGGTGAGTTAACATAGCCTTCTTGGTAGCTCCAATCAGTCTTGCCAATCCCTTCTGACCCCTTACATCAACAAGGAGTTGCCACCTGCTGAATTTCCACTCACTGGATTTTTTTGTTTGTTGTTACACTCTGCTGTACAAATTCTAGAGACTGTTGTGCATGAATCTTCCAGGAGATCAGTACTTTCTGAAAAACTCAAACCAGCCCATATGGTACCAACAATCATGCCACAGTCAAAGTCACAGAAATCACACTTTCCCGCATTCTGATGTTTGAGGTGAACATTAAGTGATGCTTTTGACCTGTATCTACATGATTTCATGCATTGTGCTGCTGCGACATGATCAGCTGATTAGATAATTGCATGAATGAGCAGGTGAACAGGGATCTTAAACATCTGAATGTGCATTTTTATTTGCTGTCAAATATTAAAAGATTATACAAATAGTGCTTAAATAGTAAAACTGATTCTGCTTGCCCTAGATTTTAATACATCTGGTGCAAAACATCATCCAATTGCCAGGCCCTTAAAGATCAATCAAGCATGTTAGCATAGTGGAGAGAACACTCAGTTCTGCAGAGTTGAGGTCCGGATCTGAGGAACGTTGGTCAAGCTGAATGCATTTGAATATCAGATTTGCCCTCGATTATCCCTGGCCTTGGCATGCACCCTTAAATGCTTGGCTAAGAAAAATATGCAGTGCGGAATGACAGAAATACCAGAGGAGCAGGAGAAAATCATTATGGATCATGTTATCTCGTTCATGAGGAGAAATAAGAGGTTTGCGTCTTGTGCTGAAGACCTCATTTAAATCTTCACGCACCAATTAATGCAGCACTTAATTATCTGCTTTTGTCAGGGTGCGTCTATGTCCTCGTCTTCCTGTGGCTGGTGTAAAATTATAGCTTAATTACAACGCCATTTAGAGGAAACCTGGGCAAGTCGTATACATGGCATGCTTTTATAGTTGATCCAAAACCCAGAAATGCACAATTATAGTGATTGTTCAGAATGTTCAACCGATACTTGTTGTTTTCTTTTCTAGGACAGGGTGAAAAGAATAGTCAGTGAGGATTTCCTGCTGTCACTCTGTCCTATGCTATCGTCATCATACACACACGCTCTCTCACTACTACTCAGAGAAGATGAATAAGGAGAGACAACTGTGTGTCTCAATCTGCCACTGAATTTAAATGAGGAAATGAGGAATTTGGCAGTTGGACAAATGAGTTTTTCACACATGAATTTCAATAAAATGTACAGAAGTCCAACTAGGATTCTTCACTGAATAAAGGCGTTTGGCACAGAAATACAGCAAGAGAAAGAAAAAGTAGGAACTTTAGCAGTTCTTTAGCGGTTTAAGTATCAAGTCATGCAATTTCACAGTCAATATGAACTCACTGGCCAATTTAATAGGAACACATGTACCCCTGGTATTTCATGCATTTATCCAGCTAATAATGTAGCAGCAGCGCAAGACAGGTCAAGAGTTTCAGTTAATATTTACATCGCCTGGTCTTTGTCTGATCTTCAACAGTGAGCCTGAACTTTCCAGTGAGCCAGTGTCCACTGTAGCCTCAGCTTCCTGCTCTTGGCTGACAGGAGAGGAACTCGATGATGTCTTCTGCTGCTGTAGCCCATCTGCCTCAAGTTATGATGTGCTTTGCATTCTGAGATGCTTTTCTGCTGACCATGGTTGTAAAGAGTGGTTATTTTAGTTACCATAGTAAGTGTCTGAAATACTCAAACCAACCCATCTGGCACCAACAATCATTCTACAGTAAAGGTCAATGAGATCACATGTAGCCTCAAGGTTCTGTTATGGTGTGATGCTTTTTTGTCAATACAGTTGAAAAGAGGGGTTAATGGAGTTTTTGTACACTTGAATCAGACTGGCCATTCTGTTCTGGCCTCTCTTATCAACAAGCCATTTCCTTCCATAGAATTGCTGCTCAACGGCTGGTTTTTGCTTTCACACCATTCTGTACAAACTCTTGTGAAAATCCCAGATCAGCAGTAAAATAACAGTTAAAATAGTCAAACCAGCTCATCTGGCACCAACGACCATGCCAAGTCACTGAGATCACATTTTTACCTGTTCTGATGTTTCTGATGTGAGCATTATCTGACCTGGATTTGAATGATTTGCATTATGCTGCTGTAACATGATTTCTATTAAAGTGGCTAGTGAGTGTATATATCACAGGGAAGGGATGAATAAAAATGGTGGATGGAGACACCGAAGTTGAAATCTTATGGCAAATATGACATCTCAGGGTCATCTTGACTGAAATCTCTATTGTGCAGGACCTGACACCCCTCTCAGCTGAGCTTCACCACAATTACGAAGCAAAAAGGCTGAATTTCGAAAATGGCCTCTGGATGTTCAAGTCAGCAATTAGAGCAGAATGAGAAGAAAGTGGAGAAATATCAGCCAGTTCAAGCCCTCATTAGTTCCACAATGATTGTAATGTACTTAGAGGGTGAAACATACAGGAAGAAAGAACACTGGGAATTCAGTATTCACACAGCAGACATGTTGAGCTCCATCACTAGGCCAGTGGGAGCAGGAACATCAAATCAAGGCCATTAGAGGTACATTACAGCCTGCGCAGACGACAAAATGGCCCAAGTGGGAAACTTGTTCTAGCATTTTAGGGCTATCAAATTCAGCGAGAGCACTCCATGGTCACAAGCAACAAAAACAAGTTACAGATTACCAACAGATCAAGTTTCACTGGAAAGAGGTGAAATGGAAGGGAGGAATAAAGACCTGTCTGGACAGAGGGAGCGGAAATAGAAGAGATAAGCGATGATTGGGGTGAGACTACAGCAAAATGTCTCCTCCCTCAAGGATCTAAAATCCAGTTAGAGGCTGGAATGGGCTGGAACCATTATTTGAGGCTGTGTGCTGTGGGTAATGCATACAGCAATGATATGGGACATGGTGAAATCCTTGTGTTCAACACTGAGATGTGAGCTGCTGATAAAAATGATGATAAGCTCCTCCTACACAGACCTGACCGTAACCATTATTGGAGGAAGGATTACAGATTACAGCTGAACGTCCAGCAAACACAATGTACAGTGCTTGCCAAATTGTTTTATTACATGTACATCAATGGCTACTTGGATTTCCTTTATGATATGCATCCGGCTTGGTTTTGAGGTTTTTATTGGATTTATATGAACTGCAAATACGGTTGAGCTCTACTTTAGTTTTATAATATGTTAGAAATTATATCTTTTTTAATAAAATTTTAGTCATATCAATTTATTTTGCTAAACATGCTACACATTAGCTAAAATAATAGGCCCTAAATCTTCCCAAATAGATCCTTGATTTCCTTTTGTTTATAGCTATGAATCCTCTTATTTTGCAAATTTAGGTAGTCCAGATTTTTTATATTTTTCCTTTCATAACATTATCCGTTCTGTTGCACAGGCAGCTAGGTGAAGAGGTAACCAGCCCAGTTTGCAAAGCCAAGTAGCAGATCTGTATATTGAAAATGGATTTTTATTCAAACTAATAGGAATTTGTTCCTATCAATATAATTTTTCAGTTATATAAAGAAGAAACAAATGGTGAAAGAAAGTAAAATGGTGTTTTAGCAGTAATTATCTTTAATTCTCTTTTACTCTTATGGTCATCTTGAACTGTAATGTTCCTAGATATTTATCACCCATGAAGGAATAAGAGCTGCCTCAGATCCAACTGAAGATTTAACCCAGGTTAACCCAAATGTTACAGAATGAAGGCATTTATTATAATGCCGTGCAAAAGCGTAATCTGGGTGGATCCTGAAAGATCTGTTTACTCTTACTGCATGCATAGAGTCTTTCTGAATAGGTGCTGTTTTCTGATTCGTAATCGTAAAAGCCAGAAGTGCCTGAAGACAGTCATCCCAAAGGTCATGCTAGACAGAGTTTATTCACTTTGTTGGCTGTCAGTGGCATTAAATCATTGAGATGGGCACAGCTTGATGGCACACACAAACGTACAGGCTGCACCGCCTCCATATTACTCTCTAGCGTCAGATCAATCTCAAGGTGATTCTCTCAAGCACACAAATAATGCTGCTCTTTCAACGACGCCCCCAGGTTCTTCCTGCTTTCTCCCACTGAAATAATACAGTTCCACCTTCACAAGCACAGAAATAAGAAAGTTGGTATGAGAAATGGAATAACTAGTGGTGGCTGCCTGATTAAGCTGTTCTGTGAACAACATGGGCATATCTTTTGGAAAAAAAAATGTTAGGATAAAAAATTCGCACAGAGATTGATTTAAGATCAGGACTTTAATACAAAGTCACCTCAACCTGTAGCTATAAAGGCTCTTTGTCATTGCCAGTAAGCACCCAGCCGAGTCTCTCTCTCTCTCTCTCTCTCTCTCTCTCTCTCTTTCTCTCTCTCACACACACACACACACACACACACACACACACACACACACACACACACACTGTCTATACCTACATCTATTACCCAGCTTCCATCCTGAACAAAGAGGGCTGTTTATCATCAGCCAGATTACTTGAGCAAAGCCAATGATGCTGTTTGAGAAACAACAGTGAGGTATATTTAAGTACCAGCCTGCAGCTTGAGAGGGTTTTTATGAATTCTCCAGTTTGGGAGAGTGTTTTCCAACTGAGAGGAATTTTACTGAGAGGAATCATTCTGTAAGAAACATCTATACTGTAATTGATTGTGTCTTAGCCTGTGTTCTTCTGGTTAGTATTGGCTGGGATCAAATTAATGTCATAATTCATATATTAATAAAGAATTAAGTGATATTGAAGGAGTATCTGATTGTTAGAAACAGAAACAGGTCAAGGGTCATCAAGTATAGGCCTGAACAGAAAAAACAACTGTTCAATGTATGGGGGAAAAACATACTGGCCATAGATCATCGACTGCAGTTTAAACTGTTCAATCACATGCATTTATATATACTCCCCATCCACCTGTACACCTGCACATTCATGAAGTTATCTAATCAGCCGATTATGCTGCCGACAGCCGAGTGTGCTTTTTGGTTCCATCTTGAATTTCTTCTCTACTGGTAAGGTAGGATTCTGACTTTTGTGTACTATCTGCATTAGTTAACACATTCTACTAGCGTTAGTAGACACATTAGACTACATTAGTTACCACATTCAACCCCGAGAACCTTAATGATTAAACTCCTGACTTGACTGCATACTAACATGTGCCTCAAACCCATCTCTGTCCTCACATCTCTCAGAA
>JAQQZR010000001.1:5942012-5962715 GCA_030068235.1 Notoglanidium macrostoma
CAATCCCAGCATCTTCGGGCGAGAGGCGGGGTACACCCTGGGCAGGTCGCCAGTCCACCAACACAGACAAACAACCAAACACGCTCGCATTCACACTTTTGGGGAATTTAGAGTCGTTGGCCTAATCTGCATGTCTTTGGACTGTGGGAGGAAACCCACACATGCACGGGGCATGCAAACTCCACACAGAAAGGCACCCTGGGTGACCCGGGTATTGAACCCAGGACCTTCTTGCTGTGAGGCGACAGTGCTAAATACTGCACCACTGTGCCGCCCTAGATAATCTATCCCCACTTAAAAGAAAAATAATTAGAGATTTTAAAAAATTTGCACCCTGGTATGATGATGACATGTGCACCTTAAAACAGACCACTTGCAAATTAGAATGTAAGTGGCATCAAACTAAATTGATAGAATTCAAATTAGCATGGAAAGAGAGCCTCTGTTAATATTATTCGCAAACATGGTATTAGCTTCCACTGTTATGCTGATGACACTCAGTTATGTTTTTAGCAAAACCAGATGAGAGACACCAACTCAATAAAATTGAAGACTGTGTTAAAGACAACAGAGAATGGATGCTTACTATCTTCCTTCTACTTAATTGTGATAAGACAGAAGTACTAGTACCAGGACCACATGCAGCTAGAAGTAAGTTTTCTGATTACATAGTAACTCTGCATGACTTTTCTGTTTCACCATGTGCAAAAGTTCTTGGTGGCCTTGGTGTGATTATTGTCTCCAGTCTCGTATTTGAAACTCATGTAGGTAATATCACTAGGACAGCCTTCATTCATGTCAGAAATATTGCTAAGATTAGAAATATGATGTCACTGCACGACACAGAACAACTAGTTCATGCTTTTGTTACCTCTAAGTTAGATTATTGTAATGCCTTACTGTTTGGATGTTCCAGTAGGTGCATAAACAAGCTCCAATTAGTCCAGAATGCAGCAGCGAGAGTTCTTAAAGAGTTCGTAAAGATTTTAGCACATCACTCCTATATTATCTACATTGCATTGGCCGCCAATCATATTTCATATTAATTATAAAATACTACTATTGACCTATAAAGCAATGGATGGTCTTGTGCCACAGTACCTGAGTGAACTTTTGGTCTCTTATGATCCAGCATGCCTAGGTAGATGAAAATGTGCAGGCTATTTGTTGGTACCTTGAATAGTGAAGACTACAGCAGGGGGTATATCTTGCACTTATAAAGCCCTTCAGTTATGGAGCAGCCTTCGAATTCGTATTCAGGACTCAGACACAGTCTCAGTGTTTAAATCTAGGCTGAAACATATTTCATTAGTCAAGCCTTTTGTTAATAACCTTCTATTAGGTAAAGGAACAGATCTGGAGGGTTCTCAGGCATAAAGAGTTCTGGTAAACTGTGATGTTTGGATGCTGTCCGACCCCACTCTCACACGTTCACATAGGTTTGTTGATGGTGGAGTGGCTGCCGCTTTATGTCCCAAGGTGCCCTCATGTCCATGCTACCTTCTGGATCTCCCTTTTAGTTATGCTATAATAGCTAGCCTTGGCAGAGTTCCTGCTAGCACAGAGCACACAATATACATTGTTCTTAACCATTACATGACAGTGAGCATACCTAACAATCTGATTTTCTCTTTTCTCTCTCTCCCTCTCTTTCTCTGTTTGTCGAGCTGCACATGCTACTCCTGAGATTCCAGTGCTCCTGATACCTGCTTTCCGGACCTGCTTGATTCATCCTGGTGTCCTACTTCTTGTTGGAGTCATCACTTGAAAACCACTTGCTCCTGTTGAGGATGGCTCCATATGAACTGCCTTGACATACACCTAGAACTGTGAAGATGGCATTGGACTGCTGTTGACATGAGCGGTTCTGCTACAATGGCATAAGACTTAAATTACCACAAACAGTCTTGCACTCAAATCTCTCTCAGTGAATCAGTTAAGACAGAACAGACTTTATGTTAAAACTATATTGAATTATGAAACTGTACTTTTTTTTTTTACCATAAAACATACAGTTACCGAAGTGTGTTGTAATTGCACTATCCAGTGTCACCCGAATGAGGATGGGGTCCCTTTTGAGTCTGGTCCCTTTCAAGGTTTCTTCCTCTTATTGTCTCAGGGAGTTTATCCTTGCCACCATCATCATAGGCTTGCTCATTAGGGATATATATACATACATACACACACACACACACACACACATTATGTATGTATGTATGTACGTATGTATGTATGTAGACACTCAGACAGACACACAAGTTTATATTCAGAATTTCTATACGTCTGTGAAGCTGGTTTGTGATAATGTCTTGTTAGAAATATGAGTTGAATTGAATATAGCAAGAAAATAATGTCAAAAGTCGTTAACACGTGTTTGCTAAATAAGCTCCTGGTGGCGGGGTTTACTGCAAACATGGGGCGTTGGTGCATTTTTTTGGCTGCATGTGTTTCCCAGCACCTGTCCCTTTCTTTCTGGTATGAAACAAGCTAATCTCCTTGTCTGAGGCGAAGTGCTGGCCAATATCCCGCCTCCTGTTCCTCTCAGATTGCACATTATTAAGCAAAAAAATTGGCAATTTCTCTAGTGTAACAAGACTTAAACTGAACAAATTTCAAGCATAAAGAGCAATGAAATGGCTTAAATCAGCAATGAATCCACACTGAATTTGATAATGAGTCAACACACACACACACACACATTCAGACACACTCTGAATAATGCATGAGCTGAGATTAACACAAACTGACTTCAATATGCTGCATGATTCAGGTCTTTTGAGCAGAATTGAACATCTGATACAACACATATTGTTGTCCATTGGGCCATTCACTCTTACACACACACACACACACACACGTAGACCACCACCATACGTGGACTAGAGAGATTCCATCTAATAGCTGGCTGAGTGGTCACTCTGTATCTGGCCTGACAGAGGCTTTTTCCATCAGCATCACGGCTGTCAGAGATCAACGTGAGAGAAAGGCATGGGCGGGGGAGAGGGTGTGAGCACAGACATTGTGCCATTCAACATCAGCAGGAAGATGAACAGAAGTGCCATTACTGGAAGGAGGCAGCGGAGGTGGAAGAAGGAGGAGAAAATACAGGCTGACAACACTATTCCAACATAAAAAGAACAGTTGGGCAAGAGACAGCGTCTAGTTTGAAAATGGAATCAGTTCAAGGGCAAAATAAAGTCAAGAGCACAGGACGTCCATGATCAGAGCCATCATTATATCAAATGTACTGTATTAAATAATGAATAGAGTCAGAGTGGAGGATTTATTTTAGCAAAGCCCAGTTTTACGGAAAGAATTCAGAGTACAGCTACCATAAGTCTAGTGCAAACACTCATGGTGAAGAGATATTATACTAGTGATTTAGGCAGTTAGATTAAGGCATGTTAAATAACCCCTGAACTAAAAAAAAAATTCTGATGGGTTCCTGTTAATGTATATAGACTGGTATTTAGGTCTAATGCCAGTGTGCTAAGTTCTCATTTTTTTAAATTATATAAAACAACAAAATGTGGAAAGGTTAAGGGGAGAGGGGGTTAATATTTATGCAAGGCATTTAATAATTATGCAAGGCATGTGACAGCTGTGTGCATATTCTTGAAATAATGTAATGTTGTGTCTTTACTGAGATTTAAACCTGAAGTGGGCACAGCCAAAACAAAAGTTTGGTGTTTTTTTTTTATATTTACTTTATGAACTTTATTACTACCGTCCCAGACATTCCATCCATCCATTTTCTATGCTGCTTATCTATCGTGGGTCACAGGGGCATGGCTAACACAAAGACAGAAAGCCATTCATGTTCACTTTCACACCTATGGTCAATTTGGAGCAGCGTGGTGACCTAATCCACATGTCTTTCTACTATGGGAGGAAACTGGAGCACCAGGAGGAAACCCATGAAGGCATGGGGAGAACATGCAAACTCCACACCTTCATGCTGTGAGGCAACTGTGCTAACCACTGCATCACCATGCCACTGCATTATAAGAGTGAATGTCTTATGAAAATAATTCATTTTGCAATGGTAACAGCTTGGGACTGAGGCATAATTAGGCAGAATAAGAGGCAGAATAAGAGAGGCTGGTGATGGAATGACATTTTTATAGCTGCTATAATGTAAGTGATATCAGGAACTAGCTTGCCTCGTGGTCATTCCACAACATTAGGTTAAAAAGCATGATGTGTTTTTATATTAACTAGAAATTGCAATCGTTGGCAAATCACTGTAGTTGTTACCGCTTTGCTTCACATTGGACCATATCATACCACCTCAATGTGGATTATTTTTCTATAACAGTAGTGTTTTATCTCTTACATATGGGCCACCCTGATATACTACTATCACATGACCCCCCCCCCCCCACCCCCATATACACGCACGCACGCACACACACACATACACACAGAATCTTGGCAATTGATCGAGCCAATCTTAAAGACCTACAAAGCAGAATAACCTGATAGTAATTGTTTGTGTGTACAATTGGGAGGCAGGGGGAGCTAATAGAGGCAGCCAATGCTATAAATCAATTGATGATGTACTGACACTTTCTCTGTTCAAAGACATTCCATATTCTTCACACATTACCGAACATCAGGTTAATCCCAGGTGCGTTTAGCATGAAGAACACAACCAGGCAATGACCTCAATGCCCTTCAGGATAAAAACTTCTCCATGAACCTCTCCACCAGCACAAAGCCTTGTCCTGACCTTCAAATTCTTCCTGTTTCTCCTTTCTGTGAGTTTCTGCAGCTTCTCCACTCCTCCGTCATACAGATAAGAGTAGCTCTGTGTCGAGACGGGATCCTCAGCCCTGACAGAGCCTTTTGTTCACTATAAAGGCTTCAGTTCACTGGCAGTTTATGATTAAACAGTTTCTTTTTTTTTTTTCATAGACACAATCATCACTTTCCAGTGCCAATAATAACAGGGCAAGAGGATTCATTTTTTATTGTCAGAAAGCATCTAAAATAACACTTCAGCATAGTTCTATCATGATTGCTTGATAAATTTTTTTTTTTTTTGAGCCCTTAGAACAGCATTCAGGAATAATAATATGCTAGTGCACTAGCCATTAACAGCAGCCCTGCTGGCTATATTGATTGCTGCTGGTGGAAAGACTGTGAAGTAAAATGTTTGCAGTCAATTACAGAGAAAATGACAGAGATAGAAATAGAGAATGTGTGTATGTGCTGGGAGGGCAAATTTAAGCAGATAAGAAAAAGACTCATATAATCAACAAAATATTGGCACCCATTAAGCGGGGACAACATTATTGATTCAAATAAATATGATTCAGATTTTCCAAAGAAATTGAGAAAGAAAGTAAGTTTGCTTCAATAATGGTGTTGTCCCTCAAAATTGGACATCCCTGTGTATTGACACCCCTAAAGAATATTTCTGATAACCAATTCATTCGTTCGCAGACTTTGGCTATGATTGTTGGATTAGCCTGAATAAACACTAAACTGAGGTTACATGCTTGCACTCTGAATGAACTTGACCACATTACAGTGCTAAATTCGAAAGACATTTTACAGGCATTTACTCTTGATACAAGCTCACTACACACTTTTTTTTGCAGAGCACTTCACCATACTTACATGGAGCACAAAAGCAATTATATTCTCACAACATATTTTGGGAACAATGATGCCTAGCACCGATGCTGACATTTGTACATCAGCAAAAGAACCTTGACTAGGACAAAAACTAGAAAAGCTTTTCTATACACGTCTCTATCACTCTCAGTAATCAGTATTGACTAGGTTCATTTGCCTTAAAGAAAGGCGTACACTTGTCTAAAGGTCACCAGAGCCTCTCCTAAAATATGTGTTTCTTCCTGCGGCTGAAGAATAAAAGAAGAATGAAAAGAGCAAGCCTTCTGAGAGTCCCTCACAGGCTGGAAGAAGAGTTATATTTAAGTTCTCTTTTAATCGTTTTAATCGTATTGTACCTTGGTACTGTTGTTCATCTGTTTAAAGAAAACTGCTCTTGCTGGATCTGTTTCTTGAATAAACGTGAATAAAGCAACACCATACTTGACAGAACTGTGATGGCTGTGGAGTCCTTCAGGTTTCTGGGAGCTACAATCTCCAGGGACTTGAAATGGGACATCACTAACAGAGCCCAGCAGAGGATCTACTGTACTTCCTGTGCCAGCTAAAGAAATACAAGCTGCCTCAGGAGCTGATGGGGCAGTTTTACACAGTCATCATAGAGTCTGTCATCATCACCACCATCACAGTCAGCCAACCATCATGACATTCGCAAACTGCAGTGCATCATCAGGTCTGCAGAAAAGACTACCAGTGTAAAGCTGCCCACCCTGCTGGATCTGCACCTCACATCTCCAGAGCATGGTCAGAGAAAATCATCGCTGACCCATCACACCCGGGCCTTCATCCGTTCCAGCTCCTTCTCTCAGGCAGGCGTTTCAGCCAAATCAGGATTAAAACAGACAGACTGCAGAAAAGCTTCTTCTCACATGCCATCCCACTCATGAACAATTGAACATAAGTATTGCACAAAACTTCACATCTTCTGTACTTTTTTATTCTTTTCACTAGTTTAATCTATCCTCCTACCTCTAATCCACCTGCTGCACTCAGCACCTGAAACAAAAAAGTTTATAGGTATTAATGTGTGTGTGTGTGTGTGTGTGTGTGTGTGTGTGTGTGTGTGTGTGTGTGTGGGCATGTGCACAGTTAAACTCAGGTAGGAACTACCTGGCACTAGACACTCCTTCCAATAATGCAAAATAAACATCTCCTTACATAGCAACAATTACTAATGTCTTTTGTAAATTGTTACCATAGAAATGATAACAGCGATTAGCCAGAAATTAAAATTTTTACTTTATGAATTATCTACACATCACACTTTTATAAATATTTATAGTTAGATTAAATGTTATGGAAAGTCCATGAGGCGAGTTAGTTTCCGCTATCCTTGAAATTATATCAGCAATAAACTGTAATTCAAAATAATTATCATTTGGGGGTGGGTCACCACAATAAGTGTACAGTGTTGTATCTGTTCATTCTGAGATATAGCGATTTGAATTAAGAGTGCAACGAAAATAACCTGTTCTAATTTTGCCATAAATTTTGCCATTCTTTAATTTAGAATTTATCCATCACAAATAATATTATTCTGTAAAACAACCTATAAGTCATGTCAACTAACTGGCTGCTATGCAAATATCTCAATTATCTCACATCAAAGTTTACAGCTGATTTTCTTCAAACTTGATTTCCTATTAAGATGATGATACCTTAAATATTTTTGCTAATTTATCTGGATTGGCTGCACCAAATTTAATAAATGGCCCCTTATTTTAAAAATAACTGACTGTAGATTTAGAATATTCAATAAAACAACGTATCTTCTTTTTTTTCTTGATCAACAAGACTCATTTTGTAGTAACAAGCCCCATCTGTATTCATGTTTAATGTTATGGAATGCCCACGAAAACAATTTTATTCCTGTCCTCACTTATAACAGCTATAGACAGTCCTTTTTTTTTCTTTCTCTTGAAGCAATAAGACAAAACATGCAGCATGTCGTGCTACCTAGAACCCAGAAAGTGTGAAGTCCTGTCTTGAAAATTCTTCTGTGGCAAAAAAAACAACTTGCTGACTTGTTATAAAGTGCTGACAGTGACGACTCATTCCATAAATGTTACATAAACGTCTACTAACAGAAAACGTCACCATATCGACCATATGTTTTTCTTTTTGTTATATAAAACATTTCTTTAAATGTGTTTATTATAAGCCTATGATTATGTCAAGTGTCATACAAGTCAATGTGATTTAGCTGTTACCATAGCAACAACAACGCATTAGAATGAGCGCATTAATAAGAACCCATTGGTTATGTTACAGCCGGAACTACTTTAAGAGTAGAAAATGAATCCACACCTTATGATTTGAGAATTCAACACCACTGTTATACAAAGTAAATGAAGCAACACTTAGAATTGAACAGCGCTTTGGTGTAATGGGGAACACCAGGAGTGGAGGTGGAGTGGACTCCTTCTTCTCCTCCCTCGCTCCTGTATTGCTCCTCTCTTTGTGTTACTAATGTGGATGAAGTGTTTCTGCTGAATAGCTGTAATTGGGAGATATGTAGCACAATTTCACCGAAGAACCCAAATAATTCTCCCAAGGAAGTTTCAGCAAAGTGGAGAAAGAAGCAGGCAGAGAGAGAAACAGATATGATAAGATATGCAGAACTGTTATAAATAATATGGGATTCTGCAGAACAGCCCTGTGTGTAAAGTTTGCTGGATAAGGACACTCTAAATCACCCCGGTCATCATCATTATAGTATTTTTTATCCTATCCGAGCTTTCAGGAATAATAACGTAATAATCTGCTTCAAACATTAACAGCTTCCCCCACAGGCCACACTGATTGATGTCTCTGGTTTGAAAGAATGAACAAACTAAAACAAAGAGAAGGTTATTTATTAGAGCAGGCTGTCAAACATCATTAGAGAGAAATGGCTCATAAATGGACCTCTACTCTCAAGAGCGAATTCAAAAGATGAGGATTAGGAAACGTGAGAAAACAACAGGAATGTACTGATAAGATAATGGGTGAAAACAGGAGGTTAAGAGCAGCACGCGGGTAAAATTAGCAGTGGTAGTGTTAAGCTTGCTCTTACAATATCAAAAATATCGGGGCTTCTGAGTGGCAACAGAAACAGAAACGCGTTCACCCTGTAGTTAGGAGAGATTATTCAAATCTTGACAATGCCACAGTCATCCATGGCAAAACTGGCCACGTTCTCTATCCCAGGCAATCACAGCAAGACGAGCTAATCGTATGCATTTGGAAACTGATGTAGAAGAGGGCGGATAGTGCTTAGTGTGCTCCGCTGCCCTGTGATACTGCTTGAGCAACAGTTTGAAAAGATGTGGTTGGCTTCATGTGTCTCTGAGGAGGGATGTGTTAGCCTTCACCCTCCCCAGTTGGTAGCTGTCATGTGATGGGGGAGTTAGGTAGTTGGTGTGAATTGGCAAGACAAAACTGGGGAGAAAATGGGAGAAAATCCAAAAATAAGACAAGAACAATGTGATATCTAACCCAGCTATAACACACCTGATCGAATTCATCAGCTAATTAACAGCCCTTCCCAGGACTACACGGGTGGTTTAACAAAGAAAAACACTAAAATGTGTGCAAAGAAAGATTGGACTAAGATTGGTAAACACTGGAATATCAAACGAAGAACGGTATGAGAGATGAAGAACTAAATCAATAATCATTCATTCATCCTTTTTTATACTATAGAGTTTTATGGATCCAAAGCCTGAGAACGCTGGCATTGAGACTGGAATATTGCAGTCCATCACAGAGCTTCGTGCACACACATTCATATACAGAGGCAATTAACATTCAATCCACCTACTGACATTTTTAGAGTTTGGAAAACCCAGAGGAAACCCACATGCACACAGGGAAAATATATGAAACTACACTGGCAGTAACCTGAACTCAGGATCCAACAAGATCATTGAAGTCTTGAGGGGTTTTTTTTTTTATTTAATGGAAAAAAGTTCTTGCAGGTTGCAGATTTGCTGTCAGATCCACTAAAGCAGCAACTTCTTGGCAAAACTTGCACTGTATATTGTATCTCATTCAAAAAGCAGTCAGGCCAGAAATGAAACGTACACAATTCTCGTCTTAACCAAATAGGCAATCAGCCGAGACATGTTTGTTGTACAAAGTTTACTTCTTTGGTTTTGCACGGACGATTTAAGGCAAGTGTTAGCTTAGTTTTTTTTTTTTTTGTAATAGCTGTCATTTCTTTTGCCTAAATGGGCTGCTTTGACTAAAGGCAATTTTGTCTCTTCTTCATGTAAATAATGTGCCAATGATTTCTCACTTTTGTTTACAGTGAAATAAGAAATGTTCTGGGAGATGCACTGAGAAATTGTACTTCTTTAATTTTTCATAATTAACATAATTGGATAGCTATTGGTTTCTTCAGATTGGGTATTTCTGAGAAGTTAGAAGAGCAGTGTTGATTACGTCACCGGATTTCCAACACTGTTAATGTGAATTTATTAATCTTTTAGGACATTTGGCTGGAACTCTAATTGGCAGTATTGCAAAAAAAAACAAAAGACCAAATAAAAAAAAACGTTGTGCTTTCTGAAATAGAGATTGAAAAAAGATAAATAAAAAGATAAAAATGGAAATAGTAGTGGAATGAATAAATGGTTTAACATTTAAATAACAAACAGACCTGGAGGGTGTGTGCTAACATCACAGGGTGTGTGTTCTGGGGATGAGTTCTGGATCCACTGCGACCCTAACCAGCATAAAGCTCTTACTGAAGTTGAATTCGAAAGAACGAAAGAACGAAAGAAAGAAAGAAAGAAGGAAAGAAAGAAAGAAATTAGTGTATGAAAATATTTCGTTGTCTGCTTTTCTACTAACTCTCAAACCATTTCATAAAAAGAGAAGCATTTCTTTAAGGTGTCCACCACATCTGGTCTGAGACTGCTCTCTGTCTCTCTCTCTGTCTCTGTCTCTCTACTCAAATAATTTCCAGCCAGAGCCAATGCTATGTGCTGCTGTTGCATTTCCCTGCAGTGTGTACCATGCAGACAGCTGAAATAAGCACTTACTCAAAGTGTCTACTTCCATTTGTCTAGCTGGTGATTAGCGCTGGCAGACAAACAGAACCTTTCAGTGTTCCACCTCAAACAGACCACAACTGCACCATCACCCACCATGAAGCTGCAGCGACGTGAGAATGAAAAGGCAGAAGGAGTCGTAGGTGTGGTACATGGTTTTAAAAGGGGGCTGGTGAAAACAGGTCTGTCAAACATAATATGACAAAAAAAAGGAAAATAAGGAGACAAGGAAGTGTCAGTGCAGAAATAAATGACTTCCTTAAATGTAAATGTGATGAGTTAGGACACCCACTCCGGATACTGGCGTGTGTCTCACACCCTATTTCCATTCTCTGTGATTTCCAGCAAACAATGAGGCTCGCTGTTGTTAATTCTCCTCCTCTTGTTCCCAGGAATCCTCAGGACAAATCTTCACGTGTCAGAAGGGCGGTGCACTCTTCTCCAGAGTTAGTGCCATGCTGCTCTTTACAAGCATTAAAAATTAATTCATTGTTTACTTGTCATTTGGCCACCCACTCTGCAAAGCAGGGCTGGGGCGAGCTGATTAACAGCACTGACTGAACGCACCACATTTCTCCAAATTAATCCCATCTGCAGGAGGCCTGAATACAGTCCCCACAAAGCTACTTATGCATATGACTATGAAGAGATGACTTGCTTCTATACAGTTAGAAAACTTTGCCCATCGCAAAATACAAACTAACATGTTTCTAACACATTGCTTAGGGGTCCCTAAAGCCCAGAGTTGCTTGGTGTACTATACAGTAATACAGTGTATGATCAGGATTGTACATAAATAAGACAATTTGAAAAAAAGACAATGTTGAACAAGTCGTTTTGAATGAAGGAATTATATTATTCGTCAAGTACGTACAGGGTGAACAAAGAATTTCTTTTGGTGCAATGTCACACATAGCACCGGACAGCACAGTAACCAAATTAAACACGACACAAAAATACATCACTCATCTAACCATTATCTCTTCTGCTTATCCGTTAAGGGTCACAGGGAAGCTGGAACCAATCCCAGCTGAGTTTGGCTGAGAGAAGGGTACACCATGAACAGGTCACCAATCTATAACTGGGCAAACACAGAGGTCAACAACATTCACACTCACATTCACACCGGTGGGCAATTTAGAGTAGCCAGGTCACCTGATCTGCATGTCTTTGGGAGGAAACCAGGTCATGTGGGGAAAACGCAAGCACGAGGAGATCATGCAAGCACAGAAAGCCCCCAATCTTCCACTAAACATTTTTTGTCCTCTACTCTGAGACACATCTGTGAAATAAATGCATACAATATCTCTCTGTCCATTGATTTTTAAACATTGGTTGTTTTTTTTTTTGTCAAAATGTACCTATATCTCTCTTTGGACTGATGAGCTCCCTTCAGCTAAATAATTTACATAAATGCACTTGACTGGATAAACTGCAACCAAGCGGTTTCTATAGCTTCTATAGACGCTGTGCTGGTACTTGTTTTAAAATATATATATAGAGAGTCACTGAACTAGGGCCATTTTTTATACACCACATTGTTCTGCTCTGCTACAGAACTGCTCAAAACAGAATTCTGACAAGTGTAATTCAGTCATGATCAGAACCGATTTCAAAGGACCTTTGAACAGTTGCTGAATCAGAGATCAGTCCTCAGTCAAGCACGGATTTTACAAAGGGGAGACATTTCGTTCTGTCGCTGCTGTCACTAACTGTGGACCTCCAACAAGGATAAATGCAAGAGCTCAACGTAGAATCATGACCAAAAAAAGGGGACGGCTGGTGGTTTGCAGGACACTTCAGGTCAGTTCAATTTTAGAGTGCTTTTAACAATAGATACTGTCACAAAGTAGCTTTACAGAAAGATGGATGTACATTAATATCCCGCCAGGCGTTGCAGTGACAAGAAGAACTTCCTGAGACGACATGACGAGGAAACTCTGACGAAGGAACCAGACAATTCTAGACGTTTTTCCAGGAACTTGAGAGACAACAGTAAGTGTCTGCATCATCATCATCATCACCACCATGTTCCATCAGAAAAAAGTGATGGTTAATGTCAGTGCCATTTGGTGAGTCAGCTTCAACAAGTACAACTTAAAAATGTGCAACAAATTTACGAGGAAAAATCGATTGGACAAAAGCTTTTGAAATTGATTAATGATACCTGCAGTAAGAACAAAACGTTAACATGTAAGATCTTCCTAATTTTAAAAACACGGCCAAGCAAAAACAACATTGGAAGGATGTAATTAATGCAATAAAACTCTTCTGACGTCAGCTTCATGTCATCAGAACCTTAAAAATCTTCACTCCAGTCATTTTATGCTATTCACCTTGAAGGTTTGTTTAAAGTGAGCGAAACAGCACGAATATCGCCCGCACAAGACTATTGGTTTTTTTCAGGGGCATCACGGGACATTTTATTTAGCTATTTTCATTACAGTTCATTTCTAGCAGCGCACAGCAGCGACCGACATTTTATTTAGCTATTTTGATGTCGGTTGCCGCTGTGTGCTGCTACTAATGAACTCCTTGTGCTGAGTTTTATGGTTACAGCCTTATAGCATTTAAAGGGCATTAATAAAGCGTATGAGGGCGGCCAACCTGAGAGCACAGAGGAGCATCAGAGAGCATGGTCAATAAAACTGCGCACCAAATCCACTTTGAGTCGCAAGCAAAGTGTAGACTATGGCAAGCGAGAGGAAAAGAAGCATGTGTGCCTCAGTCCTTAGTGCTCACATAACTGAAGTGCTCTGACGAGTGACAGTTTATCTGAACTCTTGGTTCAGTGCTCCACACACAGAAATAAATGTGTCTGCTGTCTATTACACTGTCTATTAACGATACATGTTTTATCAGGCATGGTAGGAAGATGCTGTAGCTCCTCCTCCTGATATTTTTGCAGAGCACAGTTTGCACTAATTAATTGTGAAATACATCCAGATCGCTGTCATTTTGTGGTCTGCTTATTAGTATGACAAGCTTACACTAGTATTATGTCACATAGTGTCACACGGTATCAGAGAACGTTTCACAAGTACATGTAAATGAGCATGGTATCAGACCAGTATCAGTATTAACGCATCTGTAAGTTGTGTGATGGAGCACTAATAACCAGTCAGCGACAACACAACAGTAGTACGCGCACCACCCACAAGTTCAATTGGTTCCATGACCATTATAGGTAATAATATCCAAAGCTCACAATAGCATAGAGCAGCACTACGAAAGAAACACTGAACAAGACTGGAATCGTTAGTAGGTTCATATAGCACAAATCATCCTGCTCAAAGATAAATAAATAAATAGACAAACAAGTAAATAAATAAAAGGCAGACTTCTGCAGCACTGCTCGAAATACACTCCGTGGCTGAAGTTTTTAAAAAAGAAACTTTGGGAAATAGACACATTGTTCGGTTTGGAGTCCAACAGCACTTAAAGAAGGTGGGGTCACACACAATGACAGGACTTCTGAGTGACACAAACCAAAGAAATTTTAAAACAGCAAAATTCGAGTCTTGACCTCAATCACTTTGAAATGTTGTGACATGTTGTGAGTCTTGTACCGAGGATTGACCCAATACCACTTGACCGCTGTGCAGGAGTGATCAGCAGCTATAGAAAGTATTTGATTGAAGTCATTGGCAAGGACACAGCTTCTACTTATCACTACACAGAAGAGTTCGCATTGTTTTTTCCATTACTATCCTGATTTCAGAAAGAAATCTGCTGACATAACTGGCTATTTATTATTTTAAATTATACCCCATAGTGATTGAATCTGCTTGGCTGGAATGTGTCGAGTGATGTTTCATCGGCTGTAGCGGTATGCCTAATGCACTTACAGTATTCTACAGTTTTGTTTCCATAGTAACAGCCAATTCGTAGATCTACACAATCTCAGCCTAATAAAAAAAACAGATTAAAAGTACATGTTGTTATTTAACAAAAAATAGCTACAAAGTTCTCAATCAAGGTTGTTTTTTTTTTTTAATGAAGTCTTCAGAAGAGAGGAGACTGTGTTTTCCTGCATTTTTTAGTTTGTTCGTTTGTTTTATTAACTTCAAATTCAGAAGAAATTTAGGGAACAACTGTTTATAGCTACTATAACATATATAAGGGACAACACAGGAAATACCTTGTTTTTTTTTTTGGATGTTCCACAATATTAAATGTAACTGTAAAGTCAGTTAATAAATTTCGTTGCTTAATTACTAAAAAATGGAATTCATTGGCAAATCGCTGCAGTATAAGAGGAATAAAACCCTTCAGAACAGCTGGAAGGACAATAATCATGTTCTTAGTGATAACAGTAACAGTCACAATCACAACGACCCGTTGTTGATTCTTTTCTGTCAGTGTCAGTAGATTTTCATGCAGAATACCAAAGGATCTATTCACAGGACTGCTTTCCTGAAGTCGCGTTTCTCAGTTGGATGACTAAAACCGTGGTCAGAATTGTCCTTAAATTTTCCTTTGACTTTTTTTGTTTGTACATTATCTGCAAAAATGAAAGCCCGCAGTAGTTACTGCCATAACTTTATATCACTTTGATAAAATAAAGTCTTGCCTAATGTCCCATTGTAAAAGAACACACACAGAACAATGGCGTGTTTATTCTTCCTCTCAGAACCTTCTTTTCTTATACAAAGCTATAACGCTCATTTGGACGGAGATCGTTTTCTGTTTTAACACTAAAACGTATCAATGTTAACGTAGCCTTAGTCTCTCTCACACTCTTACACACATCCAACGCAGAACACAAAGTACACAATTTCTCAACCCCTCGCTATCAAGGTCATTTCACCGATGATGCTATCCTTATAAATGCAGCAACAGAAAGAAAGACAGATACACAGAATCAGTGAACATAATGAGCATACACTGCAGCGCACACCATTAGCTGGAAGATTTGTCTGCAATTCAGGCTATAAGCCACATCAAGGTCACTCAAGCAGATGTATGCAACCTGCGTTCTGGGATAAATATCCAGCTCCATAGTAACCTGCTGAGAACTTCTCACTATCCTAAATGACGATACTTTATTCTGCCGTGAACAATTGATTTATTTGTCCTCTCCACACCAGCCCATGTGTTATAGTGGCCAGGGTTGGTGTTTTATTGCTTCATGATGATGCTTTTTCAGCCTCGCTGGGGTAATGGATAAAAAAACCCTCATCTAACAATTTGTCACAAGAAGGGGTACTGTCCATTTGCTCTTTATCAGACTGGAAACGCTTTTTAGGCTTTCTATATAAAACTGAGACAGTATACATTAATCATGGAAGATGATTAGGGTAGTTATTTGTAGCTACTAAGCAAATCCATTTGTGGAAATAAAAGGAAAATTAATCATTTACAGTGTTTTAACAGAGCATTAGGACATATCTATAGTTTGAAATAGTACCCTAGTTGGAAACACTCCAACGAGCTGAAAAAAGCAGGCTATTACAGTAATTAACCTCCCAAACAAAAAATAAATGGCGTTCATTCTGAGCTAACTTTCCTCAATACATTACAATATCCATCTTATATGACCTCCTTTATATACGTACATGTCGACAATCTCATTTCAATAAAATGCACGTTGTTGAGTCTCACAGAGTTGTGTACACACTTAAAAGAATACACACGAGAGGTTTTCACCTAATGTGTATCTCCTGCCTCTGCAGCAGGCGTTGTGTGTGTACAACAGACAAGTATCTGACATGTTTCCTGCATCGAGCAAAGACAACTGGATTACTTGAGACTCGTTTATAATTGAAGTGCCAGTAAGGAAAAAAAACATGATGGACACGTTGTTAGAGGACAATAATGAAAGATAGGATGGTGTGATGCAGCCTGATATGAGATGTTACAAACTCAATGTTGATTATGTTCCTATTACAGTGTTTTATTCCTCTTATACCACAATAATTTGCCAAGGCTTTTTTATTTATTAAATAAGGTCAAACGTTATCCGTTCATGTGTGTTACATCCTTCCAGCATGTCCTGATGTTTTTTGGTTTTTTTTTATTCCTCTTATCATTATACTTCTTATTAACTTTTTTAATGTTTGTGGATCATCCATGAGACAAGTTTCGAAACTTCTCTTGAAAGTATTAAGACAAAAAAAAAATGCAACTTCTTACCAAGTAACCACGAAGCTCATCTCCTGTCCTTAACTTTCCCATAACAGGAAACTTTCCAGCTTTACTGTCACATAGCACTGACCCTGGAGCCTCTTTCAAAAAATTCTAAATACACATCTCCTCGTAGAAAGCGTCATCATATTAATGATTTTTTTTTGTTTGCTTTTTTTAAATAACAACATGTTTAAAAGTCATTTATTATTAGACTATTAGATTACGTGGAGCATCCGTATACCATAAATACCATATACTGTGCAGTAAGTCCCCGTGAATGAGTAGTTACTATAGAAACGATAACGTATTAGAAAACAGAGATGCTGTTACAGAAAATTAATCAACACCTTCTGACTGATCTTCTTCAACAAAGTTCAACAGAGCTGTACAAGGTGTAAGAGCAGTTGTCGGGGTGGTTATTTGGAATGTGAATCTTTACGGATTGTGTTAGAAACACATAATTTGGTACTACTGGGATTGTTTTGGGCAGCACAGTGGTGTAGTGGTTAGTACTGTCAACTCATAGCAACAAGTTCATTTGTTCAAACCTGTTCGTCGCCTGGGGCCATTCTATGTGGAGTTTGCATGTTCTCCCCATACCTGTGTGGGTTTCCTCTGGGTGCTCCGGTTTCCTCCCACAGCCCAAAGTCATGCAGATTAGGTCAACAGGCTACTCTGAATTGCCCATAGGTGTGAACGTGAGTGTGAGTGGTTGTTCATCTCTGTGCTGCAATAGGTTAGTAATGCAGCAGTAATATATCACACTAATTTGTCCCACTAGTGTTCTTTTATTGATAGCCACCACTTAGTAACACAAAGCACAAACTGTTGATAACAGCAGCCCATCACAGAGACAGTAAAGACCATGACTGAACACAATGTGCTGACCAGCTCCTTGAATACTGAACAGAAACGAGGCAAAGGTATTTAAAACATGCAATGTCCAGTCAATGTTCCTGATACTGCAGATGTCAAGCCAGCATCATCTGTCCTGCTCCTGAACTAGACCCCGGTATTAAAATCACACAGCTGATCTCAGAACAGAGCAAAGTGGCAACACGGAGCAGCAGCTGTAATGGATCGGATCGGTGCATAATTGCTCCCAGTGGTCCTAAACCACGTAATCAAGGGCTGCAGAATGCTGATTACCTGCAGCAAGGGCCTGGACAGAATAAAAAATGTGCCCTCTGTTGCTGAATACAAACTGAAGTTCTCTTGAATAAAACTTTGTGGCTGCAGGATCTATGTTTCCCATTGGGTTTTTGCATGAATAACAAAACAAAACAAAAAAAAAACAGTATTGCTTTCAGATGCATTTGCCACAAGAGGCAGGAAAAAAATAATATTGCAGTACGGTACAGTGGCTGACGATGCCGATTTAGTGATTGTTAGTTTAATTTATGTGCTGTTCAAGTCTCTGAAAATTATTTTCTATAACAGCAAATCCCTGACGGTGGTTCCAGATGTAACTCAAACGACATTAATGTGCTTGTTCTAACAAGTCATTGCTTCTTTACTAACAGTTAATTCACAGAGACTTAAGGTCAATTCATACTTTGGCATCTAAGCTACGTTGTAGGGTATGCTGTAGCCGTGTACCCTGATGTGCACCTCTTCAAAAATGTACTTACACGTCACGTCAGTGTAGATCGCAACGACTGCGATTGGTCCGCTTGGTAGCATTGGAATTCCTCTTATACATTTCTGTTTGCTCCTTCTTCTCTGTGAAGGAGAAGAAGTTCATTGTGCTAATATAATTGTATAAAGTGAGAGTTCTGTTATTCAATAATAAGTTGAAAATTGCAATGGCTGGCAAGTTGCTGTGGTGCAAGAGGGGAGAAAAAACACACATCGGGCAGCTTCACATTACACGGTCATCGATTGTTTTCCTATAACAGCACACCCGGTCATGTTTTACTCCTTACATATATGGTATATTACAGTGTAGCTTACATATTAGGCAAACAACTCCTGACTGTAGCCTCGGTTTCTGTGATGACCTGCTGTCAGTAATCAAGTTACATGGCAGGTTCTCCTAATAAAAGGGCTAATTATTGTAGGTACAAAGTAGGTGTACCGAGTGAAGTGGCAACTCAATGTATGACGGTCAAATAGATGTTGCCCTCTTTTGGTCAAGCCCTGTTACTACAATGCATAAAGTTAACCCTTAAAAAAAAAAAAAAAAAAAAAAAAAAACACAACAACCATGAAAACCACTATAAAAGATATATTATTAGTTTTAATATCAAACGCAAGGACTAAAAAATTGAAATATCACAAGCAACACATAATGTGTTATAATACTGAGGAAAAAAAATAAAAGTTAAAACATATTTACATGTTTACTTGTAATGGCATGGTTCATATACAGAAAACCCGCATTTTAAGAACAGCACCTGAAAACTTCTTTTAAAACACTGATCAACATCCTAGAAATAGTATTAATAAAATACAGCGTAACAATTTTCATAACAGATTCGTACGTTTTATGACATCGAGGTTTTACATTTTGCCGCTCTAAAACTGGAAGAAAACTTCCAAACAAACAACCGTTCTTTCTACATATCTTACAGAGCAGACTTTATTTGATCACATGAGGAGATATATAATATTAATTTGCCAACTATTTACATGGTTTATAGATTACAGATGATCTCTTCAGCTCACTTCAGAAACCTCTCCAGCTTCTCCGAGCTCACAGTAGGCAACAGAGCGACTTCAAAGAAAACCCTGTTGGGAAAAGAAGCTGGATGTTAAACAACGTGGGGAGAAACCCACACCGACGTGCCAACGGTCATCTGTGAGATCAAATATGAATGAACTGCTGCGCTTGTCAGACAGCTCCGAAATGTTCAAACATCTGCTGAGAACATTAATTATGAATGAAACTTAAGGTGGTGTTTTGTTTTGTTTTGTTTTTGGAGCAATGTAATTCACTTATACCACAGTCAGGATGAATTCTCAATTCTGATTGGTCAGAAGGACTGGATTAATTTCCTAATAATGCCAGATGCATTCAAACGATAGCAGGAGCTCATTAATATGAACCTGATACGTAAGTATTTCTATAGACAATGACTTAGACAGGGATTTAGATTGTGGACATTTAAGAAAATGAGTAATTCATTGATCTGATGAAGCGTTCCGTAAAAGGACATTTATTTATCATCTATGTAAGGAGTCTCCAAAGACAGTACATTTATAGCTGCTATAATATTGGTGATGGCAGGATAAAAAGACTTCAGAATATGCTGTTAAAGGAAAAATAATGCGTTTTAGTGTGGCAAGTGTGTGTATTTCATACTTCTCAACACATCTTAGATTATTTTCTTATAACAGCATGCCGTAAAGTGTTTACAAAGTGGCATACAACCAACAGAACACTGATATGTCAACAAACTAGCGGTCATCATATATTCATCTGGTAGTTACTTCATTAAAGCTATTAAGCAACGACTAGTTAGATTTTTAGCTGAGCTGCCATAAATTTTAACCTTGTCTGCCTTAATGTTCCAAAATTACAGTAAACCCAATGCAACTGGTAGAATATTAAAGGCAGCTTCCTGGCCCAAAACTGCCATCGAGTGTCCTTTACCATACAATAGCTAGTTCTAGGAATTAGAGCAGAAGAATAAATGGTGGAATGTTCAGTCATGTACAGCACACTAAAAGGCCTGGCTGAGGGAACTTACTTGTGAGAGTATTTGCTGTGGACGGTGGCAAGCTTGCTGTCTGACGGGCTGCTCAGCATGTGCTGGAGCTTTCGAGCCACGGGCGCCAGATCCTCCGCGCTGTAGCCCGAGTGGAACTGCAGAGACGTCGTCTGAGAGAGAGAGAGAGAGAGAGAGAGAGAGAGAGAGAGAGAGAGAGAGAGAGAGAGAGAGAGAGAGAGAGAGAG
>JAQQZR010000001.1:5975460-5989991 GCA_030068235.1 Notoglanidium macrostoma
CAGGACCAGCCTCTCAAAGACCTTCATGCTGTGTGAGGTGAGTGCTACTGGCCTGTAGTCCGATGGGGCGCTGGGTCACGCTTTCTTTGGTACAGGAACCAGACACGATGTTTTCCACAGCACGGGAACCTTCTTGGTCCTGAGGCTCAAGTTGATGATCATCAGCAATACTCCACATAGCTGAGAGGCGCACAGCTTGAGTACATGTGTGCTTAAGCCATCTGGGCACAGAGCCTTGGCCTGATGGAGTCTGCGAAATTCTCTCCTCACTTGGTTCTCGGTAATGGTGATGGATTCAACAGTGGTAGGAGGAGAGCAGGTAGAGGCTCTGGCTGGTACGATGGTGGGAGAAGGAGAAGGAGAGAGGTAGGACGAAGTGCTGCAGTTTGGCAAAACACAGATGGAGGGAGCAGGTGCACTGGGTGCAATGAGGGCTGTACTGGAACTGGAGAAGCTGGAAAGAGGCCTTCTGTCAAAGCTATTAAAGAACAGATTAAACTGATTGGCCCTCTCCATATTACTATCAGTCCCAAGGCTGCTGGTTTTGAAGTACTTGAATGAGTACAAAGGACAGTAAATACATAGGACAGTGCATGCTAGCTAGACAGAACAATGGAAGTATTGTATGGGAGTGCCATTGAAAACAATTAACTTTTATAACAATTAACTATTATAAACTGCTAAAAAGGGTGGGGGAGTTGGCCCATAGCAGCACTATAAAGTGCAGATGTGCAGAGGAGGTTGCATGATAGTGGGTGTTGGGAATGGTTTGACTAGTCCAGGTGTTGGGAGTGTCAGGAGGCAGCAGTGTGTTGTGAAATCTGACTGCCTCAGGGAAGAAGCTGTTGCAGTGTCGTTTGGTGATGGTGTGGATGCTCCAGTATCTTTTGCCAGATGGCAGAAGGGTGAAGAGTTCATGAAAGGGACGAGAGGGGTCGTCCACAGTGCTTTTGGCCTTGAAGGTGCATTGATCGTGGTAGGAGGCATCAAAGGTTAGTAGAGAGACCCACCAGTTGTTTTGAACAGTGAATTTGCTTCATGCCATAAGAATCCAACTGTCTGAAGAGAAGTTTTTACAGGTTACTCATACACCATACTAATACCTTACATCATTCTTGCCTTCATAGAAACCCATCAGTTACACAGTGTCCATTGTTTCTCTCTGCATGACCTAATGTTCCACAGTAAGATCTTACAAGAGAACAACAACAAGTTAAATATGGTTAGAGATAATACACGGAAGCCCTTTACTGATTTGAAATAAAACACTAAACACTGTGTAATACAACAGGTTTAACAGGCTTAATATTATTCTTCTACGTACTTGTAAATGCCCACTACTTATTTTCATTCTGACACATATACAGCATACAATTCTGGAGTCCTCTATTCAACTGATTTTGAGATTAAGCACCTTCTAATACTACTGATCCATTGCAGGTTGTGAGGAATCTAGAGCCAATCAGAGCTGACTTTGGGTAAGAGGCGAGGTACATCCTGGGCAGGTCACCAATCTATCACAGGGCAAACACAGAGACAGACAGCCATTTACATTCACACCTATGGGCAATTTAGATTAGCCAGTTGACCTAAACTGCATATCTTTGGACTGTGGGAGGAAACCCATGCAGGTACAGAAACAACATGTAAACTCCACACAGAAAGGTCCCAGTCAGCCAGCAGGTTTGAAACAGTATCGCAACAGTGCTAACCACTGCACTGTCATTCCACCCCTCTCACCTGCTGTTTTTTTTTTGTTTGTTTTGTTTTGTTTTTTTACAATTTTTTTTTTTTACTCTATGAAGCCCAAACTCTTTAAAAACCATAGCTTTTTAAATAAATAAATAAATATTACTATTATTATTATTATTATTATTATTATTATTATTATTATTATTATATTTTTTGTCAGGAGAATGTTTACCTTCTAAACCTTTCTATAAATATCTCTTTTTCTGTCTCTCTCTATCCACATATGAATACACCGTACTATCAAACACATTTGCATTAAATGCACACAGGAAGTAAATGTAGGCTTATGAAAGCAACTGTAACCCCATTTTCACTTCCGCTTGGTCTCACAGCAGCAACAAATGCAACTTTGCTGTGTGAAGGTAGGATCATTTTATTACCTTCTTTACTCCCCTTACAATAAAACATTGGTCTATCTGCTTTCTTTAACATTTGAATAGTTATCCTCTGAATATCACAAAGCCTCAGCTAATTATATTTGGTTCACTTCCAGTATGAAATGAAAAGGTGCAAGTCGAATGTAATGTCAAACCTTCGAGAGAGCCAGAATACTAAAAACTTTATGCGATTGGATTAGATAAGACAGTCTGCTTTCAAAGGCGATTTTGTGGCATTTAAATGATGGGAACTTTTACACTTCGGCCACCTTTCGCCCTTTTCTAGAGCCATTTAGATAAGTAATCTCTGAATCTTTGAATCTGTATTACTAAATCCTTCAAGCTGTACTTGCAATATCACCTTACTGATATAAAAAAAAGCTTTCATATTCTCATGTCCTGAACTGATCAGTTTTTCATGATTTTACTACTCCATTTCTGTGTGTTAAAGGCTGAATATAATTCCAATTTGTGCATGAATTATCTAACATTGCAAGTGACAGAGACATAAAAAACATTCCTGATGGGTTTTTTTTTTAAGTCAGGACTGTTATATTAATATAAAATAAGCATAGTCACATTGATATTTTGTAATTCCTTGAAACATCTCTATTGTGCATGTTTCATTGAAAAGCTTCTTCACATTTTTCACGCCTTTACCAAATAAATCAACACACAATTATTTGTACAAGACAATAAATATCCACCCTGCAGTTTTTGTACACAAAGCAACACCTTTGCTGTCCACCAGACCTCAAAATGCAATTTACTTCACATTAAATCCTGCATGGGGTCTATTTGAGGGTGCACTCGGAGAAAATAGGGAGAAAATAAAATGTCAGTCTCTCATTGAAACTGCAAAGCAAGGTCATGCAGCAGATGCAGTGCTTCTTATTATAAGGATTTTTATTATCGTTTTGATCAGTGCGTATTAGACTGGTGCATTACACCTTACAGTCACCTCTGCCTTTTAGTTTCCTTTCAATCAGTTGGTGCAAGGTTCCATTGGCTATTCATAATCCTACATAAAATACAATATATTGAAAATCATTTTACAATATATGTTATATGCATATTCTTTTAATGAGAACATGGCCCCTCTCACAACCTCTATAAAAGTAGATTAGGCGATTTCAGATGAGCAAAACTAGGAAACGTCTGTCACCACCAAAACCCACTTTCTTTTCTTTTCAGTCACATGACCTACTTCCTGGAACAACATCTATCCTGTGATCAGTTGTGGTTCTGAGTTAAGCTGTTAGTTTCTTGTTTATACAAACCCTTGCTCATTTTTTTCAGGTTTTAAAGGTTATGGGTAAAGTGGGAGTAAGCAAAACAGGGCCTGTCTTAAAGTAAATAAGGGTGTGAGTGTTGTATTCTCATACGCTTTTCTGTGATAACATCTTCACAGCAAGACAGAGTACAAATACATGAGGCTCAAATGTCACTGTCAGCTTTCATGGTTGTGTGTTTTTGTGGTAAATGCGATATGGGATGTCAGAGATAAAGTTCAAACATATCTTATTGAGGTAAACTTGATGAGGGATTAGTAAAAAAAATATCCTAACAGTAAGTCAGTGCACATTATTTTTGATCATTTTTGGGTGGAAGATAAAATGTACGTTTTTGCCGTTCGATTATTTGTCGTCATATTGCTCCATATGATTGTAATATTTCATGATGTTTTCATAGATGATGACCGAAGACTGGTTTTTCAGTAAAATGAAACTCTGTCAGCTGATCACTGGCCCAAACGTTGGTTTATCTAATGTCCAGGTAACCCTTACAATTCCTATTAACTCACTCAGCACAAATGAATATAGGATACATAACACATACACTATATGACCAGAAGTATGTGGACACCTGACCTTCACACTTATAGGAGAGTCTTCTCCAAACTGTTGCCAGAAAGTTGGAAACACACAATTGTATAGAATGTCTTTACATTTCACGCATTATAGTTTCACTTCACTGGAAGTGGGGCCCAAACTGTTCCAGCATGATAATGCCACTGTGCAAGGTCTATGAAGACATGCCTTGATGAGGCTGATGTGGAGAAACTCATGTGTGAACTCAGTCTGCACATCAGGTTTCCTCACCTAGCATCAGTGCCTGACCTCACTAATGCTCTTGTAGCTGAATGAGCACAAATCCCCACAGACACACTCCAAAATCTAGTGGAAAGCTTTCCCAGAAGAGTGAAGGGTATTATGAAAGCAAAAGGGAATCAACTCCATGTTAATATCCATAGATTTAGAATGGGCATTAATAAGAACATATGGGTGGGATGGTCAGGTGTCCACATACTTTTGGACATATAGTTTGTATGTAAAAGAAAAAAAAAAAGACAACATCTGTTAATCCATATGGTTTTTAACATTAATTATTATTTTATTTTAAAACACTGTCAGAGGTTCCAAGGGTTGGAGAAACATTTGACATTCATTAAGACCTAATTATATAATAACTAATAACTTATAATATATACTAACTATAGTATAATATAAACTAATAACTTAGTTATGTTATGACATCCTATGAAAAGGTGTCAGCTGGAAGGGTGCCAAAACTTTCATGCATGCCACAAAAATGTTTTGTTATTTTTTCAGTGTCATAATATAGAAAATACATTGTAGATATGCACATGCAGCTGCACAAGTGTAACTGTGGAATGATAATTACCCTAGAGACGATATGTTATCAGCGGTCGCTGCAGATGCTGCTTTCAAAACAACCTTGGCTGAATAATTATTGTATTTTCTAGGATCCAGCCGAAGTGGTGATTAACACCCAGTCATGTCCACAACCTCACTATAATCCATCCTCTCTCCTCCTTACATTGGAGGCTTTCAGCAGTGCCTTCAATGATTTACAAGGTAGAAGATCAGATGTGAAGATGAACTACATGGATCAGAATGCTCTTGGACCCAACCCAGTTCAGACAAATGTTGTTCTTCACTTTGCTGAGATGTTATCAGGAGATATACTGGATGCAGCTATGAGGAAACAAGACACTCATTCCACTAAAGTTGGTGATCAAATATGTAACATCACTCAAAATGAGGTGAGCCGGTGGATAAAGAGTGACCAGGAAAAGCTAGCTGAGAGGCTAGCAGCTGAAATCTATAGCAATGCACTGGAAGAACTAGCCAGCCATGGTTGCCCTTCTGGTAGGAAATCTGAAGAACAACTAGATGTTGTTCAAACAAGGCAAACATATGAAAAAGTGATCAAAAGTGAAAGCCACAGCGATTCTGCATCCTACATTTGTTCCTCCATACATCACTGTGACCTAGAAGGAACTGCAACGGAAATAGATCATACCTATTACAGAAGATCTTCCACCAATCCTGCCACTCTGGATGATATGGCTCATCTGGGCTCTCTTGACTACCCTGATGCTCCTCCAAGCACACCATTACTGCCAGAGATGATGAAGAGCCGTGCGAGCTTCACCAGGAAGCTGAAAGGCGGACTCGCTAAGGAGTTCCTTCCCTCCACACCTCCACCCACCCCTAAAGAGCAACAATCTCTATTGGAGGGCAAAATGACTGACAGCACTGTAGACAAATCAGAGTTTATGGTTCGGCTGATGCGTTCGCTCTCACTAGCATGCTCACAGCTTGGGGAAGATAACGGCACAGAAAAGAAAAACAGGTTTCAGAGTGAGATTTCAGACTATGCAGCACAGCTCTCAGCAGATATCATCCACTGCATTACTACAGCCCAAGCAGGCAGCAACAGAAATGTAGAAACCCCCATCAGAGATGTGCAGGTCCTCGCCAACCACCTGGCAGATGAGATCATTAGGACATCTATAGCAGAGGTCATGAGGAGCAAAAGCAAAGAAAAAACCAACCAAGACAACCCATCTTACTTTCAGAACACAACCCAAGCTTTGAGTGATTTCTTATTGTCAGAGTCAGTCCCAGATATTCCTCCTGTGGAGGCTCTGAAAGCCATGGCTGGAAGACTAATCATTAACACACTGGTCCAGGCTTTCTCTGAGCTGGGAACTGGTTCATTACAACATACCACAAGCAAACAGCTACCTGATCCAGCACTGGAACCAATGCCATGGGAACCAGGGAATGATCAATATATAAATACAGGTTTGCACATCACAAACTCCCATGAAACCCAAACCAATGGATGCTCTAATGTGAAATCAGAGTCTAATTATATCCCTCTTCACTCCAGAACTGGGACAGTAGAGCACATTTTTGCTGAGAACATTGTGCACGAAGTGCTCAAGTGCTCCATCAGAGAAGCTTCAAACTGTCACTTAAGATGCAAACAAATATCTGTTAATTCAGATAGACTGAGTTCCTCAGTAGCATCACAAGCTGTGATGAGGACCTTCATATCTGAAACACTGTGCCGTGATACGCAGGAGCTGCAGTGTGTCCTGCTCTGGGCTGCGGCATCTCAAATGGGAACTTCCACATTACAGATTGACCTAACTGACAAGCACATTAAGCAGCAGGTATGAAATATTTTGTTTTGATACTGCATTTTTCCACCCATGCTCAGAATTAGGTTAAAGGTTAAATCTAGGAACCTAAACCCATTGTCAGTGTGTTCATTTGGAGGGTTCCAAACACTGGAGGGTTCTGTGTGCAATAGGGGGATCTCCTTTCATAGATTGTTCTAATTAGAACCTGTTTTGAAAAAGAAGAAACATTATCTACCCTAAAAAGCACTAAAGAGCCCATAACATACGTATATGTACATACGTGACATGGTATGATGCAACCAGACATGAAGCTGCTTCTATCTTAAAGATGATTACTTTCCAATAACAGCACATCCTCAGGAGTTTTATTCTTCTTATACTACTGCAGTGTGATGTTTAGATTTTGTTTATTTATTAAAGAATGACACATCTTACTTTTTAAATACATTGTTATTACATTTTATGTTGTGGAATGTTTGTTAACAAGTTAGTCTTCAAGTTAGTATTCACTTACAGTGTAACAGCTAACAGCTGTCCCCTCAGTTTCTCTTAAATTTACTAAAACGCAAACTGCAATATCTTCCTGAAGGCTTTCCTTTGGTCGAAAACCAAAATTTACAGGTTTATTTCGGAATCCTGTAAATCACGTACACTCCTTGCAAAAATGTGAAAATAAACATCTCTTTACAAAAAGTTTAAATTTCTTTTTGCTCAATAACATCGTGTTTTTTTTTCAAAATTTTTGTTTAATTTTAGAATTTGTTTATTAATGTGGCGGCACGGTGGTGCAGTGGTTAGCACTGTCGCCTCACAGCAAGAAGGTTCGATCCCCGGGTCACCCAGGGTGCCTTTCTGTTTGGAGTTTGCATGTTCTCCCCGTGCATGTGTGGGTTTCCTCCGGGTGCTCCAGTTTCCTCACTGGAGGATTAGGTCAACTGGCTACTCTAAATTGCCCATAGGTGTGAATGCGAGCGTGTGTGGCTGTTTGTCTGTGTTGGTCCTGTGGTGGACTGGCGACCTGCCCAGGGTGTACCCCGCCTCTTGCCCGAAGGTGCTGGGATTGGCTCCAGCTTCCCCGCGACCCAGGCGGATAAAGCGATATAGATAATGGATGGAATGGATAGATGGATGTTTATTAACGTCTTATGTGACATGTCTGCCATCGTCCCTGTGAATGAGCTGTTACTATAAAAGGAGCACATTAATATAAACCTGTGATTTGAATTACAGTCAGCATCACTGTAATTGCTGCTGTTACGGAAAGTTATGAATTCTGACCAGACAGATTTGAGAATTCATCAGCGCTCTAGAATAAGTAAAGTTCATTTATATGTTAAAATACAGAGTTGATGTATTTACATGCAAATTACAACTGTGCTATATTATTGGTGTATATTGTATATATCAGTGTACCTGCTTTTCTGATACATATGTTTATGATGCATTTTTTTTCACTTCAGCTTTGCAGCATCTCTCTGCAAGCTCGGTTTCACAGCTGGACCGTGGGCCATCTGATGACGTCTCTCCTCCAATACTGTGAAGATCTGCAGACAGCCACCAGAGGGCAATCTAAGATTTCCACCTCTCTCCTGGGGTATCTACTGCTCACATCGTCATGAACCATATGGCTCTGGACTAAAGCTTGGATCAATTAGGACTGAACACCAGTCTAAGAAATTATTCTCTATTATTTTGAAATAATATGTGATTGACACAGTGTAATGTGAATTCTACAGATGAGAGTATGGAAATGATTATCGATGAACTGCATCGAATGAGGAAAAGAGCAAGCTGAGCCCCCCCAAAAATAAATTGAGTTCAACTTAGTATAACACCCATCTGGACTCTTTCCTGGAGTAAGACTTATGATTAAAACCTGACAAAATGTGCATTCAATTTTGTACTTAAATCTGCTACAACGCTTAAAGCTGGACATCATTATAGTTGGATATCATTAGCTGACAATCATTCAGAATGAAATGTCCCTCAACTTGGAACAACTCACCGTGCCTTTGGATGAATATCGATGATCAACTTTGCAGGGGAGAACGTGAAAATGACTAAAATTGCATGACACATATAACACCAGGCTGATCCAGAATGATGGTCATCAACATAGCACAACACCCAGCTGGACACTCAGCTGGGAGGAAACAAGAGTCAGAGCCAATAGTGACATGAACATCTGCTGAAATTGCACTCGCCTACGTAACCATCAAATTATGTTAATAAAAGCTGGACATCAGATCAAGGATGAAATAATAAAACACAGATGGCTGTGCAGTTCTATCCCATTTCATATTAGCACATTAAGATGGTCACCCTGACATATCTGTCCAGCGCAAATGCTCATCCTGTCCATAAAAAGCTCACACTGGTCTCACATCAGCGTAAACGAGTACCAGCTCTCTATCTGTATTGTATTAGAAAAGATCGTTTCATGCATCAGTGTTATTCTAAAGATGTTGTTAACGTGAACAATAAAAATGCAATGCTGAAGTGTTTAGTGTGACGCCATCGTGTTCTCCTTTGTGATTGAAATGCATGTTTGGAGCCTGTAAAAACCTGACTTTTTACAGCATTCCATTAATACTCCCAGAGCAGAGATACCTAACATGGCAGGAATGTGCTTTAGTGAACTCTCGCCTCCCACTCGCTCCCACTCTTGGCGACCACTGCTTGAGCGTAACAACAACCATACAGACACACACACACACACGAGCTGCTGACATCGCAGCTGTGGTTCAGAGAAGACACAATGGGTCCACGCCTGTTACTGCATCTGGAGAAGTATTTATTTCAGTTTCTTAGGGAATTCCACTGCCACAAAAAGGGAAAAGGAGCAGGAGAGCGAGTGAGAAGGGCTGGAACGTGAACAAGGAGGGAGAGAAGGAAAGATGGACAGGGTGATTACAAAAGAGCTAAGATGAATGAGGGTGACTGGATGACTGGGGCCTGGAAAATCTCCCACCTCCAATCCCCACTTTTCCTGGGAGCTATATCACACAGATTTATTTTTCTCCACCACGAGCCAAAAATATCGACGTAAGATCTCTCTACACCCAAGCAGGCCTCATGGATGTCTCTAAATACACACATTCACTTAGTGGGCCAGTTCAACTGGTCTTGCAAAACTATTTTTTGTATGTGTGAAATCTGATGGATAACATGCATATTGTAACGCAATATAATCAATCATACCGGTAATGGAAAAGGAGTCCAAAACATCCTAGAAGGAATATGAGCATTAGTAAATGAAATAAATTGTTTTCACAAGTGAGAATGAGGAAGTTTGTAAGTTAATTCCTATTTGGAAATGACCTACCAGAACTCTGACATCAAAGTGAACACACACACACAAACACAAATTTACACATTTACTGACATTTATAGTCTCAGTGACGGACACTAACATGGACGGTTGCCAGAGTGGGAGTTTTACCACCCAAGTTGGTTATTTTTAATCAGAAAGAATGCCTGGGGAAAAATGTCTTTGGATTGGTAGATATAATTTGGACTTTGTACTTTGTGGTTTTATGGTCTTGCATTCATTTGGAAGGTTACAATATGGGCTGGAAACAGTTGGACTAATCTGGCAGCTTAGATGCCACACACGTTAACCAGAGAGCTCTGTCCTGTTTGACCAAACATCTGTCTTCCATTTCCATCCATTTAAGACAAAAGGCTACATCCCAAACCACATTTCACTGTATTATAAAGTGTGTTATCTCAGACATAGCCTTTGGTGATTCCAACTTCAAAAGGCAACAGATCTTTTTTGCTAAAGGTCAACAGCATAATGCTTGCTGGTTGGAAGAAAGCAACCATCCTGAGTGTACCTGTTAATGAAACTGTGCCACTAAAGACACTGGACATGCTGAACGCATGCTTCAAGCCAGAATGCTTTATGCAGTTCATGGTGGTCTAATATGTTGGGGTTATTTCCCAGCAGAGTATTTTTCCTTTTTCCAGAATGTAGTCTGGTCATATTTATCAGCTAAAACAACACCAGAAAAACATCATCCAGCATTAACTAGCTTAAGAATCAATGAATTCATGCTTAGTTGCTTTTTTGGCAGGGAATTTTCTGCATGACAATACTGTTGCTTATGCCAATAATAATAACAGCACTCTATGTTCCTTTCACATGCAAAATCAACACATCAGCAGTATTCATTATAATCAACACAAAAAGGCAAACAATAAGCAATGTTATCCAAAGTCCAACATAAATTGTATGATAAATGACAAAACAATTTGCAGGCAAAGCACAAAACCATTTATGTAGGCCACAATGGCCTGGTTTCTCATCCTTGGTGTATTCCTGGTTTGTGTCCCATAATGGGCTTCAAATCCACTGCAACCCTGACCATTACAAAGTAGTTTCAGATTAAATGAACCAGTTAATGACAATTAAATAAAAAAAAAGATGACATTTGCTCTCTCTTTTTATTCATGGGTTCAAATCCCAGGACACATCCCTACCCCAAATAGTTGTTGGCAAGTGTAACCATGTCTCAGAGGTACGAGACAAGAGCAGATTTCAAAATAGTACCAAAGATGAGAAAAGACTGGATTCAAACTTTCTATTTTGTTGTAAAGACTTTCCTAAACTTTCTTTTAGTTCAAAACAAACTGTGTGCTCTGTTGAAGAAATCTTAATGGCTACTACACTTATTGACCAGCTTTGACAAGTTGAGGGCAAAAGCTGGATGAACCCACAAAAAGCAATTTTAGGTAGGTCCACTTTGATTTTCTTTTATAATGCATGTGTTGTATTCATCAGTATGGACTTGTATGCAATAATTGTGCACTATGTATCAGCATAGGCCAATGTTTTATTCATAGGCGTAACTAGCTGTGAGGACACCGAAATCTGGACCTCAGTACTTTTGGAAGGTTGCTTTTTTTCCTCTTTCACATATCCTATGTCCAATTTTCAAATTTATTAGGGAAACAGTGACGTCCAGATGATGTGGTGGCAGAATGTAGTCTATTTTGTGGGGAAAACCTGCATTCCACCCAACAACCAGTGATGGCTGGTTCTCAAATGATCTCAGAGCAGCTAAGCAGGACACTTTGTCTTTCATCATATATTTAATATACAACTAAATATATTAACTTAACTCAACTTATCTACTGTATACAACTAAAATATTATAACCTAACCTTTGACTAAGCTAGGTATATAAATGTAAGTGTTTATGAGCATTCGCAATGAGCATTGTACTCATGACATAGCTAAATGAGCTCGCTAATTGCAAGTTCTTTAGTTTGCTACAAATAAACAATTAATAAAATTTTAAGTTGCTCTATTTGTCAGTGTTATTTCTTAAAAAAAAAAAAAAAGAAAAAAGCATTCTGTCTTATAAACCAAAATATTTTACTCAATGGACTCTGGTTTAACTGTAATCAGATCTATTTATGGAAGAGTAAAAGCATAACATAATAAGGATTAATAAATAGTATAATAATTAATGTACTACACATTTAGTATTGTGATATATCAATTCTAAGACATTTCTGCAATGTGGACCTCACTAAAATTTGGATCCTGATTACATTCCTGCTTGTATTTATTTACTTAGGATATCACATATATAATTTGTCTTTCAGGTAAGGTTATGTGAAAAGTGTTTGTTTTAGTTTGTGTGTTTAGGCAGCAGGTGATTATGTATCTTATGTGTTGGAGTAACTTTTGATTCAGGGCTCCATCATGGTTTATAGCCCTGAGGCCAATCGCAGGCTCAACATAGCTCTGGCACTGGTTCTGTTTTGGCAAGCACAGCTTTTGTTCACAGCTTTTACAAGCACAGCCCGTAGCACAGTCCAAACTAAATAATTGAAGCCTACGCTAGGGACTCAGAAAGGGAAGTGCTTCCAAATTGAAGTGTTACAAAGCAATTGTTTTCAAGGGCATTTGCAAATACTCATTATTAACAAGACCGAGTAATGGCCAATTTGCTCTCAAAATATTTGCTAGTTATTCTCTGAATATTAACTTCAATCCAGATGCAATTCTGACATAACACTGCATTAATGTGAATCCAGTGCACTACAATTGCATAATTATTGACATTTATGTAAATGAGTAGCTCAGAAGCAATAATAAACAGATGTGACTTTTGTAGCATAGTAAACATAAGCTATTTCCCATTTAGTGGGACAGTTATTCTTGTACATTTTAAAATTTAGTATTACCATAACAGCTATTTGTCTTACATTTATACATAGATTTCCTACTATTTTCGATAGGAATGGTCATAGAAGTGGCTGTCATGTGTATTCTTCCTGTGCCTGGGCTTCAATATTGCACCACATCAATATCAAAATGAATGGAACGATGGAAAATGTAATTTTCATAATTTTCCAATTATCCTTAATGCTTGATGTCCTTTCTTGAAGCTAAAATAAATGCAAATATGGTAAAACAATATGATTAATCTTACTGGAAATCTTATTGCACTGAACTTTCAATAATTGCCTTCAAGTAACATTATTAAGCTACTAATTTCCATTTTATATTCATTATTTGTAAAATAGCAGAGGAGCTCATACTAATTTTTGCATTAAGTTTGGAACATCATCATCCACTTAACTTTGGAATGCAGAGAACTTGCGTTTTTGGAATACCAGGTAAGATTGTTTTTTCACCTAATTATTTCCTCTGTACATTCATTACTAGCTAATCAAATCTGTTGATATCTGTGAACTTGTCGATATTAGTGCATCTGTTGATCCTTTCAAAACTGCATCATTTTTGATGTATTGTGTTTATACTTTGCCAATGTTTTGGTAATTAGCTAATTTTCCATGAATAAAGCTACCAAATATTTATAATATTAATAGTTGCATTTATGCATAATACATTGCAATATATATTGTCCATTTACAAAACAGCAAACATCTGTACATGGAAATTCTACATGCGTGTCATTACAGAGAGATTAGTGAAAATGGCTTTTCAGGACCCCTAGGTGGAGAAAACTAAAAAGTTTGCATTTTAAATATTTGGTAGGATGACCATGATCAAATCCAGACTTCTTTTCCCATGTGTTGAAAATGCGAACTTTTTAACATGATCGTAATGTAATCTAGTATTTACTCTGGTAGCTATGCGATTTCTGATTTATGCCATCAGTTGTGTGCTATTTTGACCTTTTACTTAGTGCAATTGCTTACAGTTTGGTACATTGCCAACAACTTTCCCAACCAGCCCCATGATGCTCGTGTGTCCAGCTGTTTTCTCTCCAGTTCTGACATGGACATGGAGCAGACTGATATTTGCTGTGTGCGGATAAGACCGAGGGAGCTTCATGATTCCTCCACAGAGAGTTTATCTTGAATTAGGAAGAGTATCTGCACATTGTGGACTGTAAGCTTTAACCTTTATCTTCGTTGAGATAAAGATTATTTATTAAGTTAATGGAAGTGGAGGATAAAAACATGTTTACAATTTTTGCTTTTTTTTCTTTCTTGGCAACACAACAGACTACCAAAGCATTATCAAATAAGTCATTTATTAACAAGTCCTCTCAGATATAGCATATTCATAAACTTCAGTTTTTTTACTTCTTCCTTTTTTCTTTAATCCATGGTTTTCAAATTGTAGTCCCAAGGGAGTTATAGTTATTATTTAGTTATTATTTAGTAATTATAAACATATTGCTCAGTGTAACTGAATAGTTTTAAACATATGTCACATTAATGATATTTAAAGTTATATAATCTTATATAAAGTTGCTAATTTCTAATTGAAGCTCAGTAACCTAAAACAAGTATAGGTATATCTAAAACGTATACACTACCAGTCAAAAGTTTGGACACACCTTCTAATTCAATGTTTTTTTCTTTATTTTTAATACTTAAAAGACACTTCATGTCTTAAAGTAATGATGGACTGTTGTTTCTCTTTACTTAGTTGAGCGGTTCTTGACATAATA
>JAQQZR010000001.1:5990219-6009037 GCA_030068235.1 Notoglanidium macrostoma
GGTGACGACTTCATGCAGCTGGGTAAGATAATGCCCACAATATCATCAAGCTAAATGGTGGCTACTTTGAAGAATCTCAAATATGAAACATATTTTGTTTGTTTTTGTTTTTTGTTTTTTTTACATTTTTTTGTTTACTACATAATTCAGTATATGTGTTGCTTCACAGTTTGAGGTATTCAGTATTGTTTCACAATGTAGAAAACAAAAAAATAAAGAAAAACCTATGAAAGAGAAGGTGTGTCCAAACTTCTGACTGGTAGTATATATAAAACAAGTATAATGTTTGCTTGAATATAACTGCAGTTTTAATAAAACAAGGAAAACTTGCTGTTTGTTTCAACAACTTCCATAATTAAATGTGCTCAATATGTTTAATAGCTTGATTATGTTAATAAAATTGATCTGGGATGTGATAATAATGTAGTTTTATAGCCTAAGTATTCATCCCGCTTTAACTTTTCCACATTATTTTGTAATGTTACAGCCTGGAACTGAAGTGGACCCAATTGGGATTTATATGTTAAACAAAAAAGTCCATAAAACTGGGGTTTGGATGGTAGTTTGCAAATATATTTATTTAAAAAAAAAAATTAAAAAAAAAAAAAGTTGTGATTGCATAAGTATTTACTCCCGCAGCTGAGTAAGAACTAAATTAGTTTTGCTGCCAGCAGTTGCCATCAGAGGTCACATGATTCGAAGAATGAGGTGCACCTGTGTGCAATTAAAGTGTCACGTGACTTTAATATAACTACACTTGCTCCTGGAAGACCCCAGAGTTTGTTTGAGAAACGCATCAATCAGTTCTAAGGGCTTAGTTATAACCTATAAAACATTATAAACATATATCCGAAATTTAAGTGTCTCACAGCGTTGGGAGGTGCCTACTTATGCAATCACAGCTTTTATGTTTGATTTTATTTTATTTTTTTTTTGTAAATAATTTTGCAGACCTTGTAGAATTCTCGGCCCCACTTTAATACTCTGGGGCAATTTTTGTGTACATTCATAAACACGTATAACCCTAATTAAGTCCATTTCAGTTCCTGGTTGTAACATTGCAAAACGTGAAAAAGTTCAAGCGGGTGAATACTTATGTGAGCCAGTGTACAATCATAAGGAAGAGCAAAAGGGAATTTAACATTCGTGGAAATGTTGTGCACAAAAAAAAGTTTGTGAACCCCTTCTCCAAATGAATCAAGTCAGCTTTATTTCTAGAGCCCTAACAAACAGGAGCTTCCTCAGAGAGCTGTAAAAAGTGCATAGGGTATAAATAAACAAACAGACTACAAAAAATAAAATTGACAAGCACCTATATGTGTACTACATACATTTTTTTGAATCCGGTGTATGGATAAAGTTTATCTATCAATCCCAGTTTAGCTTCAATCCCAAATACCTCCATAACTGGACACTTTAGTGCTCTAAGTAGCTAGCATAAAGCGTGTTTTGACACCATTGGCAGTGCGCATATGCATGGAGGAGGAGGTGATTTGGGACACGGCCCGCGTTCAGACTCGCCCTGCCTCCCTTTGCTCTCCAAGAAACCCGGAGAAAGTCCCAGGCTGGCCCTCCTACACCACACACCGAGCTCAATGAGCGCCGAGCCTGTCCGCACACACGCCTAGTTTCCCCCGGTCGTCACTCGAGCCCAGGAATGCCATGGCCACTCAGCCCAACCAGGACTACTTCCGCTCGGTCAGCAGCGAGTCCACTACCTACATGATGGTGCCGGCGAACGGCCGCAGAGAGTCTCCGTCCAAGCTGTGGCTCGCCATGGTGGTGATCGTGGTGGTGGTGCTGCAGATCGCCTCCACCACCGGACTCTTCCTCTACCTAAACATGTCCCTGTCCCAGGTGAGCCAGCGGCTTGTGTTCGGCTTCTCATGCACTCTTAAACTTCTTGCAAGACTGGAAAAAAGTTTTGATCACAGTGAGAGCAACCGTACAGCCTATAGACTGTGCAAGTGTGCACTCACTGTGTGTTACTCACATCCAGAGCTGTGTAAAGTTTCAGCACCTTTTCTAATGTTTATTGTTCTACTCATACAGTCATTTTACATTTCACCCCCAAACTTGGCAATATACGCTTATACTTGTAAATATTTACTTAACCTTTGTGCTTTTATTAGCTATTTATTAACAAAAATGTAAAGTTTTCAGACCAGCTTTTGTGATTCTTACACTCTTAAAAAGTGTATCTAAACAGTGCCTTTCTTTGTCACCCTCAAGACCTGGAAAACCAATACCTTTAGAAACTATTATTATTATTATTATTATCATACTATATTATATATAAGGTGTATAAATGGCCCATAATTGATTTAAAAGCTTTCAAAGTACACTGTATGCCCTTTCTGTGTAAGATACATAGGATACTTGTAGTATAAAATGTGTACTCTTGATGGAATCAGCCCAACAACAAGGAAAGTTAAAGTTTAGTTCTGTTTTCCAGAAGTGTATACAACAATAAAATAATAAAATATTACTATAGTTCTGATTGCAGCTTGTATGTCTTAAGATACGAAGTAGGATCACTTCCTGATTCCTGATTAAGTTTAGACAGAAAAGTAAGTTTTTGTGCATTATCTTACACTGCCACATGTATATGACTATTAGTGATGTAGAGATTTTGTTTGCTTTTCACTTAGGAAACCATTTGATACGACAGAACAGATACGAATGCTTCCTTATGCTTCCTTTTCTGTGAATCTGCCAAAAAAAAGACTCCAGCCAGTTGAAGCACAAATCCTTGAGGAGCGCTGTAAATCTGTGCGCTGGATACTTTATAACATTTGTGGAGACTCGGATCTGTAACTGTCTTTGTCATTCGTAGAGCTGCACTTTGTGATGTGGAGCAGGAACTACAGTATTGTTTTGTTACCTTCAGCCCGTACTGTTTTTGGTCACTGTAAAGGGACTTTTCCCTGCTTGCCAAGAGATAGCCATAATTCTTTTCAAAAATAGACATTGTGGTTTGGGAGTGAGCTGCTGTAAGCAACTGAGGCTACACCAAGGACAGTTTTGGTTTAGGTCATGGAGTGATGTGTAATGCATCTTTGTTGTCCTCATTGTCACATGATGATAAGCCGCATTCAGCTATTTTGACTTAAAACTTCTAGACGTTCGATTACTCAGCGCCGTCGCATACGTCTGGTTCCACGTTTACAAGACCTGAATCGGAAGCGATAGACACTGTAAATAGATTCAGGATTTTAGCTGACAGATCATACTCCATCAGACCTTGATCAGACACAAAGTCTGTGAACAGTAGAAGAAGACCAAAGGGTCCGTAAAGGTATGGAGCTGAATATAAAGGTGTGGAGCTGAACATAAAGGTATGGAGCCGACATTGCACTGAACCAAAGGCTGACCTATTTCTGTCTACTTCCTGCTGTCCGATGCGAAGGTGCTTGCCAGAATGGAGTCAGTCTGCTTTTGGGTACGTCATGGCGCTCAACTGAGCCCGTGACTAAGCCAGTTAGCTGCCGAGTGTGACTGGTGCGGCCACTTCCCCATGCTGCTGTTTTTTTGCAAGTCAGCACCCATTGGAGGCTTTCGTCATGCCATCTCGCTCCACTCCAGGTGCGCTGTGAGAGAAACCATCACCAACAATAACAAAAGTTGGTGTAAAATTATATCCTGTGAGCAGTGTTTAGTTCCCCTCCGCAATTCAGTCAAATCCTTCTGTGACAGTTTCTATTGCCAAGATGTACAAAAAAAAACTTATTCACTTACAGCTTCCTATGTCTGCCTATTTATTGTTCTTTCGTTCTTTTCTTTTTGCTCTTCTCTGTCAGTCTGAACTTTTGGGTTTTATGCAGAACAGTCCTCTTGCTGCTAAATTTGGCAGTCTGTCTTTGTGGATTCATGTTACGCCAAGTTCGCTAGCACCAAGCAGGGCTTGGATATTTCCCAATGAGACACAAGATTGAATCTACACTGTTTCACAGAGTTTAAAATAAACCACAACAGTGGTGCCCACACAAAAGTATGAAGTTTTTATCCCACGGACGTTTTTATCCCTTTAATTAACACAGGCTGTTAATTTACTCCTGTGCAACTCCAGTGTAAAATACAATTTTGTCCGACTGATTTTTATTCATGTTTACTCAAGTAATCAGTTACAAAGAAAGTGTCAAAAGTAAAAGGACAGAGAATTGAGACGGGCTATGCAATCGGGACGATCTACATCATTATCAACGTGGCTAATTAATAATTATTGCCGTGCTTACACTAAATCTAACCCAAACCTTCACCTCAGTAACCAGACGGAAACCTTTATGCTATTTTAGGGTTGTTTTTTTTTTCGTTCCTCACGTGGACCAGCTGCAACCTAATGAAGGGTTTTTAGAGCTAATGTAAATATTCCGTGCTCACACACAGCGTAGCGGCCAGATGGGACGGCCTACCGGCACTGTTGTCCTAAAAGCGCGTAAACATCTCTGCTCAGGCTCACGTTATCACAATCCGTAAGAACAATATTGGCAAAATAAAAAGACCCAGCCGTTAACTGGACCTTCGGTTTACTCCAGTGCTGCATGAACAGATAGATGGTATCTCTTCATTAGGGCCCATTAGGGAGGAAAGTCATGCAAAGCAGGTTCTTCTTGCTTCTCTAGGCTCTCACTTGGGCGGGAAATAATACTTCAGGAAGGGAGACTACTCTTTACCATCATATCACACATACTTTTCATTTTGAGTGCGTAGAGCCGATGAAGACAAGAAGGCTGGACAGGCTGCATTCTTCCAGACCTAACAAACAACACATTAAGATATAAATGTGTTTGTTACTCGGTCCAAGGGCTGGCTGTGCCTGGACTGATTTTTATATAAATTAAAACGAGGGGAATTACCGCCTCTTCTGAGCGCCCCACTGCCTTAATAGGAACTTTTTGGTGGTTTTGGCTGCAGGATATCGGCTTGATTCCACTGTCAGGCCTGTAGTTAGCATGCTTTAAGCACCCTCTGTGACGAACCCAAGCTGAAGACAAACAGAACAGAAATGAGACGCATTCGAATGACCACGATCTCTTTGAAAACACCTGACAATGACGTCTCAAAGGGGCCCATCTCCACTGGTCATTTAAAAGATTTATGAGCCAGTGAGAATGGGAAAAAGAAAGGAGATTATGCGTAAAAGAATGGTTTCCTGTAGCAACTTAGGGATGATTTTTTTTTTTTTTTGTCATTGGCTTTCTGGCTTGTGTGATCGCCTTTGTTTTTGTGCACTCAGGTGTGAGATCTGGCGTCACGGAGCTGCCGAGATGGCACTTAAAATTTCAGTCCAGGATTTACAGGGAAGCAAAACTTAAACATTCACTACACCTCTAGGCCTTATCAGCAGACACGCCTTGTGCACTGATTTCTGAGAAACGCACAACACGGGATGAAAGGAAAATTCTCCACCCAGAAGGCTTTCCAGTTTTCTTATACGGAAACCCTGACCTGCAAGTTGTAAAAAATGTTTACGTTATATGTCAATATTTTAATATTCTGGTCATTTTCGACTTAACCCGACATATTACTCCGACTCCTAGCACCTAAATTGACGGAAATCTGTCATGGTAATAGCGGTTCATTTGACAATTTGAATTTGACGTCTCATATCCGAACACATTTAGTTGAATTCTGTGTTAGTTAATGTATATGCATATATATTAGATGCAGATGTATATTCCACTTAAGCAACATCTGCCTTGCTTACTATCTGGGAAGCAGCATACTGAATAAGATTTATAAATCAATCATTCAGTCTTACCGATAAACACCCTATAATCTGAGTTTCATATATTGAAATAATGTATAACATGCAAGTTAATATGTAGAAATAGCAAGATATTATCCCATTATCTTTATTATACCAAATAACAAGTCAAAATACCACTTGTTTACAACTTCATTCATTAAACTTCATTTGAATTACAGCAATTAGAAAACTATTATCCTTTACAGGTTAAAATGACATATTATATAATTAAACAATAGTTCATATTATTTATAGGGGATTATTAATGATAAGCATCAGCACTGAGCTAGTTTTGCTCTTAGTAGAAGAAACGGCTTCAAATACTTTTTCCTCTTCGGTAAACAACCAGGGTTATGAATTGCCGAATATTAAAAAAAAAAAAAAAAAGATTGATTGATTGATCAATTCCTGAGTGCATTCATCCGGCCTCCTGCCTGCCCAGACAACCTGCTCTCCCCCAGGCTGAGTTTTTCTCAAAGCTGAGGCCAAGCAGACGTGCTAAAACAGAGAGGAGCTCGAAAACTTTTCCTCGCAGACCCTGAGGAGTCCTGGTGTTTCCTTCTGACATCACAGGGGGAATTAGGGGGGGAAAAACCAACAACAAAATCACACATTGATAAAGAGACACCGGGTGAGGAAGAGACATGAAGGATGACTGAGAGGGAAGGAGACAAATTGAGAAAGAGAGTGAGAGAGAGAGAGAGAGATTCTGGCATGGCTTTAAGTTACATGACTGGTTTCTCTTTTTAATCCTTCCTCAAAAAGTAGCGATACGTTGAGTGAAGCATAAAGTTCAGCAGTTGCAGGTCTACTCCACTCTTCCCCCGGCTCCAGAAACCAGGAGTAACACTAGAGCATTGTTCCTCATTTCCTGCTACTCTCCCTGGGATCAGAAATCCTCACTCACCCTTTCTGCACCCCACACTTGCATCCTTACAACCGGCATGTTACTGCTGTTGATTTTATAGCACTTTGCTGTATATTTTACTACCGATACATGTTATACATTACATGCGGTTATGGAGCCTGCTGCACAGTTTCTATAAGGAAGCTTGGCAAGCTGATGTAACAGCTTGTTTTGCACACTCTTACGGAATGGGTATGCAAGCGATTACTGGCACACCATAATAACAACCACACCTTGGCCAATGCGATCAGGTGCGAGAACAGAAAAATAATTCCAGCGCTTCAAAACAATTGTTGCTCTGCTACTACTTGTAGAATTTCTTCATTTACTTTCCTGCTGCAACTTCAAGCAAGCATGAACTTGTAGAAGCCAGGATGTATTTGTCAAGTAGACGGTAAAGTATTAAAGTGGCTCCAGCAGTTTGGCATGAACCAGGAAAAATGTTAAAGGTTCTACCAAAAATCCACAAATCATAACCGTACCCATTGCAAGAAAACCACAAAGCTATACTCAGGTCATTTTTTAAAAAGACATCAGTGTGGTCTGCACGTCACGGACACAATTTATAATCTATACAAGTAACTGAAAAACGGGTAAAAATGCATGGAAAAGGAGCTCGATTTCCTGTAAAGCGTTGCACGGCGCAAAGCAGAGTTTGTTTTTAATTGAGGGTCTGTTCTCCTCCCAAATCCCAGCCCTAAATATCATGACATGACCCATAAAACTGGCCTCGGATCAGCCCTGCCCTACATGCTGCAGGGGTAAAGCCCCCCTCATTAGCTCTCTGATTCACACTGCCTGATTTGTGTAACATCACTGACTCTGAAAAAAAGACCCCTTCACCCTGCATGCCCTCTCCGTCATGCTCTGGAGGCAACTGCTAAAGAATCATTAAGAGAAAACGCCAACCGTGACGCTAAGCAATTTCTGATTCTAGGCTTCAAATTGCATGCAGACCTCCTTCCTAGATCATTTGCAAAGATTTGTGAATGTAGCTAAAGAAAAACCGAGAGATGGCAGAGAAAGGGCTTGCCTCCGAGCAAGGTCATTTAAACCTCCCCTCGAAGATGTAACATCTCTTCAGCTGGCTCACAGGCGTTGAGCCGAACACGTCCTGACTCGATTTGCCCTAGCACGTCCTTATGCACTTCTCAGAGAAAAGGTCAAGAATTGTGTTCAAACTGGCCACAAATCGTGTCCTGGGCTTCAGACTGCTCCCTTGTTAACCATCCCTCGGGTCTTGTTCAGATTGTTTGTTGTTCAGAATGTATTGGGTTAGATTCAGTGACAGCGGAGAACAAAGCAATCCGAGTCGATTATAGTCATCCTTTGCCAAGCACACATTGCACCGCGGATTTCTCTTGGCGCATTTCTCTATAAATCTAAACAAAATGGATGAGTGGGGGATATGAAATACATAAAAATGAGTAGACAATAAAAGATGAAAAAGATCTAGCTGTTAATAGGAATGGCAAATAAAAAGAAGTGAAAAAAAATATCTGTCAAACAATAAAAAAGGCAGTCCGATCTCTGAGAATGGTGTATTCGAGGGTGAAGAGCCAAGGGGTGAAAGTTCAGGGGCGAAAATGGATGCCAGTGTGCTCTGCATGTCGAGTTTGCATTACGAGGATAATCAATACAGCTAACTGAAAAACTGATATCAGCAAAAAGGGTGGAGGATCATCTCTGACAAACTGTAACACACTCAGGTTGATCACTGAAACCTTCCTGTGATTGGCACATTGACAGGTGAAGAGCCAAGGCGTAACAGAAGAGCTGCGGTGTCTGGGATTGCTCAACGCCCTGGATAAAAACCGGGATATTCCCGAGGACCTGGCCCAGCTCTTAGGCGAATCCTGCATCAAACTGGCTGAAGGCATCAAGGCTTACATCTCTAAGGTGAGTCTACATCTGGAACTGGTTAAGAAGCACAAGCGCTCCATTACGCAACCCGTGAAGCCCATGCGTGCTGTCGCCAAGCCTGTTTATCGACAGCTCCGTTTGCTGACGCCGACAATATTCAGATCAGCACTTTTTAAATAACATGTTTCAGTCTAGTGTTTGGGCTCGGTGGCAAAACCAGTAGGCGGTTTCTAGTTAAGCTCTTCATTACTGTTACCATAAATGTGTCAAAGCAAGTCAGTCATTTCTTAGTGCATAAAATGTGGATGCTTGACTCATTAATTGCTTTAAGGCATTTCTTGGTTGTGACTGAATTTCTCAGCATTATGCCAAGTGAGTCACCAGTGTGCCCTATTCATGAACTACTTCACTATAAGTCCCAGCTCGAAGGGAACTACTTGGATTTCCACTGGAACATCTGGTTAATCCTGTGTTCAGTTATTTCATGTTCTATCCTGTATAAATGGACACCTAGCAAGTTGCTGTCATTTCGCAGCTTTAGGTGGTGGAGGACCACACATCTAACCGTACGTGTGTGTTTTGGGTGTAAAAGTGCATTTATCCATCTCAAGCACCAAATATATATACGATTTGAATCAATTTCTTTTGTTTACTCTAATCCGGCACCTCCATATCTCCACACTTTACAGACTTTATGACGCATGTCACCCCCTCCCGCTCTGTCAAACCTTTCGCTACTAATTAAGTGAGGCTGCGAACAATTTATTGGTGCTGGGAGACTGAGGCATTTGGCACTTAATTCAAAACACATGTGCCATTTTCAGAGAGATGTGGACGCAATTATGGCTCCCGAAAGAATACCCAGATCGACTCAGGGGTCAGCCACTGAAAAGAAAAAACCTCACGAGGACACATATATGTCCCTGAGGCAAGATCAGAGAAAGATATACAGTGTTATACGTATATGGATGGACGTTACTCTTTTTGCATTCGCTCACGTGATTATACGAGTGAGCAAGTGAGATTTGGGCTTAGATAGAGGAAGGAAGAAACAGGTCCCGTAAGCGGTAGGAATGAGAGCGCGAGAGAGAAGGAAACAGAGAAAGAGAAACCAAACAACTGAGCGGGAGAGAAAAACAACCGAGGCAGTGAAAGAGAGAGAGAGAGGAATGTTTATTAAGTGTAGGCCTTCAGAATGTTGAGAATGCCAGCACACGTGGTAGTTATTATTAATGGATTGAAACAAGAAAAGATCCCTGCCTCACTCTTACTTATTACATATAGCAAGAGTCTGAGATTGGTATAACGCCCCTTGCACACATGTACGCACACCCTCGACACGGGCCTTTGTTACTGGCGCAATTATTGTGTCCTGTGCTCAACTTTGATTTAAAGCCAAAACAAAGTGCTGCTGCTCAACCCCAATGCAGAGAGAGTCATTTAATTTAAACCTGCACATGGAGACCTGCACAGGTACGGACGGATATTCTCTAGTAGAATTGAGCAGTTGTAAATGCATTAGAATGCACCGGGGCGAGACTCGTGATAATATCAGCCTTCCTGTGCCAGTTAATATCATGAACACTGACTCTACCTGAGTAAGCGGGAGCGGAGGAGGAGCCGACAAAGCCCTCTGAAAATCCCTAAATCCAGGCTCCATTTCCCCATCGTTGCTCAATGGGACTTTTTGTCCCTTCATCCTGGTCTCATGTCCAGTCTAATGACTCATTAAATCATAGAGGAAGCATTCCTTCTTCAATCTCAAGGACCACTTTTCCACCACCACAGAGAATAAAATACTAGAAATCCCATTCTGTCTAAATGTTATAAACAATGCCCAAATGCCACAGCGTAATCCTTTAAGTAAAATCTAATTCAGGGGGAAAAAAATGTATAAGCTTATAGACTAGTAATGCACCATGAATAAATCTAGAGCGTAGCGCTGTTGGACTCTTGAATCTGATTGGTCGGACGCTGTTGATTAATTTTCTACAACCGCAGCTCAATTCTAGAACATTAAATATAACTACAACTGGATTATAAATATGTACTGTTGCTCTATAATAAATACAATTTGTAATTATTGGCAAATTGCTGTGGTGTAAAACGAACGACGCTTGGGAAAGTGCTATTATTGGACATTAGGCTAATCAACTTTGGGATGGTTCCAGAAACACACAGGACAGGTGATTAAACTAATAAACTAAATAACTCTTTCTAAGAGAAGGTATATGAGGCCAAAAAGATAATGCAGTGGAATGCAAAAGTTTGCACCCCCCTTGATTTGTTGATGAACTATTACAGTATATACAAGATATAATTATATAAAATATATATTATATTATATTATACTATATAAAAAATCCAAATCATAAGGCAAAGTGAATAGAAAACTACTTGGAAAAGAACCAAAAGAGGCATCTTTAGAAAGACGTTTTGCCTTTAAGAAGGTAGACGGGGGTACAACACTTTGAACTAACTTACTATTGACATCTTAATATACACTTAAAAAAAGAACATCTGTAAGACATAAAACATTAAATGCTTCTTTGGTTAGAGAGGTTAATTTATCCTAAGGGTATACAAACTTTTACACTCAGCTCTATGCATTACAGCTGTATGTCTAATCTGCTTTTTAGAAGATGAAATAGAGTTTTTTGATAGAGAATGCGCATAGGGAGCGCGAGCAAGAGCCATGGGGGAAAAAAAGAAGGGACAAAAAAAAAGCTAGAAAGAAACACAAAAAGCCAGGGAAGGAAAAAAGAGAAGTTAATAAGGTGATGGAGCCGGGGCCGGCTGGCGCTCTCGTGTTGCTCTGCTGTGGAGTACGCGAGGGCTCGCCTCCTGCCAAAAATGTTCTCGAAGTGCTCGAAGCTGGTTCTACTTAGAGTCAGATTTCACTATCCCACTACAGCGACCTTCTGAGGGAGAGAGGCAGAGCGAGAGAAGCGAGATTTAAAGACAGCTTTAAAATGTTTGAAAGTCGCCATGACAGTTTTGTGTACTGCCAAGACTGAAGGCAAACTGTCATGTCTTTAACACTCACATTAAGTGTTGAAAAGTCAAGTAGAGGGGACGGCGTGCGCAGGGAAGGAACGAGTACAGATGAGACCAATGTGTGCTCCCAAACAAGATTGAAAAGTCTGAAAAAGTGTGTATCAGTGCAACAACGAGGTCTCTGCTCAAGTGCAACAGAGCGGGACGTCGGTTTGGGTCAGCTTCATCAAGTAGCCATGAATGCCAAACTGCACTGACCCAGAAACATAGCTGAAACTCAGAATGTATGAACGCGCATATACATTTGCATGAGAAACATAGGAATTAATGTTTTATATTTTAATTTGTCTAATCAACACTGTTATCACTCTCAAATCTGTCGGTGCATTCCACAGTGCAAAGTCTGGCTATTTGAGATTTATGGTTAACTCAGTCACTCTCTTCCTGAAGCCCAGCCACTGTTACTTATTAATGCCTCTCCTTAAGAAGGCTCAGTGGAGAAAGTTTCATCTAGAAAATAAAATTGACTCAAAATTCCTATCTCATGCTTATATTAAGAAATTTGATTATCTGCTGAGCTCAGGCAGAGAAGAGGCTAAATAGTTTTCTCCACAGTGTTTGTGTGTGTGTGTGTGTGTGTGTGTTTGTATGTGTGTGTGGGTTTAGAGAAATACTCCCCAGCACCTCTGTCCATCTCTCTCACTTTGCGGTCAAAGGTTTCATGCCGAGTTTGTTTATTGTTATTGTTGAGGAGCATTTATAGTTCCTATTCCCGACCTCGTCCATCAGCGTCTTGCAGTTTACAAAACAGATGTTTTCTCTGCACACCAGTTTTCCCCGTTTCCTGTCTTAATTTCGTATAAGTCCTGTGAGTATAAACTCAGCCGTTACAGATTTCAAAGGCTGTACAGTTTCTAGCATCCAGTGAATTCATGTTTGTTTTTTGACTGAACAATTAATGTAATATAAAAGGCAAGGGACGACCTATAGGCAGTTGGTGTTTTTCACGAAAGAACACAGAGGCCTTGTCTTGCCCTAGAGGACTTGATTTTGTTTATACTAACCCACTTATTACACGGCTACTTACCACCGAGGTTATTCATTTGACACAGAATATCTATTGCCGAATATCTCCTGATATATTCCATCGTGGCTACATAGCCGTGCAGTCGACTTGCCTATTTGGTGTTTCCATTTATGGTAAAGTGAAAAAAGGGGAATTCAAATTCTTTTGTGATGTCGATCTTAACACACTATGTTGAGCGACATTGGACATCAGTGTCTTGTAATTCAGAAATAACAAACCTCAGACTACCGTGGAAATCAGAATCAAGTATTCCCACAGAGATATACTAATAATAATTAACTACGGAAAGTAGAACAAACACTGACTGGAACTGGTGAATCTCCATTCACACACCTCCCACACTCCAAAACCAAGTGATGCAGTGCTCCAATCAGGCACATAGACTGAAGTCTAAGTCCAAGTCATGATTATAATGACGTGAGACTCACTCAGACTCACATTGCTCAGCGTTAATATAAAAAAGGAACTTTAATGTTTCACTTCATCTGTGATTTGAGGTTAGACAGATAGACTACACTACATGTAATGTATTATGCGAAAAGATCAAAGAACAACTAACCGTCACATCCGTATTTGGTTCCTCCCCAAACTGTTGCCAGAAAGTTTTAAGCGCACAAATGTATTGGATGTGCTTGTGTACTGTTGCAAATTGCCTTTAGTGGAACAACAGTGTCCAAACCTGTTCCAGCATGACAAAGCCTCTGTGTGCATAGCGAGCTCCACGAAGACCTGGTTTGCCAAGGTTGGTGCAGAAGTCGAGTCGAGTGGCCTGTACGGAGCCCTGACCTCAAGCCCACTCAACAGGTTTGGGATGAACTGGGCTACATGCCGACTCTTCCAGCACCGGTGCCTGACCTCATTAATGCCCTTGTAGCTGAATGAGCACAAATCCCCATAGCCACACTCCAAAATCTAGTGGAAATCTTTTTTTATAACAGCAAAGGGGAATAAATCTGAGTGGGATGTTCAGAAAACATACACGAGTGTGATGGTCAGGTGTCCACAAACTTTTGATTTTTCGTATTCATTATTCTATGACTGACTCATTTTAATATTATTCTAAGGCTTGAGATTCAGCTTGGCCTTGCTTATCTATTACTTCGGACTGACGTACCAGGTTTGAGAGCTGACTTAGATTCACTTCTGTAAGACCTGAAACTCTACTCAGACTCACTTGTTCGTTAATTCACACTTGACTCACTTATATAATGATTTAAGCCTCGGGTTGTGCCTCATGTTTATATGACATGACAGTTGACTGAGAGTTGCTTATTCTAGGACACGAGACTCAACTCCGATTTACTTACATATGACTCTAGACCTGATTCGGACTCATTTATCAAGACTTCTGATTTGCCTCGGATTCACACACCTATGACCAGAGATTCACCTTGAACTCATTTATGTATATGACTTAAGACTGAATTTATATACGACGTAAGCTGTTCAAGTAGGATTGATAAATATTTGTTTCTTTACCAATCAATAGCGTTGCCCGATCTGCACCGCTACAGTCTACTGCACTTTAGTATTCCAATCCCTGAAGCCTTGTTCTGGACTTCATTTGATGTGAGTAATATCTTGGGGATTTTGGACTTGCCTGGGATGTAAGGGTGAGATCATTTAGACTCAACATAGACACGGGTAAGCAACTTGTTTGTAGCGCTAACATGTGACAGTGCCGCAGAGAAATCTTTGCCGTTAGAGTGCAGACAGCTTGTGTGTATGTTCATCTCTACTCTTACAGTACATTTGCAGTGTCTTAGAATGTAAAATAGTCTTAATCAGTGTCATGTGTGAAACATTGGTGGTGGATTTTGTGTCAAGTCGATGGAGAGGAACTCCAGAGGCGAGCGTGCCTCGGTCCGTCTCTCATGCTGTCACGGGGAGATTATGTCATTTTAGTGTGTGCGTAGGCGCTCCTATGTCTGAGGAATAGCGAGACAGCTTCGTGCCAACATCAACAGAGTCTCCATAGTGCACTCTCACGGCGTGCTGAAGACTAGACGGAGAAAAGGAAGAAAAGCCTGAGGGAGGGGGAGCTCTGCATCTGCAGGAGAGAACAGAAACAGACCATAAATAGAGACTGATAATAAACTTTAGTTAAGGAGAAAAACGATTGCTTTGCATTTTAGTGAGCACACGCTTGTTAGGAATAGACTCCATATTTTACATTTCTGCTAAAAACTAATCACAGTACTGTTTTGAGGTTTTTGGTCACTCTTTCGGTTCTGTGTAGAAAGAATGAAGACCGGTTGCTAATCCAGCACGAAGAAGTTGCTTCACTGAGCTTTAACATGCTACTTAGTAATTTCTTGAAATCCAATACGTGCTGAAGACATTCTTTAGCCCTTGAGTAGTGGTTGTTTTTTTTTTTTTTTTTTTTGAGTGTTGCTTTTCTAGTCACCATCTTGTTCTCCTACGATTGTGTGCTGAGACTTCACATTTGGTACTAGTATGAAGATTGATGTGTGTTTCATAGGCATATATCTCACAGCGTTATGCTTGGCATGAAGGTCGGAGTCTTCGCTCTTCCAAAGTTTTACTTTTAGACACCTGCGAGACATTATACGCACGTGCCTTTTTTCGCATTCTCCTACAGTTGTGCTCATGACTGGAAGTGGATATTATTAAGTGTAATGCGAACAGTTCCACTTAGCTACGCACTCAAGAGGTCATTAAGCGTGTGATTAGTTTAATCGGACGTTTCCACGTGGGGTTAAAACACAATGAAGTCATAGGTTGGGACTGGCCTTGCGGCATTAGAACACAAGCCCATTATGCTGAAAGTTGCTGGTTCAAACCCTGGTCAGCCTGACAGTGACAAATGGACTGGATACTGCAGGGTGACTGGTATAAAATATGACTGTCACAGGTTACTGCAAACTTCACCCCCTCAAGCAAGACCATCCCCCCACCCCAAACACTAATTCCAGCCTTCTTGAACTACCTCGGACCCCAATTTTGCCTTCACAGCTGGCGAGTGCCTCTTAAAAGCAACGTTCCAAACTTGTGTGCGTGTAGCTGCAAAAACCAAATCTAATTTCTATTGTATAATAAACTCTAAAATACAGCTGTAATGTTGGCGAGCTTGAGATAAACCAAAAGTGCACACAGTAACAGGGAATGCGTGAGAGACACAAGACAGAAGGTGGGGGAAAAGAAGAGAGGCTCGGCAAAACTGAAATATGCCGTGTTAGGTTGCATGGAGCTGCCTGCCAGGACAAAGAAAACAGATAAAATATCCTCAGATGTATAAGATGGTCAGGAATGTTGATGAGTCATTGCATGTTCTCGGAGTTTCCTGCTCTGACGGGATATGTCTTGTCTGTCACAGGTAACAGAGAACATCATCTCCAGACAGACGTTACAAGGTGAGCATCAAATTATTGCATGGAGTCATGTTCATTCAGTCATGTAAAACCGATCACTGATTAACTCCCGGCTTCCCTTTGGGCTTGGGTTTGTCAGTCCTGCACTGATATTATTCTTTTCTACTACAGAAGCGAGAACCCTACCACATAGTTACAACACTACAGGGGTAAAGTTTGTGACACAGAGACCTTCAGCCCACCTTACACTCAGCAGCCTACAAGGTGAGCCGTGTCTGCTTTTGTTAAGAATTAAGCTTTATCCTCTAACAATCTGTAAGTGGCGCAGTTGTAAAGCGAATAGTTTTCCAATTCTAATTCCACTGTAGATATAATGACCAGTTTCCAGTTTGTGTCGGAGAGTAGCCAACACGTAGAAATAGACTGAGTAGACACCGAAAGGAGTTGATGTACTTCTTTCATACACCGTCTCTTTGGCAGAAAACCGTCTCGTTATCTGAAATAGAAACAACAGCTTATTTTGCGGGCGTGATTTTGATAGTTGGGGATGATTTCATAGCAATTGCTTTTCCACTATTAGGCTTCGGTTTATGGATGTACACCGAATATCAGTCCTGTTTGTCTTTGTTTAATGTGAAATGCTGTTATCATTCAAATTGGGCAAACTGAAACGGGTTTACTTTTAACTTTGAAAGTTTTTGTGTACAAATTTATCTAGGCCAGCATTCTCTGACCACATTAATCCTCTAGGCTACTAATAACCAGGATATCGTTTCAAAATTGAAGCACTGTATGTGATAGTTTAAACTAACGACCACAGAGAGCAATAGCTAATGTTAAGGGTTAATAACGATAGCAGAGGGAATGCATGTGTTTCGATAGTTACGCCATGTCAGTCAGCGTAAAGCAACCTCCCTGATTTGATGTGTTTTAATGCTCACTCTTGTTTCTGTTATCTGTAGAATTATCCTGTATTATTCCTCTATTCAGACAATCTTTCAGTCTTAGACATTTTTGCTTCTGTATAAGTGGCGCTGAAAAGCTCTCTCAGCGGAAAGAAAACACGGGTCATCGTATTTTAATGGCATGCAGAATGCACTCTGGTTTAGACAGAAATTTAACTGACAACCGAATGTCATTCTGGAAACAAGCGTTCAATTCTGAGAAGGCTTGGCTTTGGGTTATGACAATTCAAGCGAGGATGACCTGACTTGCACACAGTGTAAAACTAGCAGCAGCTGATTTTGAAAGAAAATAAACCCAGTTCAATTTTTTTTTGCATTCATTTTGTATGTGGACAAAATGTCATGTGTTTTTGCTTGTAAAATATTTTGACATCGCATGCAGATTTTCCGGACTGGAAGGTCTTATTTCGAAATCTTCACGGACGTACTGCCACCACGTGATCCAGACAGAGGAAAAGGTTTAAGGTTGTGCCAAAATACTGCATAAGTGCAGACCCCCAACCCCCCCCTCTGTTTGTTTCATTAACGAGCACATTTCCAGTTTTTCAAAATTGTTTAGAAGGTTTTGAGACAAACACATTGGAATTTCATTTCAGCAGAGTTTTAAAAGGCCATTTAAGGACAAAACAACAAATTGTGAATTCAATGTTTAAAAGCTTTCAATCGTCTCAGTACATACTACATTTTATAAGTTTATAAAGATGTTTTATTACTTCATATATCAAATCAAAACTCCTGGTCCTCAGCCGCTTTTACATAAACCAGCTGATCTTTGTTAGCCAGCAGTGTTACAGACATATGCTAGGCAAGCCAAAACGGCTGTGTTTCCGCACCATGAGTCACAAGCATGATAATTAAACTGAGAAAGAGTCGAATCTGGAGTTTCACTTCCTCAAGTGTTTTCCTGTTTGATTGCAAAGCTCTGCGCTGATTTCACCCAAAAAAAAAAGAATAATAATTTTTGAAGTCGACAGGCAGTAAAAGATGGCTATCTGACATATATCTTAGTAATCTCACTTACAGGCATGGATTAAATTCAAAGTACTAAAAATGCCACAACTCTGCAAATGTTTATATCACAGAGCTGATGATGAAAGCGAACCTCTAATGTAGACATCTGCTGCTCATCTGCAGACCTCTCTGTGTGTCTCAGACAGCTTGAGGTTAAGAACGTTTTGAATCTTGGCATATAAGTCATGGATTTCGGTCCTGCGTGATCTATTGATCTTTATTGAGGAATGCTGCTTGTTTTGCTTGGATAACCTCCCACCGTGTCTCCCACATACACACACACACACACTCCTCACTCGTCCTGGACGTTCTCCTGCTTTGTGTCAGCTTCAGATCCATACCTTCCTCTAAGCACTAATCCTCTATATTCATCACTCTGCTTTTCTCAGCTCTGTAATGTCCTCCTTACATCCCAGCACTCGTTTTCTTCAGTCTCACTCTGTTCCGCTATAATACGATGCGGAAATCTGTACCAGTTCCATCATTAATGTTAAGCTGCAGGATTTTCAGAAACACGGTGTCAAAGCATCTTCGACGTCAAGTCGTTTGTCTGCATTCACATGATTATCTCCCGAAACTCTCTTAAGTCCATTTTAACCGAACGTGTAACAATGTTGTTATTGGCATTAACGCAAAGTACAAGTCATTCCTATGTACCGTATTATACCTAGTCAGAAGGTGTGTGTAGCCGACGCTCTGGTCCGAATATGTTATTGTTTAACGTCTTGTATGTCAGATGATACAGTAAAGTGAAGTTTTCTCTAAAGAGGTGTTTATTTGGCATTTTTTGGAAGGAGTCACCAGTGTCAGCATTTTTGTCAAGTCAGTGGGAAAGCGGTACCTTTTAGTTCTGTAGTTACACAGTAGCTTTTTCAAAAAAAAAAGGGGGGGGGGGGGCTTTTTTTTT
>JAQQZR010000001.1:6009047-6019711 GCA_030068235.1 Notoglanidium macrostoma
AAGAAAAAAGAGACGGGAACGAGGCCTGTAACTCTATGAACATTTATACAGGCTTATGCCTGGTATATTGTAAGGTATAAGGTATATTGTACCCTGTGCAATGAATATTAGATTGATTTTAAACATTTGATTAATATTGGTGTTATTTTTATTTTGAGGCTGGGCTGTTTCAATTTGAAACTCGGCAAATGTGAATATCGCGTATTGTAAAAAGTATCGTGACATGCCCTGCGTTCTGCGCACGCTTTGAATCTCGACGCTTTTCCCTGAACGCATCTCTCTCTTCCAGGCGCCACCCCTCCGTATCCGAGTCCGCAGGCGGACCTGCACCAGTCATGCCGCCACCCCGTGCGCTCCTGGGCCAATCAGAGCTTCGGCGCCCACCTGCACAACATGACACTGGCCAACGGGCGTCTCCGCGTGCCTCAGGACGGCCGCTACTACCTGTATGCGCAGGTCTACTTCCGCTACCCGTCCCCCAGTGAGGGCGAGCAGAAGGGCACCAGCCACCAGCTGGTTCAGTGCATCTACAAGAAAACGTCATACCTGAGACCCATCCAGCTGCTGAAGGGTGTAGGCACCAAGTGCTGGGCGCCTGACGCTGAATACGCCCTGCACTCCGTCTACCAGGGAGGTCTGTTCGAGCTGCGCGCTGGCGACGAGGTGTTCGTGTCCGTCTCGTCCCCCTCCATGGTGCACGCAGAGGACTCCTCCAGCTACTTCGGAGCTTTCCGGCTGGACCTGTGAGGGCGGATAAGAGAGACTGCGCCAAGGCTGCATTACCCAAGAGGCACTGGGTGGATTTTGTTGTCTCTGTGTGGTCCCAGGAGACAGCTCAGACATTGCATTGTTTTATTTTCTTTTAATAGATTGAAAATTTTTTATATATATATATGTGAAGGAAGTGGTTCAGACAATTGGATCTCCCTTTTTTTTTTTAAGGCAGAAGAATGTATGTATATTTTTAAAAGCACATCAAAGATGTGGATCTTGGAAACAGTAGCAGAAAGGACAGTAGGATTGCCAGAACTTTTGCGAGGCTTGATATGTGCCAATCGTGTGCATGTCTGATGTACGAGGAGAAAAACTGGGCTTTCGCCTCAGGCCACTGGGCATCGGATATACTGCATTTTTCGAATATATTGAGATGCAAAAAGCGCAGAGCGTGTCAGGGGAAAGAGGAAAGGTGTATGCTGTGCAGATGCAGGGAATTTTCTGTGGCCAGTCCAACCGGTGGAGCAGCATGCAATCACAGATAGAAACCTAAAAACAGATACCACCACCTGCACTCTCTCACACAAACACACACACACACACACCCACACATAGAGACAATGCAGAATGCACTTACTTAACCCAATGAACCAGAGATGTAGGCGCGTGAGATTTGTTGATCCTTTCATTAAGTAGTCAGACTCAATAAATCAAAGGCACCGACGCGTTTACTTTCAAATACACATAAATCATACACTCCCGCTCAAGTCGTGCTTTCTAAAAGCAGACACGCCTCACTCACCCAAACACAAACACACCCTCATTCAACAAGGACGCAGTCCACTAGGCTTGGACTTCTGTGATTTAAAAAAAAAAAAAAAAAAAAAAATTGATGAAAGGTTAAACAAACTGTGCTGTACAGTTTAAATGTCACTCCCTTGGCCTTTGAATGCCCTGTTTTCTCCAAAGCAACATTCACATGATCACAAACATTTTGAGTGGAATGACATGTATGTAACCTTTCTCTCCTATTCTCTTTCTCTTTTCAGTTGTGTTTTTGTATGTGGTTGTATATATATATATATATATATATACACACATACATACATCCAGAACATGTTGGCTATTTATGATTTCAGCATGCCTCATATATTCGGAGCGAATAACACAGGGGATGTGATCTCAACTCCAACCTACTGCGGTTCTGAACAAGCAAAGGCTGACTGCAAATGAGAAGAAAAAGCAGCAGGCCAGCATGCCAATACATATCATTTGATGGACAACAGAGTAAGCGTGAGGCAACATTGTGTAATATAAATGGCCGGATTCTTGATGAAGGGCCAAGTTGGACTTCAGTGTAATTTCTTTTTTCTTCCTGACTGGACTCCTGCCTGAAGTTTCTCTGATAATGCCACTATTCTCAAGGCCTAAAAACCAACTGCTGCCAATACACAATACACACAGGAGCAAAATGCACAGCCCAAAGCACTTTCTGGTTCCTTTCCCAAGGACTTGGCTGCGAGCCACAATAGACGTTATAAATCATCATCTCCATCTGGGACGACATCTTGGACGGAGTAAATGCATCAAGGAGACGTATTGTGCAACAGGCATAATCGATTCGGGCGAGCGTGAAGGCTCGGAATCAGTCACTGTGGACGCAAATGCCGAAGTGCCTTTCTGTGCTGCATTGATTTGACTGCGTTAGCGTGCGAGACTGTTTGACTTGGTCTGCACGATCAGTATAACAGAGGTTATGGCAGGGTGTTACAAATGACTTGGCAGAGTCCGAGCAGCAACAACAAAATAAGACTATACAGAATCAAAAGTGTGTTATGATTCATATGACTAGCTCGAGCCGCAAATTTTTAGGCTAGGATTTATGCTCTGTTTAAACTACAACTTGTTTCCATAATCAGTTATCTTTAGCACGGCTGTACATGAACACTACGGCTTCGTGTGAAGTCCCGGGGCCGCGGCACACCAAGTCAGAGTCGGAGAACTACTGCTAACATGGCTAATAGCTCAGCACCTTCTGATGCCCTGTACCTTGCACACAGAACTACATGTCAGCGATCCTTGCTTTTGCGAAAGAAAATAACTCTCCATATCAGCAGGTGGCAGTAGTCTGTCTTTATAATCAAAGTCTTAACAGTTAGTCTCACGTCTCATACTACGGCATAAGTAGTATGTCACTATCATACACCATGTACTGAGTGGGTACGCTGGCTTACTACATTCACATATGATCTAGTGCAGTAATATTCAGACGTGCCATCGGCTATAGTTTTACCTTAATATGTACAAAATTTGACTCCTTGCTACGAGAATACAGGAGATACATCAAAACCTTTGTTGCCTTCAGACAAAGCAGTACAAATAAACTACGCACAGCAGGAAAAGCCGACTCACCGAAGGGGAAAGGACGCCGGGCATGAGAGGCACGTATTTGCTCCAGGTAGCAGATGCGTTTGCTTCTCGCCGACTTTTTTACCGGATAAATTTTGACCTGTGAATTCACAAACCGTGGGTTTGTGGCCAATAGAAAAAAAAAGGGTGGAGTTATGTTCTCTGGTAGGGGAAAGTGCACTGTGCTGTTTATTTATGCTGATAGCATGGAGCCATTTCTTCAATCAACATACACCAAATGGACAAAAGTTTGTGGACACCTGACCATCACGGCTATATGCAGGTCTTCCCCAAACTGTTGTAACAAAGACATAATAGTCCAGAATGTCTCATGGAGCATTATGATTTCCCTGACTGATCACCTTTGGGATGAATCAAATGCACCGCAGGTCTACTCATCCAACATCAGTGCCTGATCTCGCTGCTGCTCTCGTTGCTGAATGAGCACTAATCCCCACCATGCTCCAAAATCTAGTGGAAATCCGTCTCAGAAGAGTGACGGCCAACATAAGTGGGGACCGAGTCTGTATTAATATATATGGTTTTGGAAAGGGATGTTCAGCGAGCATGGTCAGGTGTGCACATACTTTTGGCTATATAGTGTATGCTAGGATCTTTGTTGTAAATTTTATTTCTTTCTATCTACCTGCTAGGACTTTTTTTGTTGTGCTTATCTGAACACTTTTTTCTGTATGTACTGTCTTGTGACTGTCTTTTCTCCTGCGTAGGATACTTATTGTGTGCCGCAAGTTTGTCTGGTGCTGATGCGAGCCAACAGTACAGAACAAGCAACAAAAAAAACTATGATAGTTAACCACTCGCACATAATGCCCCCGAACTACCGACAGTCAGCTTGGTGTGTCCAGGCACAGAAGCCCAACAGGGCCACATGTTTGCCCAATAGTAACCCCACACCAATCTAAAGCACATGTAACTGTGTGAGGTTGAGCAAATTAGAACTTCACTGTAGAATACCGGCTAAACACACAGACGTCACTACAAACAAGCAAACACTATGCAAGCTAACCCCGATATTAAGTGTTCAAGCATGGTAGGTAACAGGTCACTAAAACAGTCACACTCTGCAGAATCTCCACGGCTTTTAACAGATTCCAGACGGGATCGCTTTCTCGCCAGACAGCGAGGAACCAAAATGTGAAAATGGTGGAGGAAACGTGTCAAAGTGAATGTGTGTGTGTGTGTGAGTGCGCGCGTGTGTCTTGGAGATGATTGTACAAAATAGTGGATGCAATTCGTAAAGTGCCCAGATCTGAAATATTAATGAACTGTTTGCATTTTATTCGAGACCAGACTGTGTTGCGGTGACGTGTTTTTTTGTTTTTTTGTTTTTTGAGAAAAAAAAAAGAATGTAGTCCAAACCCCGTGAGCAAAACCGAACAAAGGGGCTTTTGTTTTTCTCCTTCTGCCCAGGGCTGTGTATGTTTTTTTTTTTTTCTCCTTTCGAATTGTTCATAATCTTTAAATCACCAATATGTGGGTCTCCTTTTTCTTTTGATGAAAGATAACATGCACTGTTTACCACTGTTGTTTTCTCTCTATAAGAATGTACAAATTGTCTGATAGTTGACTTTTTTCTGTAAAAAAAAAAAAAAAAAAAAAAAAAAAAATCCTTTGATCTTTTGTGATCTGTGATTTTAAGGGACATGTGTCATTTCTAACAATTAAAGTGCTTGTTTTCCAGCAGACAGTTACTCATGAGTGTGTTTTAAAGTCTAGACAGGTTCATCATTTCTTTTTTTTTACTCATCTGGTTGCCATACATCATGTTCTCTTAGGGCTTAAAACTTTTCCTGCTCTCACTCTCTCTCTCCCCCACACACACTTCCTCAAACTTAATGCTGAGTTTAAGATCACGCCCCCGTCCATCTCCCACCCCCACATCTCACATAACTCACCGAGACAAGCCAAACGTGAGTCACCATCAGTCTCATTCTTGCTGGGGGTCCTGACCCAACCCCCTCGTCTACCTCCTGCAATCTCGTCCACACACAGTTGGTCATTTACACAAGGCCAGACCACACACACAAGTCTGACCAATTCACACAAACCCCCAATCCAACCTATTCAGCTGTGACCACACACCTACTAACTCTTTGTCTATCAGACAAACACATGTATATACACCGTCTGTGTCCAACCCGACCTCACAGGCACGCCGACCCCACACACTCGTTCTGTTCACCGGCCTTATTTTGATTGTGTACATGCATGTGTCATCTTAAACCATCGGTTTCCTTCTCCGAAGCTTCCAGACATACCATCAGATAAATGCATCCGTGTCCTATCCTGTGCTGCAATTCCACCAGAATGCTACCAGATACCATGCGCTGTCCAAAACCACTCAGTCTCTCGTCAAACAAGCGCCGACCTCATTTTCCCCTGACAGAGAGTATACACAAACAAACAGATGAGACCAGCTGGCAGTCCAAGAGCAGCTCTAGAACCTCTAGTTCCCTCGAGAACTTGTGCAGACGCCCGGTGAGCGTATAACGTATTCAATATTTGTGAATGGTTTGAGGTAAGGACCTGCACCCATTAAGCCTAGTAGGAAACTGTTTCGAGCAAAAGATTTATAGCATAGAAATGGAAGTAAAAGCACTTGAGTGTTGTTGTAGGAGATGTTTCAAATGCCTGCTCCAAGACTATGCATGTCATTTATGAACTATATTTATACCACAGAGCTGCTGAATTCTCGATCCTGATTGGTCGGAAGATGTTGATTAATTTTCTATTCCAGCAGCTCCGATGGAGGTTTACCTGTAAAGCAAGTAGCAGGTTTATTTGAACGCTTTCATTCAAATACATTATTGCTTCTATAGTACTAACTTGTGTGGTGGACACGCCACATAAACGGAGTGTGTAATTGGTGTCTTGATGCCTTCTGTAAGGAGACATTTTTGGACAGAGTCTCCACTGACAGAACTTTGTAACAGTCAGCAATAAAGCTTAAGTTTTCCACCACGGCAGAATGTTTACAACAGAGGATTTTAGGTTTTCTAGCTTGCCTGAAACACGACAAAGCCCAAAGTCTTGTTTTGATTTACTATAAGAATTCACAGTGTAGCCAATGCTGAATTTTTTCCCGCATTTCTCGGCATAATTCTTTCCAACCCTGCAGGAGTCCACACACATTTAAAAAAAAAAATAAAATAAAAAAATAAAATAAAATAGTCAAGAATTGTCCTGAACAGAGAAATTTGTAGGACAGCTTAAATGCAAGTTAAGCAATACCACTTAGATTTTAAAAAAAAATCTTACACATTATACAATCACGACCATACGTGCTTGTTGAAAATCCCAATCCAGATGTAGTCCCTTTGCTGTTACAATAACCTCACCGCTTCGGAGAAGGCATTCCACTAGATTTGTGCTCATTTAATCACAAGATCATTAGTGAGGTCAGACACTGATGTTGGTTGAGGAGGTCTGGGATGCAGTCGGCGTTTAAATCTTCCCCGAAGTGAACAATCGTGTGCTTTCAACTTTGCGGCAACTGTTTGTGGAAGGTCTGTGAAGGTCAAGTGTCCACATACTTTTCTCCATATAGTGTATAGTGTACATCATGCCAAAAATGGACATGAATTTGAGAGAAAGGCCACACCTGAAGCACCAACTTCTTCTTAAATACCCTCCCACAAATTCCCATCTCTTTATTTCTCTCTCTGGTGAGTTTCCACTCCCACCACTTCCCCGTATCCTCCCTATTTAACAACTCCTACTCAAGAGTCTTTAAGCATCCAGAACTCCAGCCCAAGATCTCCCACCTTTTTACACTTCCACAATGTCATTTAATTGAGGGCGTGGCCTGCACTCGTCAACATCAAGTAAAAAAAGAAAAGTCGTAGGCATTACTACAAGAGACAATGGAGATCCTCCATTACATCATGATGCTGTTGTGAACAGGAAGGATTTCATTAATAATAAATGTTGAACCTATTCCTACTCTGAGCTGTGAGGAATTTCAGTCATACAAACACCTCGTTGACATGACTCTCAGGAATAAATTAAGAGATCTGTTGAATACAGGCCCAAGCCACGTTGAGGTAAAACCCTGGAACGGCGAGTCAGACAGGATGAGAGATACAGCCTTTAGGCCTGTACATCTCACAGTGCTGCTAAAGCCACATGAAGAGAAGAGCTGCACCTGAACCCAGAGAGAATGTGGCTTGACAAAAGGCTTGATTTATGGGTTAAAATAGCCCTTTGTGTGTGTGTGTGTAATTTATCATGCTTGTGAATTTCCCCCGGGAATCATAACTCTTTCAAAGAGCACACCTCCATCACATGATTTAAAAAAAAAGCACAGCGCTACTTCATGAACAAGTGAAAATAATAGATCGATGACTCAGAGTGTGTTTTGATTTCTGGACTGAGGCCATAGCTGTAATCCTTTATAGGATGTGCTCTGCAATTTCCTTTAAATAATACATATTTTACAGACTAGCATATGGGGCCAATTTGCGATTGGCCAGGAGCGCTCTGACGATTTTGGGGATTTTCTTTGGATCAGAAACATGATTTAATGTCAATATTACAGTCTATTTCATTTCTTAAACGAGTTTTTGATTGACCGAAACAAAACACCAGGCATGTCTGATTCCTCACATACTTGATCACACGCACCAAAAGAACATTCAGTCCAGAATTGAAATGCTTCACATTTATTCAAACAAATGTCTGCAAAAACAGATTACACTTTTGATTACAAATTCCACCATACGGAGTCAGCATTTTACAAAATAAATAAAGTTACAAATCCATTCTGTGTAGAAGCCGTAAAGAATGCGTTACGTTGACGTTCAGGACCTCTTTGGTGCAATTACTCAAACGTATACGACTATGATCAGTGCGAGGTCTCGCTGAACAGTATTAGTGCTGCGATGGCAGGCAGGTTGTGTTCAGCAGTGTGCATGGATGAAACAAACCTACTGATGGTCCAGTAACTCTGAGAGGTGTAGCCATCTGCAGGGTGGAGTCATGCCGTTCGCTCTAGAGTCTGCATCTTCTGGATGCAGCACACAAGAATCTGGTCTAGTGCTTGCAACAATTCAATTACCATGCCTCCACCTGTCACTGCGGCTCCCTGAGCACAAACAGGCACCTTTTTCGAACAAATGCCTCGCAAACAACAATCAGCTGCTTGCTTTTTACCCCTTTCTTTCTTGTTTGTCTTCCTGGGTTTGAATGGCACATTTGTTATACAAAAGCCCATTTTTGGCAGGTGGTTAATAACCACAGCTGTATAAAGCACTAACTCCAACATTCTTCCACAGGATGGTGTGCGACTTTCTGCAGATAAGGAACACGGAGAGGGAGAAAGAGAGAAGGGTGGTAGTGGGGGTTTGGTCTGTGGCATGTCCTGCTCTAGATGACATTTCATTCAGCTCTGGCCCGAGCCCTTAAAGCCAATCAAGGGTCGGATTACAACAGAGAGCTGGGACACTCGTAACCGAGGCAGCAATGAGCAAGCCTCCTTCTAGCCAAATCTCTCTCTCTCTCTCTCTCTCTCATAACCCTGATGCCACAAAAAGGGACCTTTGTGAATGTGACCCGGCCACACGGTTTAATTAACCTGCTTTCCAACCTCTCCCAGCAGCACTTGCCTTGTTTTCTCAGGGGGTCAGAAAAGAAAAAATGAATCCCTCATTCCTGTGCACCTTTCACGCGCACACACACAAACATTTACTTTCAATCAGCGGACGCGGAGATCGTTTCGTTCCTCGCCTCTATTAGATTACAATAATGCAGAATTGGCTGTTGTTGTACGGAAATTGGCTCTCCAAGAGTGGAAGAGGGCCGGGCGGCAGGGAAACGCCGTCGGAGAACATCCTGGCGACCACTAGCCCAGACGAGCAAGAGCAGGAACAATAGCACCGCCGACCCCCGCGCCCTCGCTCCTGCTCGCGGGAATATTAGGGAAAGTGCGTGTGAGAGAGAGAGAGAGAGAGTAGAAGTGGCCTCAGAATGCTTTCGAAAGGACTAACATGCTTTTAACATTGTGTTAAGGTAGATAAACACGCGAGTACAATAGAAGTGGCGTGAGCGTGCCGAGGATGGGGAGTAGAGTAAATAAATGTCAGGGAGCTCTAGCGCACTCCGCCTGTGCTTCCTTTAGGAGGAGCCTCCTCTTAGGTCATTATTGGATTGTCACAACCGCTAAAACAACAGGAGGGAACGGAAAGACATGATGCTCAGCTGAGGCTGTCCGGGGTCATAAAGAATGCAAGCAAGATCAACAGAGGACGGAGGATACACCCATGATGAGACGATCACGCTCAGAGAGCTGCACAGGAAGAGAAATGGCACAGAGGAGACGAACTTCAACGTTTTCTCTGGAGTCAGACGATGACATTGACTCCCTAACGCAAGGCCACGGGAGCAGTCATGAGGAGAGTTGGCCAAAAAGGATCAGGATAATCACAGTGCAGCTGGGTGATTTAGTGAGAGGGACAGTGACCTCTACTGGCCGAGGCTAGGAAAGACGACACGCAGGTCCGTTAGCGAACCCCATGTCCCGACAACCTGAGAAATGCATTAAGGGTATTCTGTGCTTGCTCATTTGGACACTACAGCGCAAGAAATGCTCTCTAATATACTTTGCTACAAAATGGTAGAATTCAGAACATCCCCATGCATGCATGATCTAAAGGATATTGCAGGACACCGACTCGGGGGAGGGGGTGTTAACACATTTTAGCCAAACTGACTCAAATAAAAAAAAAAACCGAGTCAAATGGCAGAAAAAGATCCAAATGGATGCTACGAGATCCTAGAGTATCTCATCAAGAGATCTTTAGGAATGACGTAAACATAAAAGTGGTTTAAAGAATTCCCTTCAACATTCATAACAGCCACGGCTGCGCAATTTCAAGTCACATTTGCACGTTAACATTCAGACGCGGACACTTTAAACGAACACTTCAATTCCACAAACACTGTCTTCGGCTTTTATCTGTCTGAGCATCTGACAGGCTGGCCGAGTGTGAGGAAGACAGAGTGTGTGACTTTTTAACATGATACACTCTTGTTTCATCGCTCATCCCCTTCCCACAGTGATTATCTGACCTGGGCAAGTCCAGGCATGTCAGCTAGAGCGAGCGAGAGAGAGCGAGAGCGAGTAGCCAAATGCAGCGGGACATTCCAAAAACGCCCTTCACCTGCCACGGCTTCCCTCAAAGAGAATCCAGGAATGACACATGCAAGATTTAAAAAAAAAAAAAAAGAAAAAAAAAAAAAGGCGAAAGTTCAAAGTCATTGTTCACAGGAATGTTTTTGTGACAGGCTTCTGAGGAAGATGTGGATCAGTGGTGCGTGTGCGTGCGCATGCAGTAGTCAGCAGTGGAGTGTATGACAGCTTCAGGAGAAGCTGTAGAGTCAGAGCCTCTAGGAGACAGTACTTCCTGTCCAGGCATGTCGTCCAACACCTCTTCCCCAACTATGCCAAAGAAAACACACACACGCACACACACACACACACACACACACACACACACACACACACACACACACACACACACACA
>JAQQZR010000001.1:6026635-6045414 GCA_030068235.1 Notoglanidium macrostoma
TAAAGAGAAACAACAGTCCATCATTATCCAGTCTCTTTTAAAGTCATAAACATAAAGAAAAACATTGAATTAGAAGGCGTGTCCAAACTTTTGGCTGGTATATGCTTAACACTGGGAAAAATGATTTTAATTATATTAAGTGTATATAAAAGTCCCATATGTTTAAGCTCAGAATAGCTCGCAAAGGGTGCCAATAATTACGGCGTTGACTCGGTACACAGATTCTGTGTGCATGACCAGAAACGACATTTTAATCGATACATGAATACTTCTGGAAATATTCCCTGCTTTAACTCGGACCTCTTCCAGACTGAAGAGCACTCCTCCTACAGGAGCTCCAAACGCCACGGACACGCCCACAGCGGAGGCTGCCGACAAGACCTGAGACAATCCGAGAGAAACGTTTCAAACACACACACACACAAAAATGCACACACCCATTAGCACTCAAATATGCAAAAACAACTCATACAAATAATTACCCCTAATTTATCATCTCATCTACAGGCTAATTAACATGAACACATCAACATCCTGTTTAATTCAAGCACATCCATTAAACACAATTATTATTTTCACTTCACATTCCAGTGTAAATGGAGCTAATTTAAGCGGTAGAGCGTAGCTATCTGCCTGCTCAGTAATCTGTCCGGCTCGGTTAACTTTTGCCGTGTTGTCTTACCGCCGTGTCTGGAGCAAATCTCTTTATATTACATTACTGTTCCTTGGCTAAGGACACAAAGGGTCCTGTCTTCCTCCTCATCCGCTCCCAAATCTTTCCTCATCCACTTTCTCCTTATCTTGTCATGCTTTACTGCAATCTCCCACCCTTTCTTCCTTATCTTTCTATCACTCCTCTCCATTTTCCTCTCCCTCCGGCGGTCACCCCGTGTCTCCTACCTCCCTCCTCTTGGCCTCGTTCTTGCGGTACTTGGTGAAAAGATGGCAGAAGATGTTTCCGCAGCAGCAGGCCACATGCACCAGCGGCCCCTCTTTCCCCAGGCTGAGGCCCGAAGACACGGCCAGCACCAGAGTGATCGTTTTTATCACTAGGGTCCACTTTCCCAAGTAGCCCCGGATTATAAACCCACTTAGGATGGTCTTTATCTGAGAGCGAGAGAGATGAAGTTTAAACATCAACCCATTTCTATACTCTGATAAAGAGTAAGTCAACACAGAAGAAGATAATGAATAAATGTCTTGGGAAATGCATGATTGTCAACAACCTCTAATCCATTAATCCACTCGGGATGAACTTTGGAAGGGAGGAACTAAAATCTTTGCATTCCCTGGATCATCATTTGTGTGACAGTGTCTTGCTCTTGGCAGGAACCAAGTGCTGAAAAGGCCTTTTGAGGAAATGCATCACTTTGAGCTTAAGGAGGAGGAGATGTTTTATAAATCTTAAAGACGTATGGTTTTAAACAATCTTTACTTTTATGGCTTGTTTTTTTTTTTATTATTATTATTATTATTATCTCATGACAGGAGAGCACATTTGGGGCCTTTTATGCACAAAATAATGAAACTTTAACATCTGCAAACAGTTTGCTCGATTTCTGAAATAAAAAGTGGCAGAGGAAACACACATGCACAAAATTCACAAGCACCCATGAGATTTTTCTTTTAATGCTGTTAAAACAAGTCACAGCTGCTTTACACAATGGATGGAGCTTTTTTTTAACAACACGCACACGGAACATTTGAACCAGACTGACTGCATTTAAAAAAGTCCCGATGACAAATACAGATACTGAGAGGACAGAGCGTCAGCAGGCGAGACAGTCAGTCAGTCAGTCACACAGGCGTCTTACCTCTGGGATTCCTGAGCCGCAGGCGTACGGGGCGAAGGCTCTGACGAGGACCACAGCCAGGTAGGAGAAAAGCAGAGCCCAGGTCACATACATCAGATAGTTCACCACATAGGCACTCGCCCCCTAGTGCACACACAAGGAACATCACGGTCTCTTATTTCCTAGGTTGTGTACGCCCATGTAAAACCTTCAAGCTAATGTACTGCTGGATAAAGCATACAATATCTGAGAATAAATACACAAAGGGAGAAATTTCACCTTACTTGTGTGACTATCTTTGGTAACAAATAAAATATGATATATCCAGGGATTGGATGATTTACGGTAATATCAGAGCATATGCATAACAATCAGAATCACGAAAATAATCAGTAACCATTCTGTACTGTTCAAGGGCTGACATTTTAGACAAGCGCGTAAAAATGAAGCATCGCTTTCGCTTCACTAGTTGCAGTTACTTCCTGTTGTGGTTTTCTACACCACTAGAGGGAGTGACGACCACCACACATCCAGAACCAGATCTGAAAAACCTGCGAGAGTGCGTCTGTTTGCACCCACCTCGTTGACTCCCACCGTGAGCTCGGCCCAGCTCCTCCAGTGTGGACATTTGTCTCTCTCCTGGAAGGTGGTCTCTTTGGAGTTCCAGCAGCAGTGCTCGTGGTTGAACCAGAAGCCGTTCAGACACACACCCTCTTTCAGGTCTGTTAGCCAGTGAGCTGCGATGTCTATACCTCCAGCTAAAGCTCCTGCATTGAGAAAGAGCGAGAGAGAGAGAGAGAGAGAGAGAGAGAGGGGATGCGCAAGGGAAGCATTAATATTCAATCAGGGAAGTATCAGAACAATCAGATAGAGTGGACCACATTTTAAAATGTCAAAATATCAGATTGTAACTGCATAAAATTCTCATATTGACCAACAAAAGACTATTCTTTTCTGGATTTTCCCCTGATCTAGTCATGGCCAATTTCCACCCACCAGACAGCTCTCAACCCTATCACACAACAGCTACCGAGCGAAGGCATCATGTGCTTCCTCTGAGACACGAGATGCCAGCTACTTTTCACCGCATCTTTTCGAACTATTGCTCATGCATAACACTATCCACTCGCCTGCGCATGCATGAGCTCGCAGACTTCCCTAATTGGCTAGTGTCACTGTAACTGACAGGGGAGAGACAGTAGGCCACCCCTCGCTGCTGAGAGCACAGGCCAATTTTGCTCCCTTGACTTGTTCCTCGGCTTCACGGATGGCTTTTCCATCATCGGGATTCAATCTCCGGATGATAGGTCATGGTTTTCTGCTGCACCACTTTGAAGCCCAGAAAGACTACATTACCTTAAATCTAAATCAAACAAATAGAGCCTATACCCTAAAGCTGATGTATCCCCAACAACAGATTTTCCTATTTCAACAATCATATAATCTACAATGACATAAACTAAAGCGCAGATATACAAACAAACTGCACTACAAACTAGTCTAGTATCAATGCAAGGCAGCAACTGTTCCTAAACTCCTACTAAAACCTCACTAGATTCACTCCAACGTTCATTTGCGCCAGCTCCGGTCTTCGTGTTGTAACGTGAATGTTATACCCACTTAGTTTTTCTGCATGGTAGCTGAACATGGTGTCTACTTTATGCTTGACAGACGCACTATTAGTGGATATTTATAGTTAGTGACTGCTATCGTGAGCATTCAAGCTGTGATATTTACCAGCACCGGATCGTTAGCTGTTATTGGCCAATACGGCCAAGTTCTGATCTCCATAATATACTGAAACCTGAAGAAAATGGAGTTGGTATACATCTTTCTGAAACGGAGGATTTCCGGATAAAATCAATATCAATTCATCATCAAAAAAGACAGATTCTATACAGAACAACCAGTTAAACCACTAGAGTAGTGATGTAATCAAAAAGGAAGAAGGAAGGAAAGACGAACACTGGTACGTGTGGGGAGGCGTCACTAACCTGACATGAGGCCGATGAGGAGCATGAGGAGCCAGCCAGAAAAAGCATCACTCACACTCAAGAGAAGATGCGGTAAAGACTGCCTCTTTTTCTTGTTGATCTGAAACAGAAGGAGTCACAGAGTGTTGCTTAATGACCACTTAAATACCATGTAAATCTGGCCCAGGCTGTGTCCTGCACTCTCACCTCTCTGTGACGGTCCCTGTCCTTGGATTTCTCCCTCACCCAGTCGATGGTGTTGAAGTCATCGTACGTTCCCACCCCGTGCAACCCGTCATCTAACAGATCCAGCAGCTTAGCGGCGCCGTTCTGTCCTCGGCCTGCTGTACTGTAGCCTGTATTTGGAGGAAAAAAAAGAAGCAATGCATTTTATTTAATATACAATGTCGTATCAATGACAATGTGTCAGCACTGCACACACCACCACCACACTTCTCTACTAAAGAGGAACAACTGGTCAGACTTAATAAAGGAACTGTGCGTGTACAGATCACCACAAATATATTTTTGTCAACAGGCCAAATCAATTTTATGCCAAAAGGAACAGTGTATGTAAGGGGAAATTCCAACGTTCATCAAACCCAAATTTAAACGGATAACAATGACACAGCTAGATATGGCAAAGCGGCAGATTAAAATCGTGATCATCACTGGACAACAAATGGTGAAAACATCAGGATCCGCTTCAACATGCCGCTGTCGAGAGCCAAGGCTTTGGACCAGGCTGCCAAGGTTACAATCCTATTAGTCACCATGATAATACACCAAGTCAAATAAAGAACATGTGGCGTTGTAGAATTAAACAAAAAGGTACACATACAAGCCTATTGACTAAAGATGTTTCAAAACCTTTCAGCCAAACAAGTAGAGCAGGATCTGTAATAGACAGGATGAGCAACTTCAAGCGTGTGAAAGCAATGTGTTTAATAACACTGGCTTAAAATATTCATCATGATAAACACTATTTATAGAAATCTCCCGTACGGATTCATTCAGAACGCTTTTTTTGTGACCCTTTAATACAGGCACAAACATGAAAACGCATTAAAAGTAAAAAAAAAAAAAAGTGTCATAACACAGAAAGGACAGAGAAGCCTACATGTTTCCCTTTAAAAAGGCCACGCTTACGATTATGCACCCCCTCAACGTCCGCTTGAAAACAGTTATAGCAACAGAATCATTTGCATATTAGTACCTGACTGGCTCTTACATTTTATGATGCAATAACAATGGCCTGTGTTGTTTTTTTTTTTATCAGAAGGTTATACCTGCTATTAAAAGAATGCAGCAATAACAACTTTCACACCTTGCAAATCTGCACAGACAAATGATCTCCAAAACAATGCTATCTTTAACACAGGAAACATTTACATAGCAACGGATCGTGATCCTTGTACGTTGTAGCATTTTCAGAAAATCTCTAAAAAAGGAAACTGAAAGTGTTGACAGGAAATAGGGTACTATTTAACAGCAAGAGGTTAAGACCCAGTACTTGCTGTGTGAACTCGAGCAATAAATTCAGATCTGTGTAAAACCTGAGCAGACTTTTTTTGTCATATTTAACGCATCGGTAGGTCCTGACACAATGTCTGTTCACTCTGTAATTAGACACTATTGTAACTCTAGAAGTTTCAGCTCTGCGCAAATGCCCTCTGAGGAATGTGAAGCCTAATACCACATCTGTTTTTACAGCAGCTTACTTGAAATAACTAACTGTGTAATTATTCATAATGATCTCCTTTAATACTGGCCTCTGTAATCAAATTAATTGGGTGAGCCTGGAGTTAATGCACAGCGATGCACATCTGTGGTGTTATTGCACAAGTGCATCAACTGAATTTTTGTTGAACCATGTTTGGGCTGGCTAGCATGATTTTCATATAATGATATATTAACATCATCATACACGTCACCGAGTATCCTCAGGTATGGATGCTGAATCTGCGTTCACACCAGCGAGATTCATTTCCCACTATAATTTGATTCAAGGACAGCTGAAACTTTGGCCTCGTACATTTCAGTACAATATTAACATCCATTTCAAATATTTAAATTCAAGCGCCCTACCGGAACATTTGGATGGTTTACACATCGTAACCACTCACCCTTCCCAGGATTCAACGTGGTGTTGTTTTGAAAGCATGTGACCGCTACTCTGTGCAGCATAACGTCACTAAAGTCGCTGTTCGTGATCCCTTCGAAACCCATCTCAAAGTTTTTCTTCATCTACATGTCATATACGTGGAAGCTTCGAACAAAATATGCCTCATCTTTTCTTTCCTTCACGGCTGCCCGTGAGACAGGTGAGGCCGGTCCATTACATGCGGAATAACCGTACAAAACCAGAATGGAATCAGTCAAAAGAATTTTAAATCTAGACACTTGTAATAACACGAAATATCTTCAATTTTACTTTATGAGAGAACAACCGGTTGTCCACTGTAGCAGACAGCCGAGTTGTGTAGACAAGAGGGTCAGTAAACGTCGCACAGTTCAGTTACAAGATGATTGTGTCTGATCTCGTCAGTACACAGTGCGCTGAGAACAAGGACAGGAATATTAAATAAAGAGCTTAGAAAAGTGCCTTCACGATGAAAATGTTGACTCTCCCTCCAGAGCTACACTCTTGCGCAATTCTAATTCCTCATTCCTGGAAGTATCCAAACCCACACAAGCCGGAGAGCATGGGAAACTTTACAATTCTTTAATAGCTTTCCTTAGGAGACCGCGACATCAGAAATCACATCAGTGACCTTTGACCTTGCCTGACTGGATCAGTCCACATGGGACGGGGAATTGTGGGACGGAAGAGTGTGTATATGACTCCCTACATGACCTGCTGTGTCGCAACAGGAGTAAAATTCGGACTGGCTGTTTTTCCTGGAACTCGCAGCACTGCAGGAACGAAAAGCAAGTTCTTGATCACTGGAGTGGGAGTTAAAAAAAAAAAAAAAAAAAAAAAAAAAGGAACAACTAAAATAAATAAAAGATTTAAAAAGAACAGTGTGTTTTACCTTCTCGGTATTGTCTTTCTCGGTAACTCACGTATTAGGCAATATACGCATTTCAGATTGAATTAGTGCACGGAATATTTGTTTAACAGATAAGGTATTTTATAATACGAGATTCCTACGAGGGCCTTTGTGAGTCACCCTGACAATCCTGTACTAGTAATTCGAAGCCAGTGCTGTGTCAGGGGTGTCTGGTCAGAACTGGTGGGAAATAGGAACGCATCTGTACACCGGTTCACATATGACAAACATCGTTAAACCCCAAACCTGGCATGAAAGAAGTCTGGTTGAACAGTGACTCTGAGGAGCGTCAGAACTGCAGCCAATCAGGAGAGAGCGTGGGAGGATAAACCAACCAAACAGGACAGGACTGAAGGAGTAATAGATATTCTAGTATAAAGAGTTGCAGTGTGGGGCGGGCGATATGAATCATCCGGGATGTCGGCTTGTCCTCAGTGTGCGACTTACATTTGTTGCTCTGGGTTTTAACTATCCGGCTAAGTATCATTATAAAGTACAGAGAGAACACTGATCATGTAATAATAATAATAATAATAATACACACATATGAAGCAACTAGAGGTGATCGTTATGTCTCTATCCTGGGCTAAAGAAATAGCGAAATATTTTAGCTAGCATTATCTAGATACAGGTGTTAATGTTCACATCGAACATCAGAATGGGCGTGATCTCAATGACTGACATGGTCGGTGTCAGATTTCCCAGCGGCCATACCTGTAACACATTTCAGAATTAAAAAGCTAGACATTCAGTATTGCCTAAAAATGACATCAGCTCTAAATTAGGGGAGCTAAATTATATCCAACTGAAGATCAGTGGTAGAACAGCACATCCTATCAGTCCTACTCCATACACCGATATTGTCTCCTCTTCTTCCTTTATAGCCCATAGATCTTCATACAAAACACCGTGATGTAATCTTACTGCAGAATGTACACACACACACACACACACACTACTAACTCATCACCTTTAAAGTACATTATAAAGCAGAACCGCAAATCGGGGAAAAATAACCCTTCTGCAATCCTCTTACTTTCTTCTTCTTTATCTAGACATTGAAAGAAAATTTAGCCAAGATAATTTCCCCTTACTGAGCAAGGACGAGGTCACATTGCACTGAGCTCAGCTAGGACATTCAGCCTTAATGCCTCGGAGCCACACACACACACACACACACACACACACACACACACACACACACACACACAGGTTCTCATTTGAAATACTGTAGTGACTTAATGAGGAGCAGGAACTGAGTGTCAGTGACCGAGGGAAGAGAAATGAGGAAGAAAAACCGCGCCTTGCCTCATGCAGTCAACAGCAGTTCTTAAAGACTGAACTTCCTCGTCCTCTAATGAAATGTCATCACTGAAACATCACCAGTATCTAAGAAGCAGCAATGTGGAGAGAGAACATACTGTCTGCACTGGACGTATGTCATACGTTATGGATTTAACAGTGCAATTAGATAAGCGTGAAATACACGCACACTCATTAAAAGCATGATACGTTTAGCCTTAATAGGATACGGTGGCAAAATAACACTAACCTGAGACAATAATAATATTCTCCAAGTCCAAATCTGATCATTTTGCAGTTCCCAGGTGTATTTACTTATTTACTAGATGTTCCCAGGTGCACCACTAATACATGCTAATTGACTAGCCTGGTTTATTTTGGCATTATCCCATTGTAAATTCAGTGTTCAGGACCTAATCAGTGAGTACTAACTTGTATTTTGGAAAATGAGAAATACGAAAACTACTCTTTTGTCAACTACGATAACAGGTAAAGCTTAGTAAGAGGTAATAAACACAATTGCTTCAAACTTACAAGATGGAAACTAGGATTTGCAACAAATCATCATATTTGTAATATGAGAATGCTCAGAAAATTATATTTGTGCGTGAAATTTTTTAAATCATTACAGTATTCCCACTATAAAAACACAACAGCCTGCACCAAAGTGCGCAAATGCCATTTATTTATTTCCTCTGCTTTTATTTAGCTCGTGCCCTTTTTGTCACCTTGTGCTTTCCGTAGTCCGGTGAGATTTTATCTGCCTTGCTCGAGAATTTTTATGCTAAGCATGTCTAACAAAGCGAGCTATTTTAGGTGCAGAATAAAAGCAGGGGAATGGAGCGAAGAAAAAGAAAGTCTGCGTTCTGTTCAACTCAAAAATCTGTCCAGTTTTCCAGTGAATCATCACGCACTGTTCCTGTCAGTGCACCAACAGCGGACACCAGATTTTAAGAGAATCATATTTATGTTCAGAATATAGCGAAGACCACAGGAACCTTCAATAAAGGTTGTAGATGAAGTAGAAGAGAGGTTCTGTGTCGCATGCGTACCTTGTCCGTAGTCCTGCTTGTCGTAAGGCAGATCTTCGAGGAGATCCTGAGCAGGAGCACTGAGGTCGACCAGGTCGTCATCACTGCTTCCACTGCTGTAGTTGTCATTATAAAAGCCACTGTTCTCCATCACGTCTCCCTACACAGCACAAACAAGCACATGGGATTATGATATGTAATCACAGATACATGCTGTAAACTAAAGGAGCTTGACTCCTGCTTCTGGAGGTCCAGAGTGTGGGAATGATCGGAGATTCCCAGTTAGAAATGATCATCAAAAATGGGATGTGCTCACAACCATGAACCTGGGAAATGAAGCTAAGAGGCACAAGAAGCACTAAACATGTCATATATCCGTATGCATGTACATTAATTGAGTGACACATCTCAGGCAGAAGTTTACATCACGTACTAACGTAATGAAACACGAGCGATCCCATTTTTGTCCCGTCCATTACAAGCACGGTCAGACCAAAACACACTTTTTCCAACCACACAGACACTCTTAACCCAAATGACTCACACACCACAAGCCAACTTAATTAAAAAAATCTTATTACGTTTAAGGAAAACTCTACCCTGAGACATACTAAATGTCTTTCTATTGAAATATGCGTGAGGTGTTTAGCGTGATGTTGGTTTGCTGTATTTTCATTATTCCTATGAGGAGGCAGCAGTTGTGTGCTGATCTGATATCAAAGGGGGACATTTCTCAATGGCGTACAGTTAAGTTTAGCTCCCAAAAAACAAGTACTTCCTTTCTCACTCACCATTTTCCCCGCGACGGACAACAGTATTAACAAGAAATCCAACATAACGGTAGCAGAGACAGCAAATGATGGACGCTGTGCCGCTACACATCAGGTCTCAGCTCAGCTAGTCAGCGACCTACGAGATGACGGTAATGACGATGGAACTGGTCTGAATGTTGAAGCTTAGGAAGCTGATTTATTTGAGCAGCGTGTACAAAGGAGAAGCTGGACAGAGTTAAGGACTTAAGTGCTGCTGCATCACTGTTTAGGTAGAGATGGTGGTCCAGCGGTTAGCATCGTCACTGCATAGCAAGAAGGGTCGAACCTGCCAACCGGACTGGAGCCTTTCTGTGTAGAGTTTGCGTGTTTGCTCAATGCCGGTGCGGGTTTCATCTAGGTGCTCTGGTTTACTCCAACAGCCCAAAGACATGCCGATTAGGTCAACTGGCTACGCTAAATTGCCCATAGATGTGAACATGAGTGTGAATGGTATGTGATAGATTGGCGACCTGTTCAGGATGTACTCTCATCCGGAGTCAGCTGGGATTGTCTCCAGCTTCCCTGCGACCATTCACGGATAAGCGGTACAGATAATGGATCGATGAAGCAAGGGCGGAATACAAATGGCACCACTATCAATCAACAGACAGTCAAGTGGCATTGTGGGTAATGCAGGAATCCAAACAGCCCAACCTGTGCATGAAATCAGTTTAAACTAAACAAGACAACTCAGAAGATCATGTGTTTATTTAAAAAAAAAAAAAAAAAAAAAACAATAAAATAAAGATGCTAACAATTGTGTGGTCTGAACTAAGATCTCCAAACTGCAACAGCTGCTAAATGGAGTAGATTGGGTACTTCTGGGAAAGATTACTACACACTTTGAAATGAAATGAGGATGAATTTACAATTCAAATGGCACTGCTGAGTGTCATGCGTTAACAAAGGTTGAAACACACCTGAATATAGTTTTTAAAAGGACAGCAGGAAGTTGGAGTTTCTAACAGAAAGCTTTTCTGTACATACCTCTTTAAGTGCTGGTTTTGGAAGCGTCAAAGGATCACAAGTGCTCCAACTGCCATTGAGACACAAATTGTCTTGTGATAAGGAGGTGTAATTTTGCGCGCGCGCGCGAGCGCGTGCGTGTGCGTGTAATCCTCTTCCCCTTTGACAGCTCCACCACTAATAAACTGTAGATCTGTGGAACTGTCTCATTTTCATATCGACAGGTTCAGGCAAAGTGGAGTACCACGTGTAATGTAGTTCCCCTGCAGGTAAATCCTCTGGCTGAAGGCTGACTTTAACTTGCAACGCAGAGTAACTTCCTTCCTGATAGAAGCCTGGCCGCGTCCAAACCGCCCACTGTCTAAAATATAGTGCACTACATAGAACGTAGAAGCCGTCGCCTTGAACACTAAGTAGTGCACTTAAAAGAAAGAAAGGAGTCATTTGGTTTGTTCAGCTGTTCTTCCGTCTAAAACTGCATCCTAGCGTACTAAAGAGTGCAGCCTTCATGGCGTACTATTTTACCAGAATTGAGCACCGTGTTATGAAGTTTATGTCGCGTCCTGTTTTTTTAATTATTTTTTTTTTAAAACAAGATTAAAAAAAATTAAAAAAATTAAAAAAAAACGATTTTTGGTTTGTTTGGTCGATGCTGCCACCCGCTGTGTTTATTGTCTTTTAATCCATTAATCCCTGCTATATGAATACTATAATACTACACATTTAACAGACACAAACTGTATACTTTTACATTTAGTTTTAGTCCAATTAAATCTGAAAACACAGGTGAAAATGACAAATGTCTTTAAAAGAGAAAGTACAGGATTGATTCGTGTCAAGCGTCACTACTGTCCGGCTATATTACAATATAATCTACACAACAGTGGAGAAAAGGAAGCCAAATACTATTTATTTACACCTCCTATAACTTGTGTTGCATTTAAAGAACTGTAATCTTTAAAAAAAGTGCAGTTTGTTTTACAATGAGCCTGGGGTGATCCCACTCAGTTATCTTCTCTGAGGATGATGACTCAGCAAATCTTGTCAGCAAATCTTATCAATGTTTTACCCTTTCATCATTATATGTATCCAATATTTTTATTGGTTTCTAGTTATAAGTTATTACTTACTTCCTCTGCTGAAGAAAACTTTCTCATGTCTTTTTAAAAGTCTTGTCATGTGAACAGTTAAACCACCAACATAAGCATGTTTACAAGAAAACAAGACAACCTATAATTTAACTTGTACCACAGGGGTGTTCAATACTCGATTCTGATTGGTCAGTAGGTATTGAGAGGACTTTAGGAAAATAATCAACTTTAGGATGGGTTATTATAGTAATCATCTACTCAGTCATGTTTTATTCCTCACTTATAGTTAACTTTTCAGGTACAGGAAAAGTCTCAAGACAAACGTTTGATGAGAAAGATGAGCAATTTGCCTTTATGGCAATGTTGATGAAGTTCTCTGAGCTATCCTATAGTCTATTCCATGACAGAGATGCAGTAGGCATGTGTTGTGTGGTATACTTTATTTAATTATTATTTTGAGTTGGTTTCAGGTGACAGATGTTGGCCCATGCTGTATGATCTGTCAGCTATTACAACCAACAGAGAAATAACATTCAGAGTACGTTACAGAGGCACAGATCCAAACTGCCTTAGCTTATATATGTACATACACACATACATATGTATATATATATCCATCTCTTTTTGACTATTATTAATAATATAGTCAAACATGATACAGTTTAGTATTTTCCACACTCCAGTGAGAACACTTTGTTTAAAACAGACACTCTCTATATAGATCTTCTATATATATATTTAGCATAGATTAAAAATCTTTTAATTAAAGTGGCTTGCTCACCAGTCTCTAGGCTGAGGACTAGTACAGACAGGAGGAAGTTGCATCATCTATAAGCTCTCACACCCTAGCACACACGTTCGCACAAAAAACAGACACGCAAACTAAGGCAGCATTTCTTTAGCGTGCTGTTAAACGGAGAAAGTGCAGGAGCAAAGACAGTGTAATACAACATGTACTGTATGTAGAGGTGCCTCACTACATCTCTATGCTTTTTGTGAGGTTTACATGGAGATTATGAACAGCAGCTGAACTTTAATGAGTGAATGTCAGTTTCTGTGATATGACATGATTAATGAACAGCCTCTATTGATATTAAAAACATGTGAAAACACGTCAGAAACACTACACACCAAATCATGCAGGAATATCTCTATGGGTCCAAGTGAGTAACAGTCATCCATGTGGCTGAATATGAGACGCTGACAGTCAGACAGACCTTCAGTTAAACCTTCAATGGCTGCCCTATTATGTCACAGTGAGTCCACGTGAATTGGGTTGTTCTTTGGTTAATGAGAACAAGACAATCTAGACGGATTACAATGATACATTCAAACATATATTAAACTATTAAATGCTTAGCTTTCTGTCCCCAGACTGATGCGCTATGCAGATTTTCATCTGATAGTCAGTACCATAAATAAAACGCTCCTTTCTTGTGTTGTTACGCACTACACAGAAAGCGGGCGTTCATTTCTGACTCTGAGGCTGGAGAACCAGATCTAACAGCCCAGGGAGACATTTGTTACACAATCAAACAATGACAGAATCACATAGACACATCTTCACAATCACGATGCAGAAATCAACTAAATGTGAGAACAACTCCAGTGAAAAGAGCTTGCGAATGTTGTAGCTGCCTAGCGAGGGTCGTCTGGAGCGGCAATCTTCTCCAAACTCGGCTCCACACCCCAAATCTCACGGGCGTACTGAGAGATGGTCCTGTCACTCGAGAACTTGCCACAGCTGGCAATGTTGTGGATCACCACCTTGGTCCATTCCTTAGTGTTCTGTTTGGAGAGCACCGTTAACTATTAGTTCGGCTTTAAATTGTTATTTATATTTAGATACAATCCAACTATAGACACAGACAGTGACAGAAAGTGCTGTAAGACTCATCATATGTCCACAAGCAAGTGGGAGATCAAACAAGCACTCTGGACGAAAAAAAAAAAATAGCCACTAATAAAAGAATGTGAATATAAAATTTCAGTAAGTAGTGCACATAGATGAATGTAGGTTTAGTTAGTTGTTGGTCAGATTATGCTTTTTCATGCACTCTGACACTTTGGTTTGTAAAATCGCAAAGAAAATATTTGGTAGCAATTATTTGAATTGTGTGCAAGTGGGCCACAATTGACAGGAACACTAATGATGTTAATGCAAAGGGAAGCATAACCTTAATAATATTAAGAAAGAAACAAGACATAAATAGTTTTTTTTTCTTCAGCCAGGGAGCTTAGGTGGATGAAGAACAGAGCGAGAACTACAATTTAACACAAAAGTGCAGTACTCAAATATGTTATAAAAGCTGTGCAAAAACAGATACATTTATACTACATACATTTAGTATTACAGTAGTAATACGAAGAGCATACTTTATGTTGTGGAAACAGATGTGTAGGTCTCCTCTGAGGAAAATATACAGTGGTGCTTGAAAGTTTGTGAACCGTTTAGAGTTTATGTAATATTGGAACATTTTCCTCAATACACGGATGACCAAGTTTTTTTGTCTCTTTGTTTAACTGGGTTTTCTTTGTCTACTTTTAGGACAGGAGTGAAAATCTGATGATGTTTTAGGCCATTTATGCAGCAATACAGAAACTTTCAAGCACCACTGTACTTGTCAGAGGTCCTGCTTTATTAAAGTTTATATTAAATGAAGCAAATAAAACATACATTTTACTACATTCTCAGAAAAAAAGTGTATTAAACTAGGGATTAAAGATCCCCTTATAAGTACATCTTTTATATCTTTGGTTAGAGAAATGGAACCAATCATTGATCCTTAAATTTCAGGGTACTTTTTGTACTAAAACACAATACCTTCATGCGGTACGTTTTCTGACAGAGTAGAAACTCCACAGTATTCCATTTCTATGCACTTGTATTTAGAGAAATGCCAATTGATTTTCAACCTCTAATGAAATGTTGCTGCGCACTAACCTTGTACAGAGCACTAACTCTGTCCTGGCATTTAATGTAGTCCTCATAGTCAGCAAATACTTTGAATCTGTAAAAGGGAAACGCAGAGAACACAGACAGCATTGTTACGGATATTTAATTAAGAATTTCTATGAGCCAAGAATAGGGAGAGGAAGACAGGAAATTGGAATGATAATAGAGGAATGAGCACAGCGGGTCATATTTATAAAAGACAGTATAGTGTTACTTAGCCTTTTCACATGCAACAGCGGAAGTGTCTAGTTTCCTGCCAGAGAGGAATTAGTTCTGACCTGTCATGATTCATTAACATGTTGACGATGTCCTTGAAGAGGTCTGGCTGACTGGGACTGAAGAATCCTCCAGAAATTTGATCAATGGCTTGCTTGAGCTCTGGGATGCGGTTGTAATACTCAGCTGCATTGTACCTGAAAAGCACAATTTGTTTAGGGAAAAAAACATTTTTTTTTAAACTGTGCTTGAAATGGGCACTTTAAGTCTGATTTCAAACAAATTAAACCAATTCTTGTGTGTTGACAATTATGAAAATATTTATTTAAATGTGTTAAAATTTTTTTAAATCAGTGAATCCCATCTATTAAAACATATTTTTGCAAAATGGGACAAGACCAGAAGGGGAATGCTTATTAGTGACATTAGTGTGATCATCGAGCTGATGTGAAGAATTTACAATTTAAACAATTGACGTTTTAATACTAAAAAAAAATGCAGACATCCTTCAGTACACAGGTCATGTCTCATTCACTAAGACGGTCTAGTACACAGGCCACGCCTCCTTCACTGAGATTGACAAGTACAGAGGCCACGCCTCCTTCACTGACAATCATGTTTTCATGGTGTCTCAATAAATTTTTCATGGTGACTTGACTGCTTCTGTATTGCTCATAGAGGGTCAGCATTATCAACCCAGATTCATAATTCACTTTTTTTACCCTTTCTTATCCATAGCCTCGACATCTTCCACTCTCATGCCAAAAATGAAGAGGTTTTCCTCTCCGGCCTCCTCCGCCATCTCCACATTGGCTCCATCCATAGTGCCGATGGTCAGAGCGCCGTTCAACATGAACTTCATATTTCCTGTTCCAGAAGCTTCTGTCCCCGCAGTGGAGATCTGCTCAGACAGGTCAGCTGCTGGGATTGCTACACAGAGAAGGTAGATGAACAGAAAAAGAGAAATTATTGTCAAAAACAATACACTTGACAAAAAATGACCACTGATCCTACAAAGTGGCAAAAAGAAGGCAAATAAGAATCATGGAATTATCTAGTCAACAACCAGGACAATAACAAGTAGTACAATAAACCTGTTGTGAGGTATGAAAATCATAAACATTCTGAGTTTATAGTAAAACACCACACCTTTCTCTGCCAGTGTAACCCTGTAGTTCTCCAGGAAGATGACTTTAAGGCGGTCTCCCACCACCGGGTCAATATTCACCACCTCTCCGATAGATGTGATGAGCTTAATGATCATCTTAGCCATGTGGTAGCCTGGAGCAGCCTGGTGTAAAATAACCAGAAATCCGAAGAATATGAAAACTCATTTATCCACATAATCAAACCTCATGAAAATAAGTGAAAGAAGACATGATCGCTCTCACCTTTCCTCCGATCATAATCGTCCTGGGTGTCCAGGCCTTGTTGGGTTCCTTCCTGATGCCTGATTGGAGACGTATTAGTGTTATTTAATCTTTGAGACAAGGGTCAATTGATTGAAGTGTTGATTAAAGTGAAACGCAGCGCTGTGACCAAGCAAATTAGTCTGGTCTGTATAAAAGTATTCCCACTAATAGCCTTGTTTAACGAACCAGACAACCCAAATTGCAGCCTGAGATATTTTACATAATTAACAGCAATTAAAAAAAAAAAAAAATGAGCCATAATTTTATACACATTGTATGCACACTGAAAAATACATCAAATGTTAAAGCTGTAATGCATAGGATTTTTGTTAGAAATGAAAATAAAATCTGTGATATTGTGATATGAATTTAAGGCATGAAAAAGTCTGAATACATGATGACAAACAAGAGTCACAGCCAATCAGGGGAGAGAGGGCGAGAGAGGGGGACAGAGAGGCAGGGAGGGAGAGAGAGAGGGATAGAGAAGGAGAGTTTTAGCTTTTTTGTTGAACGGATAAAGCATTTGTTTATTCACTAATATGCTGAGAAGCTAATAAACAATAGTCAGCCGATTTTTTTTCTCATTGTTGAATTTGTATTGTTATCCAGTTGTTGAATCTAAAGGGAGGTGGATGTGTGTTTTTTCTGTATTTTTATATGTCAAACTCATCATGTGAGTGTCTTCTGCTTGCCTCATTAGTTGTCATATAAGTTGGACAGAAAGATCTATTTTATACTCATGTAATATCTTTGTTGAGCTCACTTGAGCTTGGTCTTGATCTTACAATGCCATATGACTCTAATCGAGTCCCAGACATCCTGCAGTTCTTCGGGTTTAAAGTTTTCAATCCATCGTGGTTGAATTTGCTGAATTTGTATTTTGATGCAGATGACCCTTACACTGACACTCATGAAACATGAAACAAACAGGTATAAAGGTCTCACATATATTAAGGTATTTGAATAATTAAAATCGAATGATACATAGTGATGTGTGTCTAGGTGTAAAGTGTTCTAGGTACTTTCATTTTACTATTAGACACATGTGATGTAAATGGAATGGTGTAATTACGGTTGTAGAGCGTGATGATGTGCAGGCAGTTCATCAGCTGCCTCTTGTACTCGTGGATCCTCTTCACTTGAACATCAAACATGGAGTTCGGGTTGATTTTCACTTTATAATGCTCTTCGAGATGTACCGCAAATTTCATCTTATTCTCCTGCAAATATAAAATAGGTAAAAGGATTAATACAGTAGGATATGAAGTAAAGAAACTAAGAACGCTTTATAGTGCTAGATTTAGATGTTCCCTCTGTTTGGAGTGTTCTCTCGGTTCCATTACATCAGTAAGATTTGTTTGATATGGGAAACGTGTTACAATATGGATTTTAAGAAGCTCAAACAGAAAATTCAAGGATAATGATCAGGACTGAGAAACAAATGACCAAATTGTTGTAGCATGCACTTCAATCTTACAATGATCAAAATCAGTGTTCAAGGTTATCTGTTGCGTAACAGCACAACTATACTGAGGACGAGCTCGAGACGTCTGCTCACCTGTTTGATCTTGGCGATGTCTCGGATGAAAGACTCGTCATCCACAAACTCCAGGAGTTTCTTCAGCTGATCCAGATCACGAATGTAGTCCTCACCGATCCGCTAATGTTTAGTGTACAGGATTCCAAAGCACAACCTTTAAAACCTGTTTATCTCCTCACTCCATTTACAACACACTATACATACTGGATCTTATAGTGAGCAACACATAAAAAATCCATGCAGTACTATTTCTCATTTATTGTTTATGCATCCTCCAAGTGCTTCATGTATGTGTGGCAGCCTGGGAAACTCATCACATGGTGAAATATTCTGCTTTATCTACACTACCAGTCAAAAGTTTGGACACACCTACTCTTTTTCATAGGTTTCTCTTGATTATTTTTGCTTTCTACGTTGTAAAACGTTACTGAATACATCAAAGCTATGAAGAAACACGTATGGCATATACTGAATTATGTGGTAAACAAAAAAGTGTAAAAAAAAACCTAAATGTTTCATATTTTAGATTCTTCAAAGTAGCCAACATTTCCCGTGATGATACAATCGGCATTATCTTACCCAGCTTCATGAAGTCGTCACCTGGAATGCTTTTCAGTGAACACGTGTGCCTTGT
>JAQQZR010000001.1:6045514-6057813 GCA_030068235.1 Notoglanidium macrostoma
GTAAAGAGAAACAACAGTCCATCATTATCCAGTCTCTTTTAAAGTCATAAAAATAAAGACAAAAATTGAATTAGAAGATGTGTCCAAACTTTTGACCGGTAGTGTAGTTCTAATATTTATATGTTTTGCTAAACTGAAATAAGTTTCAGACTCCAAAAGTGAGATGGGGGGAAAAAAAAATCACATTTAAAGACATTCTGAGTGTGGCACAGGAGCACCGCAGACATAGAGTAAAGTAAAGGTGTCAAAGTTGATCAAAAACAGAAACCACAATTTTTGCCAAATATGATTTTTCATCATCAAAAAGTACACAATTTAGCCACAGTGATTCCTGATGGATTTTCCCAGACTGCCTTATCATCTTATAATAAGCACTACACTGAAACTAGGGAAGAGCCTTCCACTTGTCTCATTCATTATGTAGATCATTCATGTGTTTATTTTTGGCACCTCTCACCTCAGCAATGACTTCTGCCAAGCCCGGGTTGCACATGACCAGCCAGCGGCGAGGGGTGATGCCGTTAGTCTTGTTTTGGAATTTCTGTGGGTCCAGGTCGTAAAAGTCCTTAAACCTGCAGTCGTCAAATGAAGGTATTTAGTCATTTCAGCTTCATGCTCAATAAACACTGGTGATCAGGATGTAACATTTCTGCATGCTCCCTGGTAATTCACTCCCCCTTGGAAAGCTTCTCACTACATATAGAGCTGTTAAAGCTGATCCTGCATGTAGTGGTTGCCTCTTACACTGTGTTTTTAATGATTTCTGAGTGGATCCAGGCCACGCCGTTTACAGCATGAGAGCCAACGATGCACAGATGAGCCATGTTGATCTTCTTCATCCCTCCTTCTTCGATCAGAGACATGCGCCTCATACGGTCGTTATCGCCAGGGTACAGAGAGGAGACTCGCTACGATGAGAAAGAGGGAAAGTGGCGGTTGTAGAGATATAGAGATATAATGATCAGGTAAACAGGATGACAAGAACACATTGATGGACATCACCTACAAGTAAATCACAAATACTCATTTATATTCTGCATTAGAATTTTGTTTTTGGAAAATTGATCATATTTTATATCTTCCAACCTCATAGACCAGCTCATAGACCTGGAAAAAGTTGTCCATAGTTACCACTTCAGCAATGCGAAAATTTTTTCATTGTTCATCGAAAACATGAAATGTCAGCAAAGATTGTGTCCCCCAGCTGGAATAAACAACATTAACCCTTGTGTCAAGGAAACACTGAACACTGGAAATGGCTTATAATTCATATACTATAACAAAATAAAAAATTTTATGCAATTAATGTCAGTAAAATGGTTTGACAGTTTTTGAAAGAAAGTTGTTTGTTTAATAATGGCCCGCGGGGTATACAAACTTCTGAGACACAGCCATGCATTTAAGGCTTAAAATGATGAAAGAAAAGGAGAGAAACGTAATTCGCCTACTGATTGATTTCTTCCAGTGCATATGCTACACGTTTTACAACAGTTCCATGCTTTCAAGTACATAAATTGAATACAATTTGACTGGCAAACAAACATATGCTATAAATTAATAATAATGTTCAGTCTCATTCCACACTTTTGATGTTGACCAGCGTGACCTGTTTGTATTTGGTCTTATGAATGCCTACAGCAAACTAGGACACAAAGACTACACCCAGCGAGGGATTATTCATATAAAAACGTGCATGTAAATGCAACCCAGACCATGTGATGTGGTCTGACACAAGGTTCAGCCAGATGTTACTTAAGTGTAAATACATCCATCCCTGTAAACCACATTAAACAATCAATAAGACTCATACAGTAATACATTGTCATACCACAAATTGTCCATGTCCAGTCTTCTGAGTTTAAGGGAAATTAAAACAGCTGTACACATGATTTGATGCAGTGCGTATAAAACAATAGGAAACAACAAGCACCAAAGGAAGTTATATATGTATTTTTTATAACAAAATCCTGATGAATACTTTTGCAGAACTTTGTCCTAAAGTTGTTTTTATAGTTCTTTGGTCTTCATGATGGTACTTGTTTAGGTATGTTCTCTAACAAACTGTGGTCTTCCAGGAACACGTGTCTCTGAGGATACGTGACAATTTATTTGCACACTTGCGGACTCTAATCATGTGACTTCTGATGGCGAACGATTGCACCAGAACTAGTTTAAAAGTTACACAGCAAGGGGGTAAATACTTACTAGATGACAACTTTGTGTTTTTTAATTTGTAAATAATTACTATTAATAACTTGCTTATAACTTATAATAATTACTATTAATAACTATACACATATACTGTGGGGTCCAAAAGTCTGAGAAACACTTTGATTTTTTTAAATGTGTGATAGTGCCCATCTAACTGCTTTGTACAATAGGTCAGAGTTTCCTAATCTCTTCTATTGAAGCGTGTATTCAGGCGACACTCTGATGGATTTACTCTAAAATGGATCATAAGGTTTTGCACAAACTTGTCGAGTCCTTACCAGCTCGAGTTCACACTGTAAAAAAATTTAAGCAAAAAAGGGAATGTACCAAATACAAAAACTCATTTAAATATTGCAAAGCATCTATTTTTCCACTCACATTGTTGTCAATGATATAATTTGTAATGAAAATGTTTGTATTAAATGAGAAAGAAATGCAAAACAGAAGTATTTTCCCTAGTGCTCGCAGACTTTTGGACTCCACTATAAGTCTAAATAAATCCAATCCAGATTGAAGCACTAAAAATGTGGAAAAGTTCAAGGGGGGTGAAAACTTTTGCAAGGCACTGTTACGGTTACACGTGCTAAAACTAATCCCCCAGAAATGCTATCTGCATGCGATGGCACTTCTTCTCCACAAAGAGGCTAGAGATGTGTACACTTATACACACATCTTATACACTTCTGCAAGGGTTGGTTTGCACAGCATACAGCAGCATTCAACCAGACAGCATTAAGTTACAGAGACAATTAAATTCAGGTGTAAATGCATGTAGCATACCATCCAGATACAAGAACCATAAGGTGTAAACAGGGTCCAAATGGTCATGTCATTCTACTGATGTTTAAATAGAACAGTATTTAATGTAATGAACAGGATTTCTCAGCTGACCTCCAGGTGGCGCTGGTTGATCTCGTAGACGATATCCAGGTGACGAGGCAGGAGGTTCTGAAACAGGTCAACAGGCCAACGCTCCAGAGCCTCTGGAAGGACGGTGTGGTTAGTGTAGGCACAGGTACGCACAGTGATGTCCCATGCCTGCAAGATGAGCAAGAAGAGGAATGAAAACATATGTAGGATAGGATCATGTTAGGATTAAAACATGACGAGGGTCTGCTGTTCCAGCAAAAACAATCAATGAGGTGGTCAAAATGCTCCACACCATTCCTTTTGTTTGTTAAGGCTAGCATTTTTTATTTATTCATGTCATATTTTTTATCCATTTCTAGTTACATTTAATCTTGTGAAATGCCCAGAGCACAAGTTTGTTCACCATCCTCTCGTTCTTCTCTATCCATAAGTTAATAAAACACTTTTATTAAATAAAAAACAGAAAATCCTTTTCCCTGCTATTCTCCTGTGGCAGAAAACTTACTTTCTGTTACTGATACTGGAGACTCTTTGCATATAAATCACATGAACGTCTTAGAATTTTCTTCGTTTATTAGTAGAATTAGATTATGTAGAGTGTCCAGCATACCGGTCCATGTGAATTACTATAGAAATGATAACAAATTAGACCAAGAACATTGATATAAACCTCTAACTGTCTGAACCATGCTGTTATAGAAGACTAGTCAGCACATCTGACCAATCAGATGGCCAAGGGATAATAATCCATATATGTGTAGAATAGTGGCCTGGAAAGGCATTTTTATATTGTATGTTCTGCACTAAAGTGTACAATGAAATGACATCAGCATACTGTTTCCCAGGACACTTTCTCTTCATCCAGCAGGATCCTCATCAGCTCAGGGATGGCGAGGGCCGGGTGCGTGTCATTCAGCTGGATGGCCACCTGAATGGCAAAACAAAGCAAGACAGGATTAAATGTCAGCAAAAGGAAATCTTACAGAAATATACTGAAGTATTAAACTGAATTGAATTATGTGGGTGCATATGTTTACTAGTAAAATGCATAGTGTGCTGCTCTGTTCATTATTTTTTTCACACCCTTTTAAGACATTTACACATGATTTGTTATCAGGTATTGATGTCTCGCTTGCATTGTCATACATATACACTATATACTGCAAGCTAAACGATTTTGAATACCCTGTATGAACACTTTTGGTTAAACTTCAAAGAAATGACGTAAGATTTTAAATGTGAGCTAAGAAATGTATGACCTTTTATTGTAAAGGAAAATTTTACAGTCCATACTAACATTGTCTCATTGTCAAAATATAGTCTTACAGTTTTATTGTGACCTTCAGAAAAAGAAAAAAAAACACTTGTACACCTAAAGGTGCAGTCATTGATTCTGGAGAAAGATTGTTGATATTGGTACTCGACAGCAAAACCAATACACACTTTCCTTCATTGCTCCTTCAGAAGCTCAGCCCCCAATTTCATGGACACGCATTGCCAAATCTACGACACGAACAAGACACCCCCATCTCCCCCTCCCCCTGTCCTGTGATTGGCTGGAATATGCCCCCTGTTGCTGATTGGCTGGAACAGTGTTGTATGGCCACTCTCTTTGTTTCCCCTTTACAGAGCCACAGTTATGTACGAGCACTGGGATTTTTTTTAGAGCGCATACAGAACAGACAACTAGTATTTACACGTTTGCTGAATTTGACAAAAGTGTATTGGATTAGAATCGATGACTGCACCTTTAACTGTACTCAGACTTTTAAAAACCCTCTGTTTGCTTATGAATATATTTGGAGAATTAAAGTTCTCACCTTCTCAGGTAACTTGGTCAAGTCTGTGCGCACTACCTCTGTCGAGCCGAACTTAGAGGCCTTGAAACGGCGGATAATGTCCTGAAGAGTAGCGGCCACCACAAAGTACTCCTGTTTTAGACGGAGCTCCTTTCCCTCAAAGAACTGCCACACACACACAAAGTTAACAAATGCAGAGCTGCCATTTACTAAGATTCGATTCAACTGCATTGAAAATGGGGTATTACTTCATAAGGTGGCGTTTTTCTCTTATTGATCAGTTGAATTGTTAATATAAAATTGTACTCACATTGTCATTGGGGTAGAGCACACGGGAAATATTCTCAGCCAGATTCCTGTCCAGAACAGCCTGGATATAGCCACCAACGTTAACTGTTAAACACAGTGTGTGTTAGTGTGTTAAGGGTATGATTTTCAGATTGCATCCTGATTTTCCCACAGCAATGTTATTATACATGTACCCAGGCTTGGGGAGTAACAGAATACATGGGAAAAGGTAACTGCATTTCGTTATAATTACAGTAAATAAATTGATAATAAAAATAATTGCCGATAATTTAATTATTAGTTGAACTGCGTTATGAAGCACACTGCGCACGCGCTACGTCACTTCATAAAAACACATTTGAGTGAAATAATGGAGCAGAAACATCAGTAGGACTTTCTCTATGGCATGAAACTCTTTACAGTTCACTACCCTGCTGGCCTCATGACAGAACTTGTGCATTATTTTGAGTAATATTATCATTTGTTTGTGGGAATGTGAGGAGAACTGTGCTTGAATTGTCCAGAACTACTTTGTTAAGTTTTGTTAAGCAACAAGTAGTGACGCTTTTTGAACCAATTAGCTTTAAAAAGTAAAACGTTAAACTCGTCTATTTTTCCAACCCTGACTCTAGTGAAGAGTCGATTCACTAATCTCAGGCATTGAAAACTAAGAGTCAAATGCAAATCTTTAGAGTCAGTTCTACACACTGTAAATGATTTGCCTCGCGCGCACACAGCAAGTAAAATGAACTGAGCATCGGAGGGTTTCAGTGAGAGAAACAGGCAGCTGATATTTAATTTTATCTTTATTTTGAATTTTCTGTTCAAGATTTGAACAATTCATGGCTTGAAATGCAGACACACAGCTGCAAAAAGTGTGGTAAGTGATAAAAAAAAGCGATAAGCAGTAAAAGATGTAGGCTACAAACCATCACCTTGAGTTAGTCTGAGTGTTTATTCAGTACCATTCATATATAATGCTTATACTGAGTGCATTTGGTCAACATGAGCACTTGATAATATTCTCATGCTGTGACAGATTATCTGATAAATATCAGTAATTTTGTAATCAGTGAACTGCTTTTTAATTAAGCCTCGTTAAGAAAAAGTTCTGTGGTGGTGCTGATTAAAATGTTGCAAATAAATATTTTCAATAAATACCTTTTGTATATAATATTTAAAAAAAAAAACGATTAAATAATCAAAGAAAGATTATTCAGTTAACGACATAAAAATAATAAAATAAAAATTTGGTAGTTGCAGCCCTAAATAAGAACGATATACTACATGCCCATGTGCGCACAATATTTCATGGGTCTCACATCAGCACCCTGGTCTCTAGCTAATCTTACAGTCACCAATTCATTATCACGGCCTCTGGTGAAAAGATGTGTTCACTGGGTGGAAATTTCACCATTATTTTGTGTTTAAATCAGAAAAGGGGAACAACATCACAGTACAGCGCAAATTCTCCCCTCTAGCTGAGAAAATGCGGTCCTCATGCACATATTTGGTATTGAGGTAACCCAAAAGTAACTGAAAGTAATCAGTTACATTACTCTCATTTTGTTGTAATTAGATTACATTACTGAGTAAATTTTTTAGCAGGTCATGAGTAACTTTATCAGAATACATTTTTAATGTAACCCTCCCAACCCTGTATACTATATACCATGTATAAAAATAGTCCAAGAGTCTCTACATATGAATGAAAATATCTAACAATAGTGTTGATATTTAAAAGACATCCACAACAAATGGACAGTATATTCAATGAGTTATGATGAAGGACTTACAGTCCTTGAGGTTAAATTCACAGGGGGCTTTGGCTGACCACAGTCTCATGGTGTTAACCACATTGTTTCTGTATCCAGGGACTGGAGTGTCATACGGCAGGGCCAGAACCACCTGTTCAAACAAATGGTCCATGCTTTAAAAACACCTTCTTTCAGCTCAAACACTAGCTTGTATCAATAAAGGCAAGACGATGACTACGCCACTTCAGAACACTTAGAATTAGTGAAGAGAGGAACAATAACTAAAGAATTTCTGGTAACACTTTCATGAAGGTCATACCTATAATAAACTATGAACATTTTCATGAATTTTATAATGCATTGATGAGCCATTAGGCACATTTCTATTCATGAATTATCTATGAAAATGTATTAACATGTTATCTTTACTATGCATTAAAAGTTAACATGTTGCATTCACATTAACACATCACCTTTGTATTGTGCACCTTTTGTTCTTTAGTAAATGAATTATATTACAAAATCTAACAGGAAATCATCCTTAAAAACTTTATTACTTGTGAAATTACTCTTCTACAACGAAACATAATACACCGGGCAAACTGGAGCTTTCTTGGGTATTGGTGATATAACGTGTTTTAAACCCTGGTTATAATGCATTCAGACAGATGTTATAAACATTGCTATAAACTGTAGTTTCATAGTTGTAATAATACTGTAATAATGTATGTTAATAAACTGTAATGTAAAAATATATAAATAATTATGTATGTGTGCATGATGCAATATTAATGCATTATAACATGCTATGAATGTATTCATAGATCATTATACATATGGAAGTCTGTGAATAGTCCTAACATCTGTCAGGTGGCACCATGTATTTTCCACAACCATGGATTTAGATATACTGTTGTGACATATTATGGTAGAGCTATTTAAATCTGAAACCCTCAAGTGCTTTATTAGCATCTTAATATTAAAGCTTAATAAGATATATTATGAATGTATTCAATTAGATTAGGCCTGAACCAATATTTTGTAAATTCCTTGGAATTATTGACATCCATTTTGTGTCACTAAACCATCATCACTAAACATACAAGCTTAAATGAGACATGTTTATGATCTTTAAAAGTGTGTTTTTGTGATTTATATAATAATAATAATAATAATAATAATAACAATAATACTTTTCTAAATATATATTTTAAAGACTATAAGACATGATTTAGCTAGTTTCAACATTAAAGGCTTGTTTTTACTTTTTTCTGGCCCAGAAACAGGCTCCTCCGCATCTATTACAGAGTTCTCCTTTTTCATTAAAAAGCAACTCACAAGGCATATTTAGTTTTAACAGAAGGGTGTGGAGTCAGTTATGTGGAAGGGGAAGGATTGTAGATGTTTTCTTTGCATTTGCAGTTCATATCAACAGGAGCAGGGAGCTTTAAATATTACACAACCCTCCTTTAAATGTTTGTGATGTTTCTAACAGGCTGGCTAATTCTTAGCATACACCACGGTGGTGTTGTTTATGTTCATACCTGTGTATCCACCCATTTGACTCCATCGGGAAGGTGCTCTACTCGGCCGTAGAAGTGCACAGGGCGCATGTACTCGGGGCGGGCCTTCTCCCACGGGTTACCGTAGCGCAGCCAATCATCTGCCTCCTCAACCTGTCAGACATCAGCCAAAGGAATGTGGAACTGCTCAATCTGAGGTCTAATCATTTTAGACAGTGCTTCACATGCTCACACACACATACACACACACACACACACACACAATCACTGACCTGCCAACCACTGACAATTTTCTGGTTGAAAATGCCAAACTCGTAACGGATTCCATAACCGTAAGCTGCCAAGCCCAGAGATGCCATTGAGTCGAGAAAGCAGGCTATACAGGATATACAGGAAAGAGATTTTTTTAAATACCGGTCAGCCTAGAGTGAATGACAAAACTCTTACATGCAGCTTAATGACAAACTGAATAATACTGAATCCAACCTGCCAGACGGCCAAGGCCACCGTTTCCCAAGCCTGCGTCCTCCTCGATGTCCTGTAGCTCCTCCATATCCAGACCCAACTACAGAGATGACAGATTTAGAGAAGCTTAATCAAGTGCATGAAAGATGCCTCATATCCTGAAAGGCACTTGTCGTTGCTATTTGCACATTTCTCATTTTCAAAAGGGGACTCATACTATATGCAGTTTGGTGAAGGATGCATCTCTGCATCACTGTGCTGTTCAGTTCTTCTAGTTGCAAAATTAGCTTTATTCGCTACTAGTTTTTATTGCATATCTCACCTGGTAGGTGGCTTCATCGCAAGAGCTCTCCAGGGCCAGATTCACCATGGTGTTCTGCAAGGTCCGGCCCATGTAGAACTCCAGAGAGAGGTAGTACACACGCTGCAGACGGAGGATTCAGAGAGTGCACTCAGTGAGAGTAATCGGGATACGATTTGAACCGCTGGCGTCAGCAGATGCGATGCCTTATTGGTGTCTGATATTTATTTTGGAATGAAATTCTGAGTTTTATCAACTTGCTGGTCTGTTTTCACTTTGCTAAACAGTTTCCTGCATTACCCATAATGCCATCTGACTACCTGCAGATAATGGTGGGATCCCTTGTTTAATCTCTATTTTCCAGATATCATGAATCGATACAATAATAATTACAATAAAACTTTAAAACAATTTCACTTTATAAAAGCTTGTGTTCACACAGCTTTCAGATCACATGCCTATCTACATTCATACACACACACATGATATGATCAAGCCAGTAAAGGGTTAATGCAGAGCTGTGGGTGACGAGTGCAGAGCCCCATCAGCTGGGTCTGTGTGCTCTTCAGGACCTTCACTACAATCTGTCAGCAACAGCGCTCTTGTTCTGCATCACCCCAGATCGCACTTATGGTCTGTCACTGTCAGGAATGTAGTGAGAACAACTGTGTGTGTTTGTGTGTGTGTTTGTGTGTGTGAGAGACCTGGCATTTGTGCCTGTGTATTAATAACTGCATTGGTGAGCCTTGAAAAGGTCTGTCGCTTTGAAGAGGCCAGACATTCATCCTGAATGGTCTCACACACACACACACACACACACCAAAGAGAACATTACAACACAGAGACTTCAGGGGTTGTTTTTTTTTTCATAAAGGTGATTCCATTTTCATCAATGTAGTTCCATTTGCACACCAGCAGAACATATGTTGATGCTTTAAAGGAATGTACACTGCATTGGGCTCTACAGCCGTACAGCAGAGGTGATCATTTCGCCTGCTTCCTCTCCTCAGCCTAAATGCACAAACATCAATCCTAACACTGGACTTACTTATGTAACAGGCGGCAGACGGTTGCCAGATCGGCTACATTAACTCCTCCCCATTTGCAGCTATAAACAATTCCATATAAATAAAATCATGCACCTCTTCCAAATGAAGCCAGTTCCTTATAAGTACATAATTTAAAAAGATTTTTTTTAAATCTTAATTTTAATCGATATTAAATTTACCTATGCTCTATGGAGCAGGAAATTACAATCTGGCAACACTGTTGAGAGCCGATACAAAGGAAGTGCACTCTGAAGTGCAATCTGCATAAGATTATTTCATTTGATATAATATTCACATTTAATCCTACAGGTATTAAATATCCCAACACACACACACACACACACACACACACATCAGTATCTCACTATCCTTATAAGGACCTCCCACTGGCATCATCATGATTGATGGAGCTATTATAAATTAATGCTAGGTTTACACCTAAATCTAACCCTGATCTTAATCTCACTAAACAAAAAGAAACCTCTGGCTTTTTGTTGGGAGGATAAACAGTTTTGTTATGTTTTGTTTTGTTTTGGTACGGACCAGCCAAATGTCCTGTCAAGGTCAAAAATGTCAGATATTCCTATGCTTATATTGTCCCCACTAAGCTATAAAAACGCGTGCACGCGCGCGCGCGCACACACTGCGCAAAATGGCTACGTGCTGAGCTGCATACTAACATACTACACAGTGGCCATCTTAAACAGAACGCCTCCAGTGGAGGGACACACTACGCGTCACCATGGCTACCTCCGCTGCCCGCACTGCTTAGTATGCTAGTGCGCGCTGCGGTTAGGGACAGAGCCGGTATGTGAGCGCAGGAAGCGGCAGTTCGTGCTTACTTTCGGGTCTGTCTCGTAGTAGTGTTGCTGTGTCCTGATCCATCTGCCCACTAGGTGATCCCGCACGGTGTTGGCCAGCGCCAGGTAGTAATCCCGCTTCGTGGACACATTGCGGTCCTTGACCAGGGTGAAATGCAGGTGCCGGTTGAAATTGGTCTTTAGGTCGGCGACGTTTTCCACCCCAGCAAGGCCGCGCACCGATATCTGCTTCCTCTTGTCCTGGTCGGTCAGAGGCTTGGGCATGGTGACACGATGAGAGGCTTTATTTCCAGAGAAGACAGCAAGCTGCAGGGACGCGACGCTTTAATCTCTCTCTCTCTCTGCGACGGGTCGTTCACGAACGAGTCGGTTCTTTGAACCGGCTCTTTGATGTGAACTAGAAGAACCGACTCGCATGTTAACAATGTCGAATGAATAATCTTAATGAAGCTCAGACACACAACAGCGCATGGGATTCCTACACATTCGCAGTACCTTGCAGATTTAACCATTATTTAAATTGATTTTATGAAATGCAATGGATAAGAGCCTAAGGTTATTCTGTTATTTAGAAGAAAAAAATCATTTAGGAAACAACGGCAACCATAATTATGCTAAGAAAAACAATTCCAAAAGTTTTTGGAATTCCAAAAATTCCAAGTCAAAATATCCCAATATCCGCTTTACAGGGGCATTAAACCGGCATTGAACGGTTTGGGAGGTGAATGAGTCGGCTCTTATTGGTGAACTGAGCCAAATGATCCGACTCACTGAAAAGAGCAGGAATTCCCATCACTATAATGAATGCCCTACAGGCGCGCGCACACTCTCAGGTCCGTTAGGTTATTGCACTGGATGGGGCGGGCTCTTGCTGGGTAAGTTGCCAGATTGTGTGATTTTCCAGTCCAAATAACCTTTGTGCTAGAATCTGTGCTTGGTTGCAGTGTATCTGGTAAATCTAGTAATACACTGCCTTTCCAAAAAAAGTCACACAGTAATATTTCGTTGGACTGCCTTTAGCTCTGATTACGGCACACATTCGCTGTGGCATCGTTTCGATGAGCTTCTGCAATGTCACAACATTTATTTCCATCCAGAGTTACATTAATTTTTCGCCAAGATCTTGTAGAGATGATGTACAGTCGAACCGCTGCGCAAATTCTTCTCCAGCACATCCCAAAGATTCTCAATGGGGTTAAGGTCTGGACTCTGTGG
>JAQQZR010000001.1:6057913-6074116 GCA_030068235.1 Notoglanidium macrostoma
ACATAACGTTGCTGAACCTCGACCTGACCAACTGCAGCAACCCCAGATCATAGCACTGCCCCCACAGGCTTGTACGGAAGGCATTAGGCATGATAGCTGCATCACTTCATCATGCGTGTGGAAATGCTCTTACTGTCACTGTGGAACACAGCCGTGAGCTCAGCTGATAATGTTTCACGATTTTATTTCACCAAACATTTCAGTCATCGCCGATCACGATCATTCATGATTTTTTTCTGTCCACATTTCTTCCTCGAAGATGATGGTTCCCCACTATCCTTCCAGTTTTAAATAATGTGTTGGACAGTTCTTAACCAAATTTTAGTAGTTTCAGCAATCTCCTTAGATGTTTTCTTTGATTGATGCATGCCATTAATTTGACCCTTCTGAAATAGATTAACATCTTTTCCACGAACACAGGATGTGTCTTCCGACATGGTTGTTTAAGAAATGAGAAGCTACTAACTGCATCAGTCAGGTTAAAAAACTTGTTGCCAGCTGAAACATAATCATCCATGCAGTAATTATCCAATGGGAGGCTCTTACCTATTTGCTTTGTTAAATCCAGGTGGTGACCTTTTTTTGGACAGACAATGTATATAGGACCACTTCGTAGGTGTGGAATAATTAACTGTAGCCCATTCATTTCCATGGGCAGTTTGTCAGCCTTCCTGAAATCTCCCTCAGAGGTGATCACCGCAGAACCACTACTGACCAAACAATAATTTAGATCACAGGTTCCCAGCCCTGGGAATATATACTTGATCTCTGAGCAATTTTTGAGCACTTCAGCAATAGTAGTGTAGCAACCACTGAACCATTATCACTGATTTTTGTCTGTTGTCTATTGCACCTACCTCATGTTGTGAGGTATGTACAAAGATCAGCCATAACAAACCACTGACAGGTGAAGTGAATAACACTGATTATCTTGTTACAATGGCATTTGATGTGATTGTGAGTATGAATGGTCCCAGCCACTAGGGAGCACAGTTAGTGTGTCGTGGTGCCAGTTCCAAGCCCGGATGAATTGGGAGGGCTGTATCAGGAAGGGCATCCGGTGGAAAACCCAGCCAAATCGATGAAACGGACGACAGATGATCCGCTGCGGTGACCCTGAACAGGTTAAGCCGAAAGATCTTGTTACAATGGCACCTGTCAAGGGATGGGATATATTAGGTAGCATGTGAACAGTCAGTTCTCAAAGTTCACATGTTGGAAGCAGGGAAAATAGGAATGTGTAAAGATCTGAGTGACTTTGACAAGGGCCAGATTGTGCCTAGGTCAGAGTATCTCCAAAACAGTAGGTCTTGTTGGGTGTTCCTGGTATGCAGTGGTTAGTACCTACTAAAAGTTGTCCACGGAAGGACAACCGGTGAACCAGTGACAGGGTCATGGGCACCAAAGGGTCATTGATGTGTGTGGAATGAAGGCAGGTCTGTCCGATCCAATCCCACAGAAGAGCTACTGTAGCACAGATTGCTTAAAAAGGTATCAGAACACAGTGCATCACAGCTTAGGCACTGTCTCAATGCAAAAATTGTTCAGGAATGGTTTGAGGAACATGTAAAGTATGTCCACTCATGTCCAGTGTCTAAGTATGTTCACTGTATTTTGTAAGCACGTTGTCATATTTATGGTATACAACATGGGTATCACTGCAAACCAGTAACAAATGCATAGTAACTACAAGCATACTTGGTCAATAAAACTGGTTCGGATGATTATTTACAGCTTGAGGATGGTGCATAGTGAATTGAGGTTGGTTTTCCCAGTGATAACCTTGGAAACAATCAATCTGCCAACCTTAACCTCAAGGATACTAAATGAAAACCAGAAATGGTTTCAGATCATGGGAACAAATATTCGTTGCCACCTGCAGATGCCACTATTTAATCATCTTTTGAATTACTAATCTGTACTGAACACTGAGTCAGTAAAAAACAAGTAAGACAACGACATTCAAATATTCAGGCTTTTGAGAAATTTAGCACTTTTAAAGTCAGAATACTAATACAAAAGCATAGCAGTTTCTGTTACTACCCCAAAATGGATTATTTTCCTCTAATAGCATGCACTGACTTTATTCCTTGTATACTACAGCATTTGTTCAACAAATTAAGTTTTTTAAATTTTAATGAGCAACTGTTTATTCTTTGTAACAGTATATCTATTGTTGTGAAACAGCATGTGGAACTATCACCTACTGTATAATGGCTATGAGGTCATTCCCTCACCAGCATCTCCTCATCTTCTCTCCTAAAATTAATAACACAATTTGTCATGTTACTGATGGGCTGAAAAGCAGTCATCTGTAGGGAAGAATTTCTTGTGGTAGAAAACTCTCTTGCTAACCTCTGACAATGGAAACATCTTCCATAAATGTTACAAAAACATCTATTTACAGAATATCAAAGATTGTTTTTCTTCGCTAGACAATATATATCAATATATATATATATATATATATATATATTTTTTTTTTTTATCCATTTATTAGACTTCGCCATTACTGCTTTATGTGGTGTGCCATTAATCCAAGTCCCCATGGATTAGTTGTTACCATTACGTAGAAACAGTAACACATTAGAATAAGCACATTAATATAAACCTGATTTAGAAAATTAAACACCTTCAGATTCAAGCATTCAACAGCACGGAGGTAGAAACAGTTTTGTAATTGTCTCTGATCACATGGGTCACCGGAGAGCTTTATATAGTAACACTACCATAAGAGGAGCATTCCAGTTGAGATCCCAGACAAAAAGCAGGACACTGAAGATTACCAGAATGACAATCATATCACTGGTCTCATTACACTCAAATGTTATCATTATTACATATTCTTAACCTTTAAAAAGAGAAATCACCATGGTGTTATTTTAATAGAAATGTATAATCCCCTTTATTTTAAGAGTACAGGAACTTAACATATATTCACTTTGTCCATTTTGTACTGTACATACAATAAAAAATAGTTGAGCACTTCAGGACTGGACAGTTGCACAGACAAAGCAAAAAAAGCCTATGAGGGAAAAACAAAATTAAATTTAGACAACTGTATTAGAAGACCTCAGATAAGCCCAATGGACAAGGTTCTCACATCTGTAAGCCGAAGATAAATCACCCCGTTTCAGTTTAATGGTTTTGTGAGAGAAACCCATTGCAAAGATGTAATTTCCTACAAAAGACCTGTAGACCCATTTCACTGTATCTTTATCTTTCCTTTTCTTGAGTAAAATCCTTGACAGCCTTTCAACTTGTTAGAGCGGAGTGGAGCTCCACAAAGGACACTACACTGAGAAAAGTGGGGCACAAGACTGGGATAGTTTTCTTGCAGAAGCAGTCAGGAATACAAATGTTACTTCTGTTTAACATCAACAGATTGAAGTATCTCCAGGTCTTTTATATACACTTGAAACATGGGTATACTAAAATAAATCCTAAAACTAAAAACAACCAAATCTAGAATTGCAAAAGAGCAACATAAGCAAAGAATCTGCCCATTGTATTTGTTACTACGTACAATGTGAGGCCATATCAACTTTTATTTAGCTAAAGTTAGCGTTACAAAAATATTCAAACAATAACAAAATCTTGTTTTTTTTTTTTGTTTTTTAGATATGAATTAACAAAACAAAAAGCTTTTGGATGCAACACATTTTGATTCATTAGAGAGGAAACTGTCTGATTTTTGTAATGAATGAACAAATGGATACTTAACAATATAACTGTTCAATTACTGTGGTCTGGAATGTCACTTAGCACTGAACTCAGGGCCAATGAATGAAATGAAGACCCTGCAACACACATACCATTCCCTGCACATCAAAAAAGAAAAAAGAAAAAAAAAGAAAAAAACCCCACAAATAGTCTACCAACTCAGCAAACACTGCAATTTTAAAATCAGAAACAAATTAAGTTAAGCAAATTTACACATTTCAACCACACCAGCCTTTTTTTCTCCTGCATTATCATCATCATACATCAAATAGAACCAAGTCATGTTGTCCTCCAGCTTTTATCATGTGGTTGATGTGGGGGGATTTAATTTTGGGGTGGTGGGGGAGGTGGGGCTGGTGGCATCCCAAATGGAGGCATTCCTGGGATTCCCATCATGGTAACAAAGTTGGGGTCCATGGGTGGGGGAGGTGGAGGAGGTGCATACATCATGCCTGCTGAGCCTGGAGGTGGGGGAGGGGGAGGAGGAGGGGCACCAGGGGGAAGTGGAGGCTGAACTCCAGGAGGAGGGGGCACCATGGAAGGGTTTCCCATGGGAGGAGGGGGCTGGGCGGCAGAGCTTGCTGTAGGCTGGGGTTGTTGCCATGGAGGCAGGTTACCCGTAGCTGGGGTAGAAGTGGTAGTGGTGTCTGCAAGAAAGACAAACAAAACAATTTAACAAACTCACGCATGCTAGTTTGAAATACATTGCTTATAGTATGTACGTACTTTGCTGCCATGGCAAAGGGGCACTGGTTGCCATGCTGCTGGTGGGTGGAGGGGGTGGGGCCTGCTGTTGCCAAGGCGGCAGAGGCCCGGAGGGGGGCGGGGGTGGTTGGCTGTTTGGTGGAGGTGGAGGAGGTGGCATCATGCCCATAGGTGGAGGCATCATACCTGTTAAGTGAATGAAAAAGAGAATCCCAGTTAATACTTCCATATTTCATAATTACAACATTGCGGCTCTAGACTCCAGGCGGATGGAAATCGGACTGCTATATTTCACATAATACACAATTCAACACCGTGCATTGTCCCTTCTTTTCCCTTGCTTTTTTGCAAGTATCCTTTTTGTATTAATCTACCGAGTTTGAATATTGACTGATTTGCAACTCACCCATTGGGTGTCCATGAGGAGCTGGGCCTTGGCCCATGGGTGGAGGGGGTGGCTGCATCCACGGTGGGGGCATGCCATTAGGGTTGGGGGGCATGGGTGGTCCACCCATGTTGGGCATGGGAGGAGGGAAGTTGTGGGGACCTCCATGACCACCTGGACCACCATGCATACCATGAAAGTTCCTGTTATCTGAAGGGCCAGAGTTCATCCAGGGAGGACGGTTCTAGACAAGAGATGGGAGAGAGTAAGGAGGAATGAGTGAGATAGAAAGGGTCTTTGCAGATCATAACAGAAACGACCAAACCATGTAACATTCAAAATAGGATGCAACATCCTCATGAAGATTTACTGTCATTTTGAGCTCAGATCCACATTTATCCAACACCATTCATCCATATAAAGGTGGAGAACCTGAACAGCCCTGATATACTCACTGGAGGTGGCTGGTTGGTGTTCGGTCCGGTTCCTCGGGGGCCACTGGGTTGATTGTTAGTGTTGAGCCCACCACCGGATGTGGGAACTGGAGCCTCTCCCAGCTCGGCCATTAGAGACAGATACTCTTTATCCATACGGGCCTTATCTTGAGCTGACTGGGGTGGATCACCTTGCCTCTGGGTGTAAGTACTACAATATGATGAGATTCACAGTCAATACACAATGTTCTCAAAAGTGGACACACTTACTGCATTGTAGCAGACATATGAACTCTTCAATAAGGAGTCAAGCACAGGTTTGGTCCATTACCTAGTAAACTTGCAGTCAGAGGCGATATGTCCAGCTCCTCCACACTTTGTGCACAGGGTAGTGTTGGTAATGCTACGTGGCTCAGAATTTTGCCAAGGGCGCAGAATCCTTAAGAAGGGAACATAAGATTAGACATGCTATTAGATGTAGATTCTTTGGTCCCAAAAAAAAACAAAAACAAAAACAAAAAAAAAACAAACAAACAAAAAAAAACCCTGCTTTTTTAACACACGCTAAAATGTCATTCACACGACTTACATCATTTTACAGCAAATTATTGCTTTAGGAAAAATGCAAAATGCCAAAGTTTTCTAATAGTTTAATAGATACACATTATTTTATAATTTATATATTTGTTAATACATAAAACTTTTTAATAATTCAAACCCAGAAGGTTTTTGGATCATGTTGACGGATACTCGTTGCCACCTCTAGATGTCATAACTTAGTCAGTTTTTTGTTATCTGTACTAAACACTGCAATGTGATCAGTAAATCATTGAAAAAAAGAATAACGTTTCCGCAACAATTTTTCACAGGAAATTAAAGCCATTTAAATGTCTTTATCTTCCCGTTCCGAGAGCCATCAGTTTATCAGTTTAAAAAAAAAAAGTCAGAAGACATGTAGGAACATTTGAAATTCTCACATTCCAGAGGCTGTCAAAATATTTGCTTTGAGGTAAAGCTCCAACCAGGCTCTGCAAAGCAGGAAGGGAACTGGCTGGTTGGATGTTGTAGACCCCAATCATCCAACCAGTCAGGGCATCTTTCTCATTCACATTGCCTGTCGATTCAGAACCCACATTCTTCTATCTAGCTTTCAGACTTTGTAACGATTTGGAGGGTCAACTTTAAAAGGAAACACTTAAGGAACGGGCTGTTTATTTGAATTTTGAGTTTAAAAACAGTAAAAATCATTTTAAAGCAGGTTGATAAACAGGTTAGTAATTGCATCTAGAAGCTTTATATAGTAAATCTATCAAAAGAGATGTCTTTCAAAAGTATGACACTGCTTGTACAAGCAGTTCGGTTCGGTGTATAATTCGGTGTGTATTAAGCTTAAGGGCTGTTACCGGTTATCGTCCTCCCTCAGAGTGCCGTTGAGTCGGGCCAGCTCCCTCAGCTGCATCTTCCTCAGGTCATTCTGATCCTCCGGGGTCTCAATACCCTGCTTCAGGATATTACGGATCTAGACAGAATCCAAGATGCAAATTCAGTCATAAGATTCACAAACGATTGAGAATAACTTGACTGTAGGATGGCCTATGAAGAACATGCGTCACAGCCATTACTGACCTGCTCTACAGCCTTCTTGACGTTCTCCATGGTGTTGGCTGTGACCAAGGCGTGTAGAGGCTCGTCCTCTCCTGGGAGCATCTGTCCGTCCTTACGGCCCACTTTGCCTTCCTTAACGGAACCCTTTCCACGGATCATGATCTTAGCACAGCACTCTTTCTCGATGTTCTTCAGCGTGTTGCCACTGAGTGCCATAGAAGAGGAGCAAGACAAAGGCAGTCAGTTAAATCTGCATGTACCACGATACCGTTGGTTTTGTTTAAATAAATTATTGAGAACTTGTTTTTGTCATTTAACACATCCATCTTGGCCAAGGTTCAACTGTCAATTCTAATCTTGGACACCCTGACCGCATCAGCAGTGTCCAGTGATGTATAGATGACATACCGTGGCCCAATGAGAAGTCCAACAAAGTTGATTTCTGGATACTCGTCCTGTGGGATCATCACCTTATCACTGACTCTGGTGGCTGGAGGCCTGGGACAAAGACAGACAACTGTTAGTAATTATTACTGGTTGACATGAGACAATAGCTCAAAAGCAAAGTCAAAGCAAAACCTTAATCTTACCACCAAGCGAGAGGTCAGAAACACTTACTTATAGTCAGCAGGGGGCTTAAACTCAGGGTTCAGCCCAACCATCTCAGTGATGAGTGAATGTCTCTCCTCTTCCAGTTTTTTGCGGGTACGGTACTCACGTGTGTTCAACCTCTTCCCCTCGCTGTTATAGATCGGCTCAGGAGAAGGGGACCTGTTGGGGAAATCAAGGATACAGACAAAAAGATGTACACACAATTAAAAAAAAATCATTTAAAGGGATGGCAAATAACACTCACTCCCCTAAACCTAACAAAACCCTAATTTATTTTCAGTCTTTTTTTTTTTCTGTTAAGGTCACTTTAAAAAGTGCACAGGATGCCCCAGAGTCATATCACAGTATATCATAGGTGATGGGGGGGAAAAGCCTGTAAACCTTGGCAGAGAGAAGGGAAAACTGATTTTCTTTGGGGAAGATTCAGAATATAATGATGCTCCAAATTTTACAGCTGGCAGCATATGAAGCCTGTCTGAAATATCCAAACATCAAAGTAGGTCTTCATTTTATCTACTGTAGCTACAACAGGGGCAAAAAAAATAGCAATCAATGTCCACTTTGGACAAATGGGGCAACAAATACAATTTGGGATCAGTGTCTCTCTGTGGAAACTGAACTACCCCTTCACACTGGAGCAGGCGGCACTCTGGCACAGGAAGTCTTTGGATGCGTGTAGCAGACTTCTCAATCCTGAGAAAAGCATTCTAGCTTCGGCTCCAATCGTTACCTTACCCTTGGATGCTGCTGAAAACCTGTTATGATGCATTACGAAGCTCTGTGCTTGAAAAAGGTTACGAGAGGGGAATTTGGGTTAGAGAAAATGAATTATGATTAGACAGTCAACCTTTTGTCTCAAAAAAAGAGAGACGACGTTAATAGGTTCATGAGAGACAGCGCAAAAAGAAGAGTGAATTAACCAAAAAAAACCAACTCAAGATTCAAGTCTCTCGCTTTTGGCTTGCAAACTCCAGCGCTGGCAACCTGAAAGACCCTCAAAGTTTTTTTTTTTGTTTTTTTTTGGCGTAGCGGAAGAGGGGCTGTGATCCTAAATCCCGGAGTGAGCGGATCTTCTCAAACAAACCTTGTTTTGGGCCGTGCTGTGGAAACTTTGGATTAGGATCATGCTGGAGAGACTATAGCAGGAAGAGATAGCTGGCTAGCAAAGAGAGACTCTCGCTTTAGCAACATTAATATTCCAGCTTTAAAATTAAAGGCTTATGCAAACTATGTGCAAGCCATCATTGTCATTAGGGTTAGGGTTACACCAGGAAGGACAGTGTTCTCCAAGAGAGGTCTTCCAGGACTGAAATCTGGCATACTGTGAAAATTCCTGGACAACACGGTGTAATCCCCTTTATGGAAAATCATTAGTGACCTTCACAAGAGTCAGCAATTCAAAACTGAAGAGGAGAGTGCTTAAAATCTGTAAAACTAAACTATGGATTTTAGTAGGGGCGGTCTTATAAGAGCTTTATCTGAAATACAGAAAATGAATGTGTATTTTAAAATGTTCAGCTACATGTTCAAATCTAGGACTAAAAAGGGAAAACATACAACTATAACTGATTTTCTTCTTATTCACATATTCAGATACCAAGTTCTTTCAACTAGTCTTTAGTGCTGTTACACAACAAATATAGCTATAACTTCATGCACACAGCTGAACCATGTATACATGGCAATTAAACAACAAAAAGCAAAGATCACAAATATGCACACCCCATTCTTCTGGTGGGAATCAGCCAAAACGTTAGTGAAATTTCCTCTTTTAAACATTTGATGAAGCACAATATATTAGACACCCACCACCAACATTAAGTGCTCCATTAAGACAAATTTTAAGCTCAAATTCTGTGCATGAAAAGCAACATGGTAAACTGTCACATCATCTAAAATAATGACTATGATTACACACTGGAATTTAGAAAAAATTCTACCACCCTATAAAAATGTAGAAATCGACTACATGATCGAAAAGGAAATAAATTCTTACTATTACTGATCAATTAAATCTGTAATCAAGTTATTCTCCTTGGATTATTTAAAGTAAAGGAAGGATGAAAAAAATATTCTGGCACTTAAAACAAACAAACAAATAAAATAAATAAATAAAAACAACCTGATAAATGTTTTAATGTTGACTTAACTTGTCATTTGAACTCACTTGAGCTAAACTACTAAAAAAAAAGGGGGAGGGTGGCTTAAAAGAGTTTATTTAAAAAAAAAAATAAAAAAAATAAATAAATAAAAAAAACCATTGGACATTTTGATGGGATTTACACCATCTGTATTAAAAACTAGCCAAGCTTCTTGTTCTAATGTGAAGTGGACGATTGCAGAAAGAGTAACGTAAAGAATTTAGTTTGCTTGCGATGCCAAAGTGTGAAATGCTTCCTTTACTTTAATACTAATCGCTTAGCTTAAAGGTGAATTCCACCAAAACATCTCGAGCATTTCCATATTTGCCTTGCTGACATTTTATTATGATACTGATTTCCAGTATAGAGAAACATCACTTCTTTGCTCTCTTATTAAACCATTATACACGATTATAGAAATTAATTAAAATATTCTGTATACTGGAAGGTGTGCATCTGGTCAAAATTTACCCAGTATGTCAATGACTGACAAATACAAAAATGCCTTTTGGGGCAGAATTACCCTTAGGAGCCAAGCGTTCATCATGCCTTTGCCTATCCAGATAAAATGGTGAACTGAAAAGTGGAAAAATCCAACTGATGTGGCCACACATACATTCATAATAAAAGTGCTGAGTGGTGAGATCAACTTTTAAAAATGCTACATGTTAAGTAAAAAAAAAAAAAAAAAAAAAAAAAAAAAAAAAAAAAAACACAAGAGAGGCAAAGACATGATCTCCCCTAACGTAATATCAAATTTAGAACTTGCTTAAACACTACCATGGCTACATTTCTAAAGACATGACTGAAGTACTTTCCTTACATGTACTGTGTGTATAAAAAGAGCCATTCTCTTAGATTTGGCTTCATAATTGATGACAGATAAAAAGAGGTAAAGAAGGTGTTACTGTTGTTGGGTTTAAATGGTTATTCCGACCTGTCCTCAGGATTAACAGGGATTCCCAGGTCTCCTGTACGCAGTTTACGAGTCAGGTCTTCGATCTGCAGTTGGACTGGAAGAAATCAGGTTAGGAAAGAAAACAAAAAAAACAAGGATGGAGAAAAATGTGGTTAGCAGAAAAACACACCCATAACAAAGAGAGCATTTCATTTCTCAGTGGCACAATCTGATTACAAGTCATAAAAAGAAACAATAAGATTAACAAGATACATGAGCAAGACTTTCAGAGCTATAAAACATTCTGAAACCCTTCCTAATATCCGGAAAAGAGCAGACATACAGATTGGTACTAGGAATCATAACTCCTATGCTCCTAGGGAGCCTGTAATGAAAGCAGCAGAAGCAATATATACATGTTACATACAACTGAAGAAAAAAAAAAAAATAGACGGTTAAAATTTACATATGTGGGAAGGGTTTCAATTTAACTTCACAATTATTTCACAAAACATTTCATGAGAAAAAGTTCACTGAGGCAGGCTTCCAGTGAATGCCACCATTCTTATATCCCAGATCTTTACCATCCACTTTCACACCACTTTCCTTTCTTGCTGCTTACATTACTAATTTTAGGACATTCTGAACAAGTGGTGCCACAAAAGGAAGTCTGCCAGAGTAAAGTGCAGTTTCTCTGAAAACTGACAAGTAATCGTAACTAACGTTTAGTGATCTGTGCCGCAGCACAACACCTAAATTTCATTGATAGCGTGCCAGTTTTATCGTGACTGCACCAGATTTGCATGGTCATCGAGTAGAAAGCACAGAGAGAAAGTTAGGCTGAGGATAACGTCTCAGGCTGCGTTAACATTGCTGATGTCGTTATGGAAACTGACAACGACTGACTGAGCGCATGTGCTAACCTACAGGCCTGGAGCGACAGAGTTCCGTTCCGCATACATCGAATATGATGCAGGTTGCAAACAACGAGAAATATGGGTGCCAAAAAACAAAAAAAAACAAGTGAAAATCTACACAAATTCTATAAATCTGGAAAAGTGGGCTTTGGAAGGGATCGCCTGAATATATTAAGAGTATTTAAATATATAACACGTACTACTATCAATAAACCCACTTTAATGGTGACTTTCCAGAAGTGTAACATGTTACACTTACAAAACATATCCAGCTAAATGCATTTGCATAGTTATTGTTTCACGTATTGAATTTTAGCTAGTTTCCAGCAATGTTCGGAAGAAAAAAATCAAACTGGCCATGGTTAATCTGGAATAATAATTGGGCCATTTTGATTGAATCTGCCCAGAGAGGTTTGCGCTGCAGAAACCCATGCATTAAACATATCCAGGTGGAATGGGTTGAGGAACTATTCATGAAGGGACAGAGTATAAGATTAGTCACATGCGGTTTGGAATACAACTAAACCACATGCTACTCTAGAGCAAGCACCTGGCGGAAATGAAGACACTGAACTGATTACACGGCACAAACACACACTGGTGATGAAGATGACTGCAATTCATGTTAGCCCCGCTTTGCCTCTGCAGCCAATCAGATTCTGGTTACAACATTTTCCATGGTTAACATGAGCAGCAATGATATCCTACAGCCAGACAACTCACAACAAGCTGCAACACCAGAGAGACTGTGGGTACTTTGATGTCATTGCAAACAACTCGATCATAGTGCAGTATCATACTGCACGGTTTGTGTGATTTGAAAGCACATCTACCATAATTTGAGGCCGATTTAACGCGACCCTGCGTTCACGTTTCAAATATGCCCAGACATTAAAGAACATCACTGCAAATGTGTATACCTGAACTGCATCTCACTACGCTGGCAGCGTTCTGGCATGCATGTTCCTTAATGTCTGAACAACATGTAGCAAATCAGTTCCACAACCACGTCCTCTGAATGATGTGCAAATTGTTATGAAGCAATGGGCACATAACTGTTTGTACTGAAAAGAAATGAACTGAAAAAGGGAGCTGTTGGGATGTAGAGAGTAGTATACACTTTGCAGGGTATCCACCAACAGGACAGATTAATCAATCTCAGACATTCAGAGGAGAAATCAAGTGCCATAATTACCTATATAAGCTCTCTCCTGGTCACGAGTAAGGCCGGGAGGGATGACGGTGGGCATTCCTGGGATGATGGTCTTCTGATCGGGGGTCTCGCTGCTCCAGCGACTCCTTTTCTTCTTCTTCAGACTCATATCTGTCAGAGACGGGTGTTGGGCTATCCATGAACAGCACCACACAAAATGTGTAAATATCAGACTTGGAGAAAGGACTGACACACACTAACATGTTAGACATTTTAACAGGTAAATCACAGATATACAAGATAATTCATTCCTGTACCCAATCAGTAAACCTGTATGCAACCCAATCATCAGTGAAAAGGGACCACCATTGAGTGTGTGCATTGCCAGTAGTAACACATCAGGCACAGCAGTGTTGCAGTGTACACACAGGGTGTACTCACAATGGGCCATCTGTACGAACATCCCCCAAAACCTGCTTCCTTTGATTAGTCTGCTCACTGTGTGTGGCGCTTGGGCACGATTTGCATCAGCGTGATCGTTATCCACTTCCAAGCATGCAACTCGAACGCTATGATGTGCCCTTTCCAAATAATTCGAGAATATCAAGGTCAATAAAAAGCCCAGTTCTCACCTAATTGATGAACGTAAATTGTAGTCGGCAAGCGGCAAATTCCTCCTTCGACATCAGCTGCCGCTTGTCAGAATATCCTCAACTTATCAGACACACACACACCCCTTCAAAACCCCCCAGTAATGGTGATACACTTGCTCCAATGCGAAACACCCTGCCACGCAAGTGTCAGTTTTGTGCTGATAATGGTCCAAAAAACCAAACATTATCTGGTCATACGGCAGCCTCGGTCCATCGATGGAAAATTACTGATAAATTTTTCATGATGAAAGACGGGCTGCGATCAGTCATGCTTTTCCCGAGAACATTTGTATAAAAAATAAAAAAAAAAAAAAAAAAAAAAAAAAAAAAAAAAAAAAAAAAAGTGCCTCTGTGAAGGCGTAGCACATTAATAACCATGGAGAACTGCGATAAGGTTGGAATAACTTTAAATAGGTATGGTGCTCAGTGAAAGAGCGGCAATGATCAGACCAAACTAATGGACTAATTGGATCACAAAGCCCGTCATAGCCAGAGACAGGCCCACATCCGCGCCTGCATGTTGCGCAATTACAAGATGGCGGCCTCTCCCCGAACACCTTTTTAAGCTTTACTATAGCCGGTGTAGGCTGTACAACACCCTCCTGCTGTGAATCAGCGAAGCCACAGGAGATAGCGATGGATCTCTGTTGAAAATCTGGCCCATCAGAGAGTTTAAAGAAAATTCGCACTATATTTTCTATGAAATTGTACGTGTAGCAAGCAAACATAGCGCCTCTCTGGGACAACATGGGTGAAAGAAACTGCTATGGAAGATGCGTGTTTAGGACAAAACTTGTGCAAAGTAGTTTTCGTATCTCGCGCCTTCCAGCTGAAGTCCCAGAAGGTTCTGGAACAGAGGCCACGCGCGCGCTCCGCCGCCACATTAGCTAATGCTAAGGCTAGCTGCACAGCATCCCATGCATATGATAATGATGATGATGTTTATTATACTTTACCTCCGACTTGAGACTGCGGCCCGGCAATGGGTGGGGTTGGAAATGAACCAGCAGCCCCGGGAAATCCTGGGAAAGCGGCACCCGGCATCTGTTGAAAGTTTTGGAGCGGGAAAGAGGCCGGAGGCCCCGGAGGAGGCATTAAGCCAGCACCGGGCCCCGAGTCGAAGCTCCGCTTAGCGCCGATACTCGGGTGCAGCTTCCCCAGCGGGGTTGCGTTTGCTCCCGTTGCCATTTCCTGGTGTATTTATCTTTTCCTCTAGTTCGTCAAGCTACTTCTAATTAAAAATTCAGAAGACTAACGTCTTCACGAAAGAAACTGAAACGCACAGAATACTACACAACCTTCCCTGTGTCACGATACGGTTGACCAAGATGGCGTCGTTGAGCTGGACAAAGAACGTTCAGGGTCGACCTAGACGCCTTCTCATTGGTCCAAACAGGTGTCAATCATTACGTTCTCGAACGTTACTGGGTGGAAATTGCATCGCGTTGTACCGCCCTATTTCCTCTAACTGCTATTGGATGAATCAATGTTCAACAACCAGAACTCAAAAATATCACACGCTGCTCACGCTTGGAGAGCCATGTTCACTACACAGTGCACTGTATGAGGAGGTTTGGCATTTTGTGCATCATCGCCATCAGCATGTGGTGTAGGCAGTGATAATGACCACCAAACTCCATACCACAGCAAATATTCTATAATAAATAAATTCATCCTGACCACGGAGATATCAAATTACTAAAAAAAAAAAAAAAACCCAAACAAACCAGGGTATATGTGAAGAAGGAAAATTTTATACACACACTCAGCATATAATAAACATACAACAGAGTTTTATCAGAAGATAAAATACTAGTTTTTAGAAAATAATAATAATTTCTTTCTTCCAGAAAGAAACCATCTTTGGTCAAACTAACCTACGTATTTACAGAATACTGTACTTCCTATCAAGAACGCAGACAAAGTCTCTGTGTTTTGACTCTGTGAAGAGTCATGAAAGGTAAGCAGTCCTTGAGTTTAATCCCATCCTCCAAAACATGTAGGTAGGTGTGAATGTGTGTATGCATGCTGCTTAGCCATGGACTGGTTCCCGTCCCGGGTGTATTCCTGTATAACGCTGCTTCATCTGACACACTTACACCAACACAATGTCCCTACTAGTGATGTGTCATTCGTGATCACTGTTCATCACTGACAGGGAGGATCTGCTGCACTGCTGCTTGGTGAAGAGGTGATCAGTCATCAGGATGGATGCAAATTTATCTTCATAATGAAACACAGACAGTGTTTGTATACTGTATTTGTCAATGCACATTTGTAGTCATGCTGATTTAGTCATTCAGAGTAAGCTTTAATAATTCAGAGTGAGCTTTCAGTCATGGTTAAGCCAAGAAAAACAATCACTTTTCAAAATAATGAAAACGTTAGAAAAAGCTGACTCACTAAGACTGTAATGCTTTTGCTTTAGCTGAAAACATTAGATGTGGATATATTGGCTAATTGTGTTGTTTTGTGAAGACACACACACCATGCTGATGAGAAATACTGTAACTGTTAAAAACTGTTCATACTACGACGTTGTTGAATGCTCAATTTTGATTGGTCAGAAGGTTTTGATTAATATACTATAACAGCAACTCAAGTGCAAGGTTTATATTAATACACTCGTTCTAATACACTATATGGCCAAATTTATGTGGACACCTGATCACCACACCCATTATGTTGTCCTTCCTCAAACCGTTGCCACAAATTTGGAAGCACATTATTGTATAGAATGTCTTTATATGCTGTAGAGTTAATTTCCTTTTCGCTGGAACCAAGAGACCCAAACCTGTTCCAGCATGTCTAAGCCCCTGAGCCCAAATCGAGCTCCATGAATGCATGGTTTATTGGAGTAAGACATCGAGAACTCGAGTCCATCCATCCATTATCTATAGCGCTTTATCAGTCTGGGTCGCGGGGAAGCTGGAGCCAATCCCAGCATCTTGGGGTGAGAGGCGGGGTACACCCTGGG
>JAQQZR010000001.1:6099945-6112236 GCA_030068235.1 Notoglanidium macrostoma
GTAAGACAACATGCATGAAGAGGATGATGTGGCCAAAATACTCATTTGCCTAATAATTCTGCACTCCCTGTATACAAGACTGACCGACTGGCCAGTTGATCGGTGCATCTCTAATCTATAGTGTGTAGATGTGACTGTACGTCCTTCAAGACTACTGAGGTAGGTATGAGGTGTGTTGGTGCACCTTCAGGCTCACCTCTTCTCTGGGCAGCTTCTTGTCATTGTCTCCTTCTATCCGAACACGCACCACACCAGACTTGTCTACAATTTCCTGGATGATTTTGCCACTTTTCCCAATAACCTTGCCTAGATGGCAAGAGAGAGAGAGAGCATTAATAGTGACCAGTATTTACACTAGTAGCTACAAAATTTTCAATTAGTGTGCATTTGAACCTTGCACTCATAGTAGTAATAATATCCTAATACAGATGGCTACTGAGAGAAAAGCATCAGGAGACTAATACCACACGGCCACACGTTCAAGACTCATTTCAACCCACTGAGAACAGGATAATTTGTAAAAATCCAGGCTACATGCGGCATTGCTGGAAAATCTTGCAGACCTCGGCAAAATAACCAGACAGAGCCCGACCCTGAAGGGTGTCTTGGTGACAGATCTACTTGCTAATATCTGTAAAGACCACTAATAAACTATTCTTAGCATGAAAAGACCTACTTCATTTATCTTCCCCAATTCAACATGGTATCCAAAGGTTATGTTCAGCTAAAGGATCTCGGTGTTACACAAAGTAAACTCACCTACAAGACTCCTGGGGACTTGAAAGGAGTCTTCTTTAAATTCCAGATATACTCTAGCCTGTTTCACAGCTTCTGGGGTCTGACACAGCAAGAGAGTAGAGGAGAGATTGGGAGATTAATTTAACACGTATAGAGAACTATCTATTATTCTGGTGCATTCAGAATTCTGTAATCATGGCAATTCTTACAGAGAAATTACAGAGAATTAGCATTCGCTGGGTTTTCATTCAAATTACGTGCAGCAGTTAAGTCGTAGTTTTTCGTTTGCCCTTAAGTTTTGCTAATTTTATTACAACATCAAAGCTGAAAATCCCCCGTTTTAAAGTTGCTAGAGGGCAAGCACTGTTTGAGCAATTCTCTGTTTACAGCACAGCTTTAGGCATTGTAAGTTACACCACATTAAAATTTTAAACTCTTCTTTGAGTAATCACTGCTTTAAAAAAATATATAAAATAAAATGGTAGTGCTGGAGCATGCGCTACATCCAAACAACTAAAGTGCCTAAGAAACTGCAGTGTATTGTTCATTTTCCTCTCACACACACACCTCGCCGTAGATCCTGAAGGTGCAGGTCTCCTCTTCAAGCTCAATGGCGGTAACCCCGGGAACCTTACGAGCCTGCTGGATGTTGGCACCGTGGGAGCCAATAGCCAAACCCATCAGATCCTCACGCACCCGTACCTCCTCCTGATAGGCTGATGCCAGCTGTTTACTCGTCTGTAGCACACACAAGGCGGCAAGACAGTTATTAGCTTCTGCTTATTTTCTCGCTTAATCAGTCAGCATCGTTATGATCTCTGCAGTGCGGTTACCAAATTTAGTTTCTCTTTGCATTTGCTATGTTTTTTTCTGCTCCAACACCTCATCTTTAACTAACAATTAGTAAAAATTATGTCCTCTGGGAGTTGAATTATGAGGTCTGCATAGAAGAAATCACTAGTCACTGTGACTTCATAGGAAAAACTGGTATTAATGGCATCATGAATGTGGGAAATTGAAAGAGTTTAATTGTAACGTAGGTGTTTGAATGCGCGCGTGTGTGTGTGTGTGTGTGCGCAAGCACCTCCAGGTGTTTGGTGGCCTCCTCATTGCGGGACATGAGCATGAGCTTCGTGCGAATGCTGCGGAAGTGCATGTCACTCAGAAGGGAGGCACGCTTCACTGTGGTGTCATTTGTGGACTGCAGAAAGGGAGCATTTCCTGTTTTATTACTGTGCACTCAGGGAAATTACTACAAGGAAGGAACAAGGAAGGAGAGAAGCCGAAAGAGAAGAGAGAAATGTACTGACCAGTACAACCAGTTCATGTGTTGAAGTGCTGTAGAAGACGCAGTTGGCTCCGATTGCTTTCCTGAAGTCTTTGTGGATGTTGTCACTTAAACAGCTGCCAGATTTAATCAGAAGTTTAAAAGAGAAACATTACAGTTGAGTCAATTGCTTTCAACACTCCTCTCCTCTCCTCTTCTCTGCGCATCATCATTTACCAACGCTGCAGCAACCAAATGTATGTGTTATGTGAGCCTGTCTGTTTCTTTGGCTAAAGAATCATTCATCATTTAACTCGCAATCGACTTGCATTAGGTGCCTGAAACTTTAACAAGCAATAACACCCTAATCATTCAAATGCGTTTTTTTTTTATTAAATGAAAATTTGAATAGTATCTGAAGAGTCACAATACGCATGTATGAGGTGTGTACGACGGCATCACACTCACATTTCTCGGAGGTCCTCGGGCACAGCAACGGTGGTTTTGTAGAAGGAGTTTTGAGTGGAAGGGCTGTTGGGGTTGACAGGCCGGATTCTTTCTGATGTGACGATTTCGTTGTATGTGGCGTCACACGCTGCATACTCAATCACGTAGAACTGAAAACAAAATGAGCAAACGGTGAGAACCTCCAACAAAGAGTATATAATGCATCTCGATCAATAATACAGCTCACACAGCTCACTTAAAACTACATGAACCACTCTAAGAAAGTAAACAAGTAATAAAGAAAAACAAATGCACATTCATACACAGCAAATTCTAATGAAAAATAAGTATAAGTGGTTTAAAAAAAAAAAAAAAAAAAAAAAAAGAAGCAACTAAAAAAAGCTGGTAGCGAAAAATGATTCTTCTGAAACAGACAAAGGACAAGTCATTGCTCTAACAATGCTCTCTCTCTCACACACTAACCTCCAGCTAAAGAAATTCAAAGACAGCATTGTGTGTGTATTAAGCTCAAGGAAAGAAGAAAAAAAAAAAAAAAAAAAAAAGTCATCAGTCTTCGAGTCAAGCATCGATCAGATTGATAAATGTACTAGCATGCCATGTGAGGTTATCAGTGAATTCAGACTATTAGTAGGAGGAGGTTCATTCTGCTGAGCAAACGAATCGGTTCAATAACTCTGATTCAATATTATTAGTACAGCACTTTCTGACAAAAGATATTGCCACAAATCAGCTTTAAAGGATCTTTAGGAGTAGGTACAACACTGTAGCAAGTTGATTGAATGAATGAATGTGTTGATCGACGACGAGACCCATTTACGCTTATCACATCATTTTAATCAGAGGCAGAATCAAAAGAGCAACACACCAAGTGTGATATACCGCTATGCCGGCAATAGTGTGAAGGAGAGCTCAACAGCAGCTTGTGCTTCACATTAAAACAGAAGATCGTTTAATACTGCACATTACCCAATGTGCTGTCTTAACTGAATTAGACAGCCTACACGTGTGTGGAAGAGAGCTAACCAAGGTGCTAGCAAGAGGACGCAACAGCAGTGGTGAAGGAAGCCAAGTGTTTTGCTCTATGCAGTATTTTCACCAGGGTGCTGCTGCAGCGCACACACACACACACACACACACGATTCCACCGCTTTGCCAGCTTGATAACACACACTACTGTGCCCATGCCCCACAGAGAGCGCTTTCAACGTAATGGATTATAATAGTGTTGGACTCTAAGCCAAGTGGGTAAAAATCGGGAGTGGAGAACATCTTAAAATAAAGCAGTCAATTTGGTACGGTCTATTTGAGCATTATGGTCAATTTTAACGGTTTAAAGCCTTAAACCAAGTGAAGCATTACAACATGCTTCAATGATATGAGATCAAAGATGCTCCAACACGGACACCGTTATATTATACAATTCTGCCACCACAGATGAAGTCGTGTCTTAGAGGTACGTTTATGGGTAATTGGGTCAAGTGCTCCGTATCTGTGCTATTAGGTCAAAATGTGCTCCCAAAGGGCTGGAAACGCCTCCATCGATATTCCCGTTCCAGGTCTGAGGGTGCAAAAGCAGAGCTCAACAGTGCACATGTGAGCCAGAACACCAGGATTCAGGTTCAACATTAAGCGCTATTGTGTGCGGACCATCACTCAGGGCTCGGCTTGTAGATCTAGTCAACTCTATAACTCTGATGTAAAGATCACCACTTCTGGAATTACTGCAATAAACAATATGCTCGTTATGAATACATAATGACAGCTGACCGAGCATCATGGATGCTTAATTACAATTAGACTAGCTTAAAACATTAGTCAACTTAAAAAAGGGACAATATTAATTGAACATCAATGCAGGATACTCTGAATAAAAAGTTGATTTTATAATATAACTGCAGTAAACACACTCATTTACATCAGCCAGGATTATGGGGTCACTTTCTCACCCACTCGTCTAGCTTATTCGCACAAACCCATAAAAACTTGATAGCAGAGATTAAACATATTAGATATAGAACCAACACAGAAATACATTTTCTTTTATCTACCTAAATAATCTTTAGTTGAAGATACACTTCTCAAGCTTAAAGTTAACAAGCCCTTTGATTGCCCTGAGCCACAACAGGCATGTTTTCTTTATAAGCAGGTTACACTTGTCTAGTCCTACAGGCTAACTTTCCTGGATTTTTATGATGATTGCTTTCCTTCTGATGGAATACAGGAAGATTCAGGCAGCAAATACATTCATTTTATTCAACTCTTCCTGTATGTATTCCTTTATACAGGAGTTCAACTCACACAAACATCTCACTTTTAAAGGGCTGTGAGTCAAATTCAAAAGCCTTAAACATTAGCATGTAAGGTATTCAACATACACCCACTACTTCCTTTAAAAAAAAAAAAAAAAAAGACATGCGTCCAAAAGACACTGTACCTTAACACAGAGTGGAAAAATCTAAAAGGTTTTAACCCAGATTTGAATTACACTATAAGTTGTGAAGCATGAGCATCCCTCTCCTGTGCTTATTCAAGTAATTATGTGAATGCCTCCATGACTATAAGCCACAATCACATGCTCAGATTTCTGCTCTCTAAGTGCTCACTGATGCACTCAGCTGTGTGATACGGATTATACTTTGAAACAATAGAACTGGATGTGAATGAGAGATGTGTACAGGCCCTGCCAGATTTGATGTTAATGACAGTACAAAGAGCTACATTTAGCTGCTACAGCTGAATAATCAAGGAGGATTCCTTCAGAGAAAGCATGGTGAACCACCAGGCTCAGACTCACCTCGCCCTTCATCATCCTCACCCTCGCCAGCCACCAGCCGCAGGGTTCCTGCTCATTCGCTCGGGAGTACACCTGGCACACAGCAGACACACAAACAGGTGAGCATGTATGGGTGGAGTGTGGGGGTGTGTTCATTCGGTGCAAAAATGGAATTCATGACAACATAACACCGGTGATGTCCACAACTGAATTAGATACCAGGAAATGCAGTAGCATGCACGCAGATCAAGCTCTTTGAGGAAGATTGAGTCTGGTGCGAAAAACTCAGACATTTAGATTCAAAGAACTACAAAGAAAACACAAATAGTTGATGCTGATAAATACAGGTTAAACCAGTGTAAGCATGTGCTTCAGCATTTTCTAAATGTCAGCCATGCTTACTAATAACAGCTGTCATGTTGAGAACAAAAGGAACTGCAAGGTGATCTTACACACTGTCATGGTTAGCTAAGGTGTGTAAAGTTGTGGCGGAGAGTTGTCTAGGGTAACAGCAGCCCTACCTCCACTTCCTCTCCCTCGCCGATGTCCTTGTTGTAGTCGGACGGGGGCGGCAACCTCACGTCGCCGAACGGCAGCTGTCTCTCTGGTTGCCAGCTATTTACAAAAAAAAAAAAAAACCAAACAAAAAAAAAAAAATCATCGCATACATTAGTATCTTACACAGAACAACATTTCCACCTTTAATGCTTAGTTGAGAACAACCGTTAAGCTAACTAAGCGCTTGAATAGTGTTCTCACACTTACACAGCTCAACACTATTGGCATTCCCTGGACACACTGCGGAGCATTCAGAAGGTATTCTGTGTGCAGGATACACACATTCACATTTCCCATTGCACGGAATGCAACTCCTTATAAATCCATTATATTATGATATCCCTAGATCATATTATTAATGTGAAGACTTTCCTTCTCACCACAAATGGCTAATAACTTCCTGGAATTTCGTTTTTTTGCTGAGCTTACTTGTCCCTCTCGTGGTCACTTTAACATGCCAAGGTGTGAAATTTGCCACTTTAATAAGTGGCAGCATAAATACACAACACAGACTCTTTCCTGTTAATAATATTGGCTTCTGTTCACACATACAACACTCTCGCAATAACTTCCTGGTAATTCCACATCAATTTTCCCAGTCAAGTGTCCGGTCAGTCTTCCGAGGACTTCAGCTCTTGTTGAGATCGCACTTAACCGAATCCTGATTAACCACTGGTGAAGTCCTTTCGTTAAGTGATTGTGTGAAAATGGCTCAAACACAGGATGTATTTTCAATACTTGTAAACTCTACATATTTCCTTACAACTGTGCCGTCTGTATCAAATCTGTTTAGTACACATGGGACAAAGATTTCCAGAAAGGCACCTCCCTTCCCACTCTTGCTCTCAATGCAATTTCAGACTGGAGAAACTTTTCATGGCTCTTAAAACTGTTGGAGGAAGTACCCCCATTTTGTGTGTTCTCACTGCCGGTACCGAGAACAATTACAGATCTTAGAAAGCTGTTTTTAGGGACTTTGAGCTCCTACTTCAGGGTAGATACTCTCCCAGCACAAAAGAAACCATGAGAGATGTGTGTATACAGTGTATGGTCCAGATGCAAGTGTACTGAGATTCTTTCAGTTGAGATTCAAAGAACAGTTTCTTTTTATTAGCATGTCATGCATGCATGACAATAACAGAATAAAGCAGATAAAAAAAAATGAACAAAAACATGCTTGCTAAAGAAAAATCCACATGACGGCATGAGCTGGTTAACAGATGAGAGAAGCTGAACGGTGGAGTGGTTAGCAAACTAAACTGAAACTAAAAAAAAAAAATGGCCTATTAGAGGTTGATTCAAACAGAAGTGTGTGTGTGCTGCCTGTCTCATTATTCTGACAAATCCATGAGAGAAATGCAAACAAAGATGAAACAGTGAATAGCCTATGCAACACAGGCGAAATTATCGCTCAAATCCCTTCAAGAGAGGGGGAAAAAACAAACAAACAAAAAACAAACAAACAAAAAAACCACCAAAGCTTTTTCTAACTGACAAACACACACACATTATATATAAAATCTGTGTGTCTTGGTATTGAACAGCTGAATCCAGTTTGACTGGAAAAAGTTAACTTAAATCCTTGTAAAACGTTAAGTGTGTAAACAACAGCTCTTAACATTAACATGAATGGTCCGTCAGTGAAATACAGGCTTTATAGAGCCTACATGCGACGGATTTGATGCGGCTTAAGTCACTTCACTGTTTCTACTGGCGGTGCGATTGCAAACAGAAAAATAGCCTTTGAGGTGTGTAGTTCTCTGGGGAGCTCCCCAGGAGGTAGCTTCTCTCAATAACCGTGTGTGAGAGCGAGAGACAGAAGGCGCTTTCGGACCAAACACATCTTAATCTGTACGGTGAGTCATTCTTAAACAAGCTGGGCAAAAACCTAATGGGACAAGGGGTACTCCAATATCTGCGTTATATTTCCCTCTTAACCACTTAACATCAGCCGGAATACAGCACGATTTAAAACACGGACGTATGCGAGAATGACGCATTGAAGCACAAACACAGATGAATGACTAGTTGTAGTTGATGGGAGGTCAACGTAACCAGTCCAGGAATGGCAGGGACGTCATCTACCCCCACCAGAGTTCACATATCTCATAGGGCTATTTCTGTCTCACCCTCATCAGGGCAGACAGAGACAGAACGAACAGGACTGTGCTAGGGCAGTATGATATGGATTAAAAGATGGCCCAGTGAGTATACTGACCAACTTGCTGATGTGTGGAATTGTTCAAATCAACAACATGAATGCTCAATCGGAAGTACTGAATAGAGAAAAAGAGAAATTGCGAGAGAGGACAGGAGCAGAGAAGGGAGGGGGAGGGGGCAGGACATGGAAGAGAGAGTGAGACTCGGAGAGACAGGCTAGCACAGGTGCTGAGAAGAAAAAAAAAAATAAAAGAGATGGGGTGAAATAGGGGGTTTACACAGGCAAAGTTAGGTTAAGAGAAATGGGCAGCACTAACGTCTGGTAAAATGCTGGACATAGGAATGCTATGCTGGATGTGTTATTTGAGTTAACGTGGGCAGCCTGTCTGTGTATCGGTTTAGGGCTGGGATGTCATCGACCAGCATTACAGTCAAACCCATTGGACCATTAGGAGTTACATAAACTTACTTGTTTTCAAAAAATATCGTGAGGGAGTCTTCATGGACATCTTTGATGAACGCCTGAAAGGACACAGAGGAAACAGAGCATGTTAAGCTTCAAACTGATGCCTGACCGTGCTAAAGCTGCACTAAATAGCACTGCTGTAAATGTTTCTTGATGTTGGCACAGCCATTTTATGGGGAAGCAGGAGAAACAGCACAAAGGTTTTCTCTCCATATTCATATATTCCTGACATCTCTGGTCTCAAGGGGCATGAGATTCCCTGCAGGTTCACTTGACAGTCAGGCCAGATTTTTACATACAGATGCGCACACACACACGTTTGTGGGAGGTGAAGGTCCGACACCCATCATAGGGAGAGTGAAATATGTATTACGCTCAAGCCCACCATGATTACGAGAGCATGAATGAGACTCAGGGAGCAAGAGCCCCGTCTCAAAATCTGTTCCTCATCCATCATGGCACCACTCAAGTTTTATCAAGACACACCTCCAACCCACAGCACAGGATGAGTGACGGCACTGGCAGGGTGAGACTGCCTAATATGGGGCAGCAAGGAATGGAAGAGATAAAGGGAGTAAACCAAGACCTCTGGTATCCCACCTGCTTCTAGAGACCCCTTCATCCCTGGAAAACGCTTACTGGTTTCATGTTTGTATGCATGCGCATAAAACTCCATGACATGGCATCAAGTTTAAAAAGCTTCCTGTATTTGAATCTGAACTGACAGAGATAGGTCAGTTGGATAGCCACACTAACTTGCTTTGCATTCAAAATCAGTCACTCTGAAAACACAACAGTTACGTTCCCAAGTCAGAGTAAGATGACCGCATGAAAGGAGTGTGCAACCCAGTGTATTATATTTGCCAGGTTCGGACACATGCATGAAGAGCAATGACGTTTAGCGTGTCCCTTGCATTTGCCGCCCTTCCAAGTGAGAACGAAGCCAATTCTGGGAGTGTCGCTGTGGCCTGCATTAGGTGAGTCATCAATGAACCAATCAGCACTGAATACTGACCATCTGCTTTAATATGATGTAGCATAAACTGGTCAGTAGACTATCATTTTCAACACAGCAAGTAAACCCTTGGCAAATGTCTTAACAGCACCAGGAACTCGACTGTAATCAGATCTCTGTGCAGATCCTGAAACCACAGAGGTAGCCATTATATAACTCCGATATCAAAAGTGAAGAGACCCAAGTTTGCACTTGATTTCAATCTTCATGTACACTGTAACCTACTGAACATAATTGACTGACCCAGTAATATCCTCCTAGTAGCGCTAAGACCTAAAAAAAAAAAAAAAATTTCACAAATAGAGGGAAGGATGGGAAAAGTGATTCATTTTTTTTTTTTTAAAGTGTAAGAAAACTATACAAGAAGTGCTTTTGCAAATTTTTGGCCAGCCTGTCAAAAGGGTTTAAAACAAATGCAACCAGACTGCCAAAAAAAAAAAAAGAAAAGAAGAAAAAAAGTGAAAGCCTTAAGACCTGCTGATGGTGAGAAATGATTAAGCACTAAGTGCAATTATTAAAAACAATAAAATGAAGTAGTGAAGAGATTTAAACGGGACCGTGCACAGAAACAACAGCGGTGTTCAATGAACTTTTGATTCGAGTTATAGTTATGCCGATTCAGCCAGGCTGTGAGTGGCGAGTGCGCCGAGCAGCCGTGGGGGGGTTGGAAAGAGTGTTGAGTGTCAGGGCTGAGATCACCTGTTCCTTTTCCACCTGCTCTCATCCCTCAGAATCAAACTTTCAGTCAACTAATGTCACTTCCCAGTATAGAACGAGAAGAACACCAATAATACCACTAGTACTGCAGCAAATAATAAACCTGTGAGAAAGGCAGAGGAATGATTTGCTGTACCACAAACGTTTTGCTTTCTCGAACTCGGAAACATCAAATGAGCCGATGAATATTATAAAACATGTAGGAAGATTGCGGAGTAATAAAGAAACAAACAAACAAAAAAAAAAACCCGCCTCAGTCTGTTTGCACTGGATCGGGTTGACTCTGATCAAAAACGGACCACCCCGAAAACGTCAAACCGAGATGGGGTTTCTGGTGTCAGGGAAATCTTGCAGCCATAGTTAATAGCCAGGCTCACTCGTTAAAAATAATTATGATCATTAAGACTGGAGCGATATTGCTTGGTTTGTAGCGAGTCGTTTCTAAAGGTGCCCATGACGGACAGAATGAGATACAGCACACAAGCACACTGTTAATACCTCGGTTAAGTATAGCTGCACAAATGCCTAATGGAGCAACCACTAAAGGCCAACCTGATGGCTCATAACTGGAAGAAAAAGAAATCCTAGGATGTCTTGGTATGTCTGTCCGACAATATACAAGTCCAGACTTTCTATGCTTAGCTAAAGGCTACAAAATATCATGAAGCCAGGCATGTGTGATGCTTATTTGGGAGGATGTGTTAGAGCAGACAAGACAATGTCTAAACACAACTGAGTCAGAACCTTAAGTGTCTACGTTCATTTAACAACACAACGTCTGTAATTCCCCCCACAAACACTTCCTGAAGGTCCACATTTCTCCAGTGTTGCTCAGACCTGCGCAGGGACCATGGAAAAGCGAGCTCACCGTTTGTCAAGGCCTCCTTTACGAGGTGATGGCGAACCCTCGTGTCACGCCTGAGATGCTGAGAACATCCTAGCTCGGTCTAGGTCTAATGACAAGCCGCTTAAACGGCGGTGCTGAGATTTAGTCCCGGGTTTACACTCGGCATCACTGGGTTTCACTCAAGTGAGTTGTTACCTTGTAGAAGGCCCCGTTGGAGCCCCGCACCTCCACCGGCAGCCCGTCCATGGCAGCCGCCGCGTCCCCGCCGCTGTGCCTCTCCGCGGGTCCTCCTCCACTGGGCGGCTCCGCTAACAGCCCCAGCTTCGCCGGCCCTTCGCCCGCCTCCGGCCGCTTGCGGATTTCCAGCGTTTCGGTGTGGAGGGAGAGGGGCTGGGTAAGTTAGCAAAGAGATGTCTGCGGTTAGCCTGCTAGCTCCCCTTAGACACCCCGTATATATCACAGTCGAGTTAACCCAATAACGGTAACGTTAGCACTAGATAGCTAGCCGTCGATTGATCCAGAGAGAGTTTGGTCTTACGTGAGTTGTTTGGACAGAGGAGCCGCGCCGGTCCGGCTAATGCAGCTAGCAACTCGGGTCAGGATGCAGGCTGTCGGCTAATGTCTCAGGCGATGTTAGCAAACAGCTAATGGTCGCTAATTAGCTCTCACGAACACCTCCTCCCTGGGTTGCCGGGCTACTAGCTAAGTAAGACAGCAAGTAAGTCTTACTGCTTGTGTTTAGGGAACAGCGTGCGTATGAGTTCTGGCGTAATTACGAATCGCCTCAAAGCGTCGTAGAGCCAGCTTAAAAATCCTCCTATCGCCCGGCAACTTCTCTCAGCCCCGTTGCCCGTCCTCCCCTCGCACGCGCGCCGTCCGAGTGAAAATTCGCGACTGTGAATGACCCCCCAAATGCCCACCCCTACCACCGCCAGCCACGCCCACACCTCGTACAGGCTCCGGTGATTGCACGGGACACCCGTCATTCAATAAGAACAGCGCTGCTTATTGGCGAAGACGTTAGAGGCTGGTCAACACAACTCCAGTGCCTGAACTGCTGATTGGTTGTAGTTTCTCTGTGCTAAATTTAGCCGACTCGTTTCACGATCCATACCGATTCACAAAACCATTTGTGTACACATTTGTCCACGGTTTATTTATACAAGAGCTAACTACACTGCTGTGGTTCTCAAAGCATAGTAGCCAGTTCATCTATCTATCTATCTATCTATCTATCTATCTATCTATCTATCTATCTATCTATCTATCTATCTATCTATCT
>JAQQZR010000001.1:6119017-6132469 GCA_030068235.1 Notoglanidium macrostoma
GAACACCATGTCCTCATGGAGCTGCTTTGTGCACAGGGGCATCGTCATGCTGGGGCAGGTTCGGGCCTCTTAGTTCCAGTTTAGGGAACCTGTAACGCTGCGGCGCACAGAGACGCGCTGTACAACTGCGAGCTTCAGACTTTGAGGTTACAGTTTGGGGAAGAAAAACAAACAGTTGTGATTTTCAGAGGTGTACATACTTTTGGCCATATAATGTAAGTTAATAAACTCCGAAGATTCCTCATTGTCATTGTAGGAAGATATCACCTTTTACCTCAAATTATTTCCTGTTTATACTTCATTTAAATATTAATTAAAAATAAACATTAAATATGAATTAAATTATAATTAATGAAAGTCCAGTTCAGAGTCTTGAGCATTTTCCATTTATCTTTTTTTAAATACTTAATAGAACAAATCAGTGTTTAATGTATAGATGATCATATTTTTATCTTTCTATAATTTTGTTGTCTTAAAAAAAAGTGTATTTGGTGTTTGAGTGTCAGAACAGTCACCGGCTTCGTCACCACTGGAAATCATAATGAGGGAAATACTATCGCAAAAAATTAAACATTCAAGATAGACAAATAAAATGATTGAAGTAGTAGAAAAATCACTGGATTGCTATTGCAGGATAGAGGGATGAATGAAAGAATAGAAGGGTAAGAGATGAGTATCACTAGTGTTGGACATTAACCATTAGCATGTTGGCAATTAGAAAGAGATAAAGAAATGAGATAGATGGTGAAGTTAGATATTAACATACATAGATAGATAGTGTTAGGTAAAATTCTTAGGCTACATTTTTATATCAGTATTTTTCTTGTTGCTAACATTAATTTTGATTTGTTGTGTCGTGTTTCCCAAGTTAGCATATCAATTGACCCAAACCCGGCACCCCACCAGCTTTCGGAGCCACTTGTCTGTCCCATTGTCTTCTGTGTCTTTAGTTTCACACCTTTACACTCCTGACATACACACATTAACATACACACACACAAATCCTGACATACACACTCTTATATAACATACACATATTCTGGTGCTATACAAATTGAATTGAATAGCACTCACACACCCCAGAAGAACATTTACACATTTCATATCCAGCGGACCATTAGTCTCCTGCCTCCCGAACCCGCAGCTGTTCGAAGCCACTGTTCTTTGTTTCTCCTTTCCTGTCCCCACACCTGAACACCTATATGCTAGACACACCCTCTCACACAGAGACACACAAACACGCACGTACACACACCCAAGCTACTGGATATAAACTTGTCTGTCACAAATAAACTTTGGATTTGAGCATACACCTACATGCTGTGTCTGTGTCTGCTTGATCCCCGGATCGGAAACGAGCGAGAAGCTTTCACCCACCGAAGTCAGATCGAACCTGAGAGAGCGGAATCGTCCCTCATACGATTTGGTTATTACACATAGATAGACAGATAGACAGATGGATGGATGGATGGATAGATGTCACATACAATAGATAGATGTAAAAAGTTTTGCTGCATTTACCAGCTTGGTTTATAATCTATAGGAACAGTCATGCTTCAAAAAATGATTGGAAGTCAATGGAAGGAAAAGCGGGGGATGAAAAACCAGACAGCAGGAGTGAGAGAGGTCAGAAAAGAAGTGGAGTGCTTAGTAGTATTACCCAAAACATGACTGGTAAGTTTGGAAGTGTTATTTAAAACGATTGACTTCATGGGTGCAGTTTGAAAATTTGACCATTTAACATACAAGAACTTAAAATTGACAAGTTAAGAGTGCAAAGTTATGAGTTAAAATTGTACCGGGTCGAATAGAGAGTCTCTTCCGGGATCCGAGTGGCGTCGCTGTGTGCTGATCCCGCTCCCGGCCTGCAGGGGTCAGTAGAGCGCTGTGGTTGAGCGCGGCGCTGTAACAGCACTTTCACCTTCAGCTCAGAGTTTAATAAAACTAGTGTCTTTAGCTGGAAAGGAGAGAGAAAGAGTGAGAGAAAGAGTGGGATGATGAACGGTTCAGCACACAGCTCACACTCCGCTGTGGAGATCCAGCTCAGGAGAGGACCCGCTGGTGACGAGACAATTATTATTATTATTATTGTTGTTGTTATTATTATTATTATGTACATTTGATTTAACCTCTGAGCAGGAGATCAGTGCAGTACATTAGCATGCATGCTAACTATTTACCACCATCTTCCGGAACATTCTGTTCAGTAAAATAAAGGAAACAGAGATTGTTTATTCGTGAGTAGTTATTGAAACACCTTCAGACTTTAGTTTATTAGCAGTTCTGTGTGAATGAGTCAGTTAGTGGGGCATGCAGACAGCTAACAGGCTAATGCTAACGCTAGGTAAGTTTATTAGAGAAAAAACAATTGAGCGTTTAATGGTTCCGAGTTCAGTGTGATCAGTGAGGGGTCAGTGAGGGGTCAGTAAAGGGTCAGTATCACACACTACTGACATGCTGTTTATAACCACAAACTACATTTACACAGCACGGCTAGCCTGTGAGTTCACACACACACACACACACACACACCTACCCACACACACACACACACCCACCCACACACACACACCCACCCACACACACACACACACGTCTGCTTAAACAGAGTTTATAATTTATATGTAAATGTGCTACAGTCTCAATCAGCAGAAAGTCACAACAATGACAGGAAAGTGAAAGTAACTGTGTGCGCGTGCGTGTGTTTATTCTGTACAACTGTGTGTATTATTTTTATCCTACCCGTTTATTCATTTATTTTAGTACTATTTAACACATTCATAATTTAATATTTATATTTTACTTTTTGTTTCTTATACACTTATTTGAATATTATTTATTTTTTTAAGGCACAAACATTTATTTATTTATTGTTTATTCACCCTTTTATGTCTCAAATTAAGGTTTATTTGTTACATTAAGATTTGGGTGTACAGGTGTTCCTGCTCAGTGAGTGTACAACACACGATTACAGTACACTGTTCATTGGGTATGTGTGTGTGTGTGTGTGTGTGTGTGTGTGTGTGTGTGTGTGTGTGTGTGTGTGTGTGTGTTGCAGGTCTGGGCTTTAACATTGTGGGCGGAGTCGATCAGCAGTATGTGATGAATGACAGCGGGATCTACGTGGCCAAGATCAAAGAAAACGGGGCAGCAGCACTCGATGGCCGACTGCAGGAGGGAGACAAGATTCTCGCAGTAACACACACACTCACACACACTCACTCACACACACTCACTCACACACACACACACACACTCACACACACACACACACCTACACACACACACACACACACACCCACCCACACAAACACACCCACCCACCCACACACACACACACATAAAACCCCCCCCCAAAAAAAAAAACATCAGGTTGCCATATTACAGAGAAACCAGAACATACAAACTGTTCTGTCCTGGAGACTTGACTGAGGTCATGACTGTTACTGACTGTTACAAAGCATTGACATGGGAGACTCTCCTTCCATATATGATGAATCTTATCTTCACAGAAAAATAATTCTATATTTTTCTTTGTTAAGTAACAGCACTTAAAGAAATCCATTTATTATTAGGCTTAGATTATGTGAGGTTCCACTACAAGCCCACTGCAAGTGAAGGACTTGTTACTGTAGAAACGATAACATATTCACTGTAAGAAATATCAAGTGGGTTAAGTTTAGTAATGAACTTACGTTGGGAAACCAACGTTCACCTGCTGCCTTAAAAAACACGAGTAAACTCAACTTGAAGTTAACCTTTGCTTCAACGCAAGAAGTAAAGTTATACAAGTAAAGCACGCAAGACAGTGGATTACTAATAAACTTGAGTTCAATATTCAAAACTTTCATGGTAGAAGAAACATGAGAAATAAGAAATTTTTAGAGCAAGCACATTAATATTAATCTGTGATTTGAAGTACAGCTGGTACTATTGTTAGAGCAGATGTTATAGAAAATTAATCAACACCTTCTGACCAATCAGAATTGAGAATCCAACAGTGCTATGGTATAAGCATTCTTAATCAATGGGGACAATATTATTTTTGTCAAGACATCATATGTTTCTACTCACACATGCGCTGCCCTGAAGTCGCTTACTTACCCAAGTATAGAGCATGGTATCAGGAAACCCAACACCACTGTGGCTATTTTAAAGTAAGCGAATCTTGTGGTGACGGGATACTGCTCCAGACACAAGCCCAATTGGGGCTCAAATACAGATGGGTAGAGACCAATTAGACAGAAGAGGAATACAAGAGTCCAGACGACCACTCCAGAGAACGCAGACAGCCGTACCTTCCTCACATGACGGCTGCTTAATGGGTATACAATGGCCAGACAGCGGTCCAGCGCTATAAGACACAGGAAGACAATACTCGCATAGATGTTCACATAGAAGACATAGCCCACCAGCTGACAGGCGATGGAACCATAGGGCCAGTGATGAGCTCTCTGTAGGTAGAGGATCCACAGAGGCAAGGTGAGCAACTGAAGAAGATCTGACAGCAGGAGGTTGAGGATATAAACCAGCTGAGTGCCACCTCCGTTTGAGCGTCCCAGCTGGTAAAGTCCCCACAGTGAAAGCAGATTCGCTGGTAGACCCAGAGAGAAAGCCAGGCTGTAGATGTAGGTTAGTCCAATCCGATCTGTCTCCAGTGGAATGTGGCAGCTTCCATTTGTCAGGTCTGTGGAGAGAATCAAGAAAAGTGGTGAACGATCATGATTACATGTGAACGATCTGCATCTGGGAGCGCTCAACATCAAAGATGGGAACTATATAGTTTAGTTGCACAACATTTCATTATGCCTCAGGGCCATATTATAGAAATTACTCACTCATAAGCATGATTACTATGATTTTCCCATGTGAAAGACATTTGAAGGTTTGAACATTTAGCTGCTCATGCTGCCAAGCCCTGCCCACTCCAGCTGACGTTGCAGTGCTTTTGTTGACCCTTGGAAAACAATGACAGGGTGTTATATGCAAAAAAAAAATACTCTCATTACATTCAATTATCAAACACGTTCATGAAATGCAAATACTTTTCCTTACCTTACATCTGCTCATGATGGGAGACAGTGCTCTGTGTGCAAGGACCTGTGAGAGTCAGAGTGCATAATTCATCCCACCACAGGGGGCTTGTCTGATTTTTTTGATCATTTCCCCCAGCAGGAAGCCACTTCTACTGCCTTTGAGCGGCCACATCCTGAGGCCTTTCTCGTCCAGAACAAAAACACCAGTGAGCGATACGAGTTGGGCCAAACTGTTCACACTGACGGAAGGGCTGCTGAGAGACAAGCGAAACACCCTCATTCTACTTTTATTTCCCTGGTGACAGGCAGTCCCGCTTTGGACTGGCATTCTTTTGTGAAAGTTCATGAAGGTTTGGATAAAACCTGTACAGTATAGTATATCAAATAATTTTGAATGTGACAGCAATGGTGATTAGTACATTATTGGTTAATAATTTAAGAAAATGAAATTAAAATGGTTTAAATCAGATCCATGAGCCATACATTTTAGCAGTAGTGACTCAGATATAAGTTAACTATCTGATTAAGTACTGACTATCTAGTACTTAAGAATCACAACCTGTTGAGTATCATGGTTTAATTTTTCCCTGGGTCTTAACATACTCCCAGTCTGTAATGTTCTTTGTAACAATAAACTATTACTAAACTAACAAAAAACTATTAAGCGTTGCTTTTCAATATACAGTACCTGAACAATCAACTCATCTTCATCTCTTTTTTCCTGTCTACCTAGATGCTGGTGGTTGATTTTTTTTTTGGTCATATTATGAATCAGTAAGGCGGAGCACCACTAGCTAACAGTTACTTAATTTCTGTCAACCTACTTTTAAATTGGGAGAAAATGTCATATGTAATTAAAAAAAAAAAAGAATTAACCAAGAGAAGATGGAAGAACACTACCAGGCGTATTTGACGCTCAGATCAGCATGGGTGTGTCAAATCACATCTCCTCAGCAAAGTAAACCTGACTGTGGTGGAAAAGAGAATACAAATGTCAAAGTCTAAACATTTCTGCAAAGCTTCATTCAAGTCAAGTCACATTTATTTACACAGCACATTTAAAATACACCGAGTGTCGGCCAAAGTGCTATATGTCATCTTGGGCTAAATCTAAGCAATGATATAAAAGACAAAGAATATGAGACTTTGTCAACGGAGAAAATGTAAACCTTAAAGGACTTTTAAAACCACAGTTAAAGACAGGACAAAAACAGATCTGAAACTATAGATCTTAAGGACCTTCAAATGCCTGGGAGAACAAATATGTTTTTAGATAGGATTACAAATGCCTTTATGCCTTTAAACAAATCAAGTCAAATGCAAGTTAAAGACAATGCAGGGTACATTTGTGTTTTTTCCCCCCTTGTGACATGGTGCTCTCAATAAGCAACACAAAGTGAGATAGATTGGGGTTTTGCATGGTTCATTGTCGTGGCAACATTGCCAGCTAGCTAGTTTACAGAGCGGTACTGATTAGCTCAGCATGCAGCATGGTTACCTCTTCCAATCAGAAATAAGCTTTTTTGTCCCTTCTTTTTTACTGTCATGACATAGTGCTAGGCAGCTTCATGAACTAGAGGCTTAGGCATAGGCTTAGGAAGTGAAGGCATATTTATTGCAGCAATGGATGTGTTGAGCTAATCTAGATTTAAAAAAAAATCAATTGCACATAAAATGTGTCTTTTTTAAACTTTTCATGTTTTATTGTACAATGTTACACTTTTACTTGATTTATTTATTTGATTTTCATTTATAGTACATATTGAATTCAGTTTGCATTCATTGTTTCCTCAACAATTACAAGCTGTCAAAAAAAAAAACCCATGATAATATGCATCTACGTACTGTATCTATGTTCATATATCAAAATGTAGCTTTTGTGATGTGATTTTGTAATTTTGAGTGAAACAAGTTTAGCATTTTCTATGATCATATCTGGGGGTTGGTGCTGGGTGAAACATGACATAATACCCTTGGTTAATAGGATTTTTTTTATGGTAATGTAGTCTTATATCAGAAGATGTTAAGGTATCAGCTTTGGGGCTCATTAGCACTTACATGAGGTGTTCCTAAAGGACGGAGATGAAAGTATGGCTTTACTGGATACTGAGAAATGCATCTGGTCAGGGTCATCCTAGTCCCAGAGAGTGGGGAGTTTAATGTTTAATATTTACTTCAACATCCACTAGTATTAAGTATTAAGTATTAAGTGAAGAAGCATGGTGGTGTAGTGGTTAGCACTGTTGCCTCATAGCAAGAAGGTTCTGGGTTTGAACCTGCTGAATAACTGTGGCCTTTCTTTTCTTGCCTGCATGGCTATCTTCAGGGTGCTTGGCTTTCCTCCAAGAGTCCAAAGACATGCAGATTAGGTCAACTGACTAGTTGCCCATGGTTGTTCATCCCTGTTTTAGCCTTTCCATAGATTGGAGACCTGTCCAGGGTGTACCCTAGATCATATCCTTCATGTGAACTTAAGCACATTTTCAAATTTTGTCTTAATATAAATGATTTTGCATTTTAATTTGAATGCAAAAAGTTATACTGTTTCCTGACTTGTGCCTAAATGATGCATACTGATTAGCTATGATTACATTAAAAACTAATTTTATTCCAAGTCATGCATCATAAAGAGTACAAATGACAGTAGGAGTGAATTTACTTTTGATCAAATTGATGATTTATGAATATTATATGGCAAACATAATGTCTATCGGTCTTGCTGTTAAATGATCTATTTTGAAAGGGCTGCAATGTTAGTTATCAAAGACACATGTAGAATGCATGTCTATAGGTGACTTAGGTTTGGTTCACTCAACCTTTTGCTTCCTGTCCAGTGTACAACAAAGAAATTTAACAAGATATACTGAGGTCCAGAGAACAGCTAAAATGATGACTAAAAGAAAAGCTATCAGATCTAGATTGTGATAGGAGTACCATGGAAGTCTGCTTCCTTCTGAGTACAGGTGTTGAGCTCCTTTGTGTCTGATGACATACTCAATCCAGAAAGTGGCACTGTTTAGAGGAGGTAGGGGCCGATCACGGTGAAACTCTGAGAGTTTCTGCATGTTGCTTCTGTACGATGGATTCTCAATGACATCGTTGAGGGCTTCAAGGAATTCCTCAGAAGTCAGTGTGCCGACCTCAAGCGCACGGGCTGCACCTCGGGTTTCTAGTCGAATTGCATTGTCAAACTGATCAAAGAGAAGTGGCAGAAGCAACACAGGAATCCCATGGTAGATAGCTTCGTAGATGCCATTGGTCCCACCATGAGACACAAATGCACACGTCTTTGGGTGCCCCAGTAGATTGTTTTGAGGAAGTCATTCAAGAAGCAAAGTGATGTTACCCAGAGATGAAGGTCGCTCACCCACATACCGCCATATGACTCTTTGAGGTAGTTTAGCAAAGGCAGCTGCAATGGCTTCTGTGACTTGTTTGGGAAGGGCACTGACCATGACTCCCAGGGACATGACCACCACACCGTGTACCCCGGAACTCTGCATAAACTCCTCCAGCTCTGGAAGAATGGATTCAGCTGGGTGACACAGGAAGCCACCTATGTAAACTATGTTAGGCATGCTAGGACGTGGGTACTCAAAAATAAAGTCAACACGCATCAACCAAATATCTGCTGAACGCTGCATGGTGAGAAGATCTGATCCAGGTGGAAAGTGCCTCTTGAGCAGTTCATCATAAATGGGAAGGATAACAAACTGCTCCTGGAGGAGGCTGACCATATATCGAAGGAAGTTCTCAGTCCTCTGCAGGAAGTCCATTCTGTCACTGAACAATGAGTTGTAAACGGGAACATATGATGGCATTGATGGAGCAATGGCCATATGTGCATCTCCTGAATTGAGCCAGCGAATATTATACACCAAGGGTAAATGGAGGTAGTGGGCCAGTAGAACCCCAGCAGGAAAAGCAGGGTCAGTGAGCATTAGGTCAAACTTAGCATCCTGCAATTTTCCCATCAGTACCGAGTCATCCAACATGGTAGAGATAATACTAAGGGCTCCACCGTGGAATATCTTCAGTAGGGTCACCACATCCCTCTGCTGTTCCAAAAAGCGCAGGATTGGTGTCATCCTACGTGAAGCTAGTGACCGCTCTATCAAGTTCTCCAATAACCCTGGGCTAACATCTTCGGTGTTAGTGAGGTTAACACTAATGAATGTGTAGAGAGGAGAAGTGTCCTGAATGTTCCAGCTTCTGGAAGACCGTACCACTGTCAGACTGTGGCCACGGGCGTGTAAATCCTTGAGTATGACCTGCATATTCACCCAGTGGCTACCATCTTCTGGAAACACTAAGATTCTGCCACCATTGGAACAGCCAGAAACAAAAAGTAGGCAAGAAAATAAGAGTAGCTGATTTGCATTCACTCCCATGTTCTGGAAAGCTGAGAAAAGCAGAGGGAACAAAGAACATTTGTGACACCAAGTAAAGACTGAGCTCAGACCTGTCAAATTAGATCTATTGCATAGCTGCACATAGAAGCCTGTTATAAAGTCAAGATTTAATCGGGATAATTTGGGTGTAGATTTATCTGCTAAGTATGTAATCTCATCTCATTTTTTCCTGTCAGAAAACAATAGTATTAATGCTAAGTGGATCTTTAAGAACCATAGAGTTATTGCTGAGAGTGCATGAAGACATTTGTACAAGTTCATAGTCTCAGATGATTTAGAGTATACAAGTTGTACATGAAAAATCCCATTAGATCTTCTTTGCAGTGCACCTGTGATGTCATATTCTTGGTACTTAACACTTTGATCTGAGAAAACATGTTAATGTTTTTGATGAAGAGAAACAGGGTGAGTCTCTTTTAACAGTCTTTAAGCCTATATCAAGTTTCATTTTCATGTCCTCAACAGAAACTTTTCTTTTTCACACAAACTGTTTTCCATTCCCTATCTATTTTGGCATACATATCAGATGCTACTAGATAAAAATAAAACACACAAAAATACAGGTCTCATGGCAATATTACTCAACTGAATTACTGACTCTGCTATAAATCATAATAACCATTTCCATAATATTTCCTTTCCATCAGTATTCACACATCAACAGCTATTAGATTTAACATAAAAGCACAAAACTGTGTGCATTAATACATGCAGACATTGAGAATGAGGTGGTTGTACTATACCTTTACGTATCACTGATAATTCTTGACTCTTCAGTTGTTTGTAGCAAACCCAATCAAATAAGCTTTGAAATGTCTAGATCTAGCCATAAAGCTCCACAGGCATGCATTTGCTGCCGTTTTGAAGCCATACTCACTGCAGGCAGACTGTTTCCAAGTCACCCATCTCTGGCTCTGTGTAATGTGAGATCCAAATTGACCTGGATTATGTGGTCATGCATGAATATTTCGTAATCAAGCAGAATTTAAATGATCCTGTGGAATCTTCTTTCTGGCTTTTTTTCCCCTTCATGTGGCTCAAGTCATGGATACTCTGGGATTCACTACTTGAAAATGAGACACGAACCGAAAGTACCAGTGGAAGAAAAGAAGTCTGTGTCCTCATCATTGTAGCCCAGGTCCAAGGACAGATTTTCTCTTTCAAAAACATTTTGAGCCCATCTCTTATTTCTCTCATGTCTCCAACAGAATAGAGCTAGGCAATGAAATGTTTTACTTTTAAGTCAAAAAAGGCCAATAAAACAAACAAAAATAAAAACACTGAATGAAATACAGTTTATGAAGCTCTCTCTCTCTCTCTCTCTCCACACACACACACACACACACACACACACATTTTCTGTTGATTTGTCGATCGGTTAGTGGTTGTGTGTTAGGTTTAGGGTTAAGGATTTAGGAATAACTTTAAGTGTTGAGTCTTAGGGTTAGGTTAAAGGCTATGATCTAGCTAAGATCAAGTTTATTCTCTGCTATTGATTCACTACGGTAGCATTTTCTGACAAGGGAGCACAAATCATCAGAACATGCACGGCTACAGCTTACGAAGTGTTTGTCGCCCTCCATAGGTATCCAATCAGAACAATAAATCCATATTGAACAATAAGGCTTGTAATGGGAACATAGCTTATTGTGCCATGTCCAAAAGGGAACAAACTTTTTGGAACAGCGTCATGCTTGAAGCGTCTAAAATTGATGAGGCGCTGAGTCCCAAAAAGGTTGTGAGCTGATGTTGGAAATATGGGCTGTGACATTGTCATCCGAAACCACCAGTCTGATGTAGCCACCGCCCGATGAGAAATTATTTTAGCCATATAGCATCCTTCATGGGTAGACTCCACAGAACTCTTCAGTTGTGCGGTGCTGTTTGGAGCCTGACCCATGGGATAAACAGGGTACCTAGTGCCTGCAAGGAATTTCAGAACATGTCTTTGTCCATTTTGTGCTTGGACCGCACAGAAGAGTTCATATTCAGCTCTGAATCAGTGTCTAAATCAATGTCAGCATTGCTGCGCTGTCAGCTCAGGGGATGTCTGAACCAGTGATTGCTTCTCTAAGATGGTTTATGCTGACACAAAGCTTTTTTTCATCCTTGGATTTCAGGATGCTTAGACATTGATCTCACAAGCTTAATTCCTGTAGCATAGCTCATTAGTTATTCAATGACCAGGCTACGTATTGTGAAACCCTATTAACTTTGTAGCTAACCACACGGAGCGAGCAGAATGAATCGCTTGAATACACTACAGGAATTAAATCTTTGGACAGAAAAAGAATAATGGGTAGAATCCCGAACCGCAGGGTTTTGTTAGCAATCAGGCTAACATAGTAGGCTAGTTTTAGGCAGTGTTTCCGAACAATGCTTAGCTACAGATACGGTTATGTTTCTGGTACACCATCAGGTATGTTTATTGAAAAAACTACCCCTGTTTACAACAGATCAGTGTTAAAATGAAATGAAAAAATAACAATAAAATAATGTTATACATAGAAAAATTTGTGAGTGGACATGGGGAGTGTGGAAATGTCAAAGGGAGATGTTGGGTGTGCTTTGTCTGTAGTAGAGAACGAGAGAGATGGGAGTTCATAGAAAGTTAAGAAGGAAAAAAGGTGGAATTCACACATGGTTTTCAGCTGTATCAAATCTCCAACGAGTACCATTATGGTGTGTGTGTGTGTGTGTGTGTGTGTGTGTGTTTCTTTTTTATTGCTATTTTTATTGCCATGGTGAGAAGTATGAAGAGAAGGAGAGGAGCCAAAAGAAAAACAAAAGCTGTTTTAATAGTGATTATAAATCCAGTGTATGAGTCAGTCCTTGAGCCTTATCACCAAGCTCCAGCTTCCTCTCTCTGTATTGCTCCTTTCTACTCATATCAAGCAGGTACAACAATTTCCTGCCCTGTGGAATACAGGCCGGTAGTAGAACTGGATATCCCTAAGGATTATACTATTGTAGTTCCTAATAGTATGAATTATTCCAAAGACCTGTGGTGCTGCCATGCCCATGTCATACATTTAAAGAAAGAAGCTTTTTTTTCCCGGGAGTACAATAGTGCAGTGGTTTGCACTGTTGCCTCACAGCAAAAAGGTTCTGGGTTCAAATCTTCAGCTGATTTTGTTCAAAGTTTGCATGTTCTCCCAATGCCCAAGCCCAAGCCCAAAGACATGCAGATTAGGTCACCAGGCTACTTTAAAGTAGCCTTAGATGTGAATGTGAGTATGAATGGTTGTTGATCTCTACAACAGATTAGCGATCTGCCCAGGATGTACTCCGCCTGTCGCTCAAAGTCAGCTGAGATTGGCTCCAGCTTCCTCTTGACCCTGATATATAAGTGGTATAGATAATGGATGGATGGAATATTTTTATATGAATTAAAAGGATTCTTAATATCATAATGGCAAGGTAAAACATTTTACATGTAGATACTTTTGTCATGTTGCACACCAAATCATCATTATCAGTCTAAAACTTATTTAGCTGTACCAAACTCTTACCAAATAAAAAAATGTAAGGAATCTCATATATAATAAATGAGAGGATAATGACTTTTGCAGATTTTTGTAAAGTGGATTTTTTGTAAATGTCAAATAAATAGGCAGTATCAAATGACTTATAAGGAACAAACACACATGATTTTTGTTAATTATTGTTTTTCCTTTTAATCAAGCTAATACACAAATGAGATTGATGAAAAAAATACAAAGCATGGGCTAGCACATCTAGCTTGAGTCACAGCTTTGGGGGTATGGATCTGGATAGTTGAAATTTGACTGGCTATTTATTTATGGTTGGCTTAAATTAATATATGCAAATGCTATAAAATTAAATAATCAGCTTGGTGGTGTGGTGATTAACACTGTCGCCTCACAGCAAGAAGGTCCTGGGTTCGATCCCCGGCTCACCCAGGGTCCTTTCTGTGTGGAGTTTGCGTGTTCTCCCCGTGCATGCGTGGGTTTCCTCCGGGTGCTCCGGTTTCCTCCCACAGT
>JAQQZR010000001.1:6144032-6158580 GCA_030068235.1 Notoglanidium macrostoma
ACACACACACACACACACACACACACACACACACACACACACACACACACACAAAGCCCTTCCCTCGCAGTGACGCGCTCAGAAACGACCAAGGAAATCCCCAAAGCAGGAGTTACGACACAATTAGCTGTCCGTGTAAAACAGCCTACTTCCGGCTTGCAATACTAAAACAAGCAGCCGTGTTATTTCAGCTGCTTTATCGGTCTTCTCTCCTCTCGCGCTAACATTAATCGCGTAAGTATTCTGTTTTTTTGTTTGTATTTCGTCGAGGAAATTGATCTTGGTGGGATACCGGATACGTGTGTGTGTGTGTGTGTTTGTGTTGACAGATCAACACGAGGAAACACGGCTTGACACATTGTAGGCTAAAGGTTACAAAACGGACTAAATCGGATCCTTTAGTAGATCCGAGACGTTTTGAGCGTATTAAGCTGGATGTGTTTATGAAAATAGTTTCCAGTGTTACATGTGAAGAAGGCAGCGTTTCGCCCACGCAGCTAAATCCGCATTTTACATCCACAGGTGGTTTAAAGCGACCTCACAGCGTTGATCCAGCATCAACACGAGCTGTCTTTCAGGACACAAGCGAGATTTATGAAGAGATCGTGTGAATTGGATCAGGTAGACGCGACCGCTGTCATGTACGGAAGTGCAGGTTTGCCCGAGCTCATCCCGTCCGCATGCGCACTCAGACCCAGCGCCGTCCTGCCCTACGGACCCGGACCCGGAGCCGGGGACAGACACGGGGGACAGATGTCCTCTAACCCCCGCAGGATGTACAGAACCCCCAAACTCGGACAGATCGGCCGCACCAAGAGAGGTTAGTAGGTTACTCAATAAGTGTCCAGTTTCCATTTGCATTACTGAGCTACCTGTGCTCAACACACTGATGCTCCACCTCCTTATGTATACACTGAGGAGGGGAAAAAAACCTGTAAGCTACCTTTCCCGGGGTGGTGAACACAATATCATCTTTAATGTGGCTCTTTAATCTGGAAATGTGTCTGGAGCAAACATGGAAAATGATTTAATGCATGAACTATATAAATTTTTATCCAGTAAAGCTTTAAAAGTGCACTACACGGAAGAAAGGCGTTTGCCGAATGCTTTGGATAAGCTTTTAGGATTAGTGCCCGGGATCGGACTACACAATATTGTTTGAGTTTCACCATGTCAGATCAGGCAATCGTAGTGGCATGAATTCTTGCCGTGTCTTGGTCGGGAGACTGGCAACACTGCAAGTTTGTTCCCGACCAATCATCGTTTACATCCTTGTGTGTCGTCAGGGAGGAGGAGGATCAAGAAGTTGTCAGTCATGGCTAGAGAAGGGATGCCAGGGTACACGTCGCAGGGGTTGGTAAACGAGGCGAGAAAACACAAATATCCTGACATACAAGACTTTTCGTTGGGGTGTCCTAGATGCCACATCGTCGTTCTTCAGTTATGCAACAGGCTTGTTCGGTGTTCCTGATTTTCATATTCAGGCCCAACATGGGAAAGTGTCAAAATCAGGGCTGAATTCGTGTAGTCTGATCCTGATCACGGCATAAATCTACATGTCATTAGATATGTTATTTGAGGTTAGAATTGGGGTAGCAGGTCACTTCAAATATTGAAGACTTTTTTTTTTTTATCTTATTGCTATTTAGGTTAGACAGCAGAACCCATATACAGTTTTGCCATGTGACCAAATATACAGCAAACTATGCTTTTCTATGCAGAGTGGCTAAACCATCAGACATGCAAACTGCGTTCTCTGTTTTTTTTTTTTTTTTTTTTTTGGCATTCTATTGATTGTCTGAATATAAGGCTCTGTACACAAAGTGGAAGAACCATGTTCCTCTACCTTGAATCACGTAACCTAGGGTTAGTCATGTACTAACAGGTTTATCTTTTTCTTCCTCTTGCTTTTGTTATACAGTGGACATTGATGATGAAGACTTGGACGATATCATGAACAACAACAGAAGCTTCCCTCTTTCCATCAGTGTGTCACCTGTTGCTTAAAGCATGCTGGACTGTGCCAAAGCTGTGTCGTGGCCAACACCATTAATCAAGTTATGAACCGTTACAAAATGCACACAGTTATTATGACGGGGAATCATTTAAACAAAAGTGCACACACAATATCAGCACACTCTCTCTCTCTCTCTCTCTCTTTTATTTTTCTCTGCCTTTTATCTCAGGACTGCTGACTGTTCAGTGCTCGGCTGTGATCATTGCTTGTTCAGCACTTGTAACTTTAATCTTGTGGCTGTGACATTGACTCTGTCATCATTACCTCTCTCTTCACACTGCATTTTGATACTGAGATTAAAAAAAGATTTCTAAAGGCACAGGGCTATATTCATTAAAAAAAAAAAAAGCAAAGCACTTTACTGAGTGGACAAAGACCGAAAGTAGGTTTGATCCGCTCTCACAAACGTGTTCTGTGAAAGTCTGTTAACCTGTAACACACCATTAGCGTAGGATTCACAGTTACCTTGGAAACGGAGGTCTTTTGGCATGTTTCTGCTCCCTGGATATTTAGCTGTTAAAGTGTATTTGCAGGGAGTGCTTTTTCACATTTGGTCTGAAGGAATTACTCTCTAAAATGGTCTAATGTAATGGTTGTGCTAATGTGTGGTTTGTGCATTATAATTGACTTGCGTGAAATTGCTCGTTGATTTTCATTTTGTATTTGCAAATTGCATTTTTGAAAAATAAAGTATGCATGACTATCAGTCTCTTCTGTCCTGTTGATTAAGTCAATAACACAATCTGTGTATAATGTTAGGGAGACCGTGTGTATGTCTGTATTGGATATGAAATGAATAAATTCATCATGAAAAACATAATGAGTGACTTAAACACAATGCAGATTCATAATAATACTATCGGTAGACATTACAGCGATGTTATAAATAACAGAAATTTTATTTCTGTTAATACATCAAGAAATTTTATATTGCATTCTTAATTGAAGCAAGAAAAAAAAAAACAAAAGAAACATAACAGAAAAATCACTGAACACTGAGTGACATAACCTCATTTATGGAGGTTATACTATACTGAAAATATGATAAACAGGAAAACACATATAGATGCACTTTATAGGGTTACTATAAAGTACATAAGTTGGCAGGAGGCTTACAAAACACACTGACTCATTGAATATGTCTCTGGCATGTCAGAGAATTATTCTCATCATTTGTTGTATTAAGGTTGTATAAAGAATGAGATATGAAACTGTTAGGTAAACACTTTGTTCTCACAACTGTAAAATCTTTCTATTGATTTATACCATTAGACCGCAGATAAAGAGCCAAAAAAAAGCACATTTACTTGTGTATCAAAACAGTATTGTATTAAACATTCAGCCTTTCAGATCACTACGTGACAGTGCAATAATAGGTGACATAATGTGGCGTTTGATATATTTACTTCACTTTACGTTACAGTGTTAAAAGGTTGTGTGAGAGATGGATCATAAACTGGTCCCTTGTTCTGGTCTAAAAGCAAAGCAGCCACTAGATCGGATCTAAATCAGTGTTTGTTTTTTTTTCTGATGATGGGGTTCCCATGTTTGGTGTGTTTCTGTGATGTCGATCTAACATACCTGATTCAACTTTATAAGCAACTTCAGGTGTGTTAAGAGTAGAGAAATTACAAAAATGTGCATAGTATGGGGTTCCCAGAATAGGAACCGCTAACAACATCGTGCAGTGAAACTCAGACATTATGTGTATCACAAATCAAACCATCTGACAACAAAAAATCTTCCATATGGAGACCAAATATTCACAGAAATAGGTGTCATCACTAGATGTTGTATCACCATTTTATGTGTATTTGTACTATTTTGTCACTCACTTGTTAGTCATGATATATTTGCTAAATCTCTTGTTTTTTTTTTATTTTTTGCATATTTACTCAACACCATTCTTGTAGTTTGTTTTTAATCCAGGTTTAGAGGTACGAGTAGTAAGTAATCCATTACATATTAAAACGGAGGTTGAAATGAGATGCAATCTGAGACTGTTAATCTTTTCTTTTGCACTTCCAAGAGATTAAGCAATTAACACTGCCATCCAGGCTACAGTTAGAAAAAGCACCGCTAAATACATTCATTTCTCTATTACTAAATCTAGACTGACAAATATACTTTGTTGGCCATGCTTATTAGCAAAAGTTTTGTTTTAAACAAATACTGAACTTTAAGGGTTCAATCAAACTTCTAGTTTGTCCAGGGGGAATACAGTGCTTCTCCCGTGGGAGAGTGAAAGGTCCTGGTTTGGTCCAGGTTCTTCAGTTTTCTGGGCAGTTGTGCAACTTACACAGCTAAATTGCCTATAATGCCCTCTAGTGGGTGCCCTCTAGACGGTAACTCACCATCATATACATTGAACAACTAACCTTTCAAAAGAAGAGTGATTGTATTCATTGTATGAGTGTTAGATGCCTACAGTTTTCTATTATAACAAACTCAAAGAGCTAGTAATACTTTACTGTTCCTTTGCACCATGGGTCATTATAAAAAGTAAACTCTTGTTTTTCAGAAATTGTAGGATATTATAATGCGGAAGATGGATAATTATAATCAGCACCTTCTGCATTTTTTCACTCTAAGGATTAACCAACAACTTCAGTTTAATCCATCAGGCTCAGGCCTGTTTTCCATTTGCAGGGATCCTTTAACATATAGAGTTCCTTTCTGATCTTCTGTAAGCAATCATACGTACTCCTTGGTGCTGTTCGAGGTGCGAGCAGAGCTTTTAGGGTACTTGGACACCTGTTTGCTTCGAGGGCAAGAAGCTGCCAATAAAGCTCCACCAAGAACATCAAGAAAAGATCCAGCCCATGCAATAAAAATGGCTGCGCCAAACTCAAACCTGGTAAAAGAGTGAGAAAAATAAATCCACACAGTTCATACAAACCTACAACTGTCAAAAGGCCTGAGAATATACATGGTGATTGTATATCTTATTATATCATATACGATTTCTAAGTCCAGCATTTGACTTGATCCTATTGGAGGACTAACAAAAAATTACAGTTTTAATACCGTGTTCAAACGTTTGTGCCGGGCAGCGTACATTTTGTCTTAGATTGGCATTGATGGCTTTCAGCATTGCTGTGTTAGTAGAAAAGGCCTGCAGAATGTCTGCAAAAGAACTGTTGAAGTTCTCCAAGATACTTGGAACAACCTAGCAGCTAGACTCAAAATGTATATAATATTTATAAATTATTTTTTTTGGTGATTGTAATTTTCACATGTGCCTAAGCCCTCTGCACAATACTAACACACTAACAATCATTGGTGATCTATACTGTTGAAATAATAATAATAAAAATAAAAAAAAAACAGCTAGGTGAATTAACTTACTTGGTGTTGACTGGAGTGAAGGGGTTGTAGAAAGCACGGATCACGTTGTGGGCAAACCAAGAGCATGCAACGATTGCACTGAGAGCTGCGTGACCAGAACAAAGAGATGACTTAGGAACACAGCCAGCGAGAAAAAATAGTGTCACATAGCAAACATATGCACACATCAAAAAGTTGTGTCAGCTTCTAAACACCATCAATCTTTATACCGAAGGCCTTTCTAACAAGCTTCTATGACTGCCCCTATGTGAACTCATGGCTTTGTACTGAGTGGCCGAGCCTTTGGCAGGAAGATCAAACTCAGGCCTAGGCATGCTTTCAAGATTTTGTTCAAAGTCCAATAATACCCACTGTACTCTCTAGCTGTTTTTTTTTGCCTTCTTATTTTTGCTTTGAGGTTACATGATCCTTTGTTTTGTTTTTTTTAAAGCATAAACATACTCACCCCCTATAAGCAGTATGATGCCACCTGTCACAGCAGTGCGGGCTTTACGCACTTTATTGTCTTCTCCACATGTGGTGCACTTCATACCTACGCAGGCGACTCCCAGTCCAGCAATCGACACGATGATGCCAACTATCATTAGAGCACGGGTTGCCTGGAGAGAACCTAACACACAAATATTGGAGTTTGACACAGAAAAATATCAACTGTACTAAACTAACGTATCTCAGGAATCCGAAATTGATCATAGGGAGGCTCAGTGGTCCGGTGCCTAGTGTCGCTTTGTTTACTGTCTGTTTACAGTTCTGCATGTTCTCCCTCTGGATCCCACTTCCCAAAATCATACTAGTAGGTGGATTCATTATGATAAATCACCCATAAGAGTGAATGAGCATCACGCCCAGTTTGTTCCCAGCTCCATGGTGACCCTGGCCAAGATAATGTGTTTACTGAAAGTGACTCAAATAGGGAGTGCGCATCATGATCATTTGGATACTTGTGTATGTTACTAATACTGCATGGGAACCATCTACACAATTTGTTGTGCTTTCTGAAGAGCTGAACAATAAAAGGCACAATTAGTAGGATATATTAATCAGCATCCAGGATGGGAAAAAAGGAAGACATAGAATGTGTGTGGGTGTGTGCGTATGTGTGTCAGGGGGTTTTACCCAATGAGAACCAGTCTGTACCAGTTAATACCACTAAAAACAAGGGGAGGTGGGGAAGGGTGTAACGAAGTGAAAGAATGACTTCTCTAGCATCATTCATTACAGCACAATAAAAGCTCTCTTGCCAGGCACTGAAAATACTTGTGTCTGGAATCCAGTAACTACCCTCCCTACTCCCCCGTCTTTATGCTCCCTCTTCCCTCTGTCTTAACTCAACCTGCTGTCAGGTGCATCCTAAACCGGTTTCATCTGGACATCACCCAAAGTTTCTAGTTCAACATCTGCCCCCGTGACCAAGCCATATGGATATCGATGAGAATGAGGAAATATTTAAGATTGGAAAGCACTTGGACAGGATTGAGGGGATTTGGATGCCATTGTTTCAGGAGAGTGGTGTTGTCGAGGTGCTGCATTCTTATTAACAAAGCAATAGCCTTCTGTTTCCAAGGCACCACTACCTTCATGTGATTAAAACCTATTTATCCAGCTTAGGCACTGCTGTAGGGCCGTCTTAGGAGAAGTGTGTGTGTGTGTGTGTGTGTGTGTTATGATTATTGAGGTTGTTGTTGCCAGTTTAACCAGTAAAATCATCTTACAAAAGCCTATCAATGAAGAATACTTATAATAATTATTTCTACAAAATATTTTCCAGATGTGACTTCTCTGCTCTAAAATCCAGCTTAGTCTGACCAGATATCAGCTGCCGAATCACAGACTGAGCTGGTCAAACTGGTAGACCATTTTTGTCAGCTGACAAGTGATGTTAGGAAGGACAGTGTTTCTTAATTACAGCTACTAATGCAACAAAGTATTTTTTTTGTGTCGATAAATTCTTGACAAATAATTAGGAAGCTGAAGTAGGCAAAGATGCTCAACCACTGGGCCATCAAGTTGGATATTTAAGCAGGGTACACTTTCGTTAATGATATTTGTTTGTATGTATTTTGTCTTTTTTTCCCCAAAGGTATCTGAGTTCAGTAGATAATCCAGCTATGCCAATAATGTACTTTCGCACCTCCCAGCGCGTCCAGACCCAACAATAAGCTCAGTGTACACTGATACAAAGCGTTCATAGTCAGAGAGCTGCAGGCTTGAGACTGAGGGAAATGACACAGCACATTACTGTAGTAATGTAGCAAGAAGAAAACGCCAGCAGTAGTACATTAAAAACACAGGTGTTCACACACAACGCATGCGCGCTTAGCTCAATCCCCTCATCATCACACACACTCTCTGTTTATGTTTGTTTCTAATTCTTTGTTATTTAACTGTTTTCAGAGCTTAGTCTTTTTTAAGAACTGATGTGTTGCTTGTCCAATATGTCGTTCACGGTATTTATAAGCATTTTAGCGGACGTTTAGTTACTACGCAGTTTTCTAACAACTGTTATTTAGTTTACGGAACAGTTCACTGCGTTTTTCTAGCGCACCCACGACGCTAATGAACGCAGTTAACGGTTCCGTGGTAAATAACGCCGCGTTCATAGTTTGATTCCACGTGATAGGCTATTTCAAGACGTGTTTATTAGAGCTTCGGAAACAATTTTGATACAAAGATTTCCGAGTTGGTATTGCCTTCATCCTTCAACATTTTAAGGAGTCAGTTTCATATTTAATAGTTTCATTTTAAATAATACAACTTTTGCAATCACTTTCTCAGCATCTGTGGTTAAATCATATGTATTACCTTATATGCAGGGGAATATAACGAACTAAATAACTAAAACAGATTGCACTTGAAAACGCAATTGTGGAGATATTGGTAGATATCCAATCCAGTATTCCCAGGATAAATATCTCCGGATCCTCTCTAACCAGGATAAAGTGCTTTATGAATGAAACAAAACTATCCGAGGAGCACCTGAAGGCAGCATTAATGCCGAGCAATGCAAAATGTGTAGTTCCTTGCACTTGTTTACACTTACTGTCCAGCTGCAGGACGGAGTCGTAGATTTTGCACTGGAGTTGCCCAGTGCTCTGGAAAGCGCAGGACATCCACAAGCCCTGGTAAGTAGCCACGGCAGTGATGATGCTGTCTCCCACATGGGCTGACATTTTCCACTGCGGCAGCACCGTGCCAATGATGAGCCCAATGATGCCCACCAGAGACAGGGAAAACCCGAGCAGCTGCACTCCTGAGTTCGCCATGTTTTAAGTTGGTTTGAGTTTAATAGAAAGCACAGTCTACTTTAATTTTCCAGGCGTCCGTGTGTCTTTGAAGGAATAATAATTTAAAAAAAGACGAGGCACGAATAAACTATTAAACAACCTTCAATTAGCTCCTGGGATACTGAAGACAAAGTGCGACTCGGAGCGCGCGCCGGTCTGCATCAGCCCCCGGGCTAAACGGGATGCTGTGACGTCACGGCCAATAGTTGGAGGTAGTTTTTAATCCACAAACTGTATCCAGATCAGACTGGATGAGAGGGACAGAGTGTGGTTGCGCCCAAAAGTTGTTTTCTTTTCCCAAGGCTTCAGCACTGAAATACAGGCACATATAAGAGTCAGAGTGTCTGTAACTGACATGGATAGACAGGGAAAACTGCTGCCCACTCATTGTTGTGTGTCTCTGAGGTTTAACTGGCAGGGTTTAACATGCTTCCCTCCAAAAAAAAAAAAAAAATTCACGCATGCTCCTTCATTACTAGCTATAATGGTGATGATTATGGTGCTGTTTGGCTTTTAAAACTTTTTTTTCCAACACCGATGGTAGCGTTGTCACCTCACATGTCCACGGTTTGATCTTGAACCTGAGTTACTGCTTGTATGGACTTCTGCATGTTTTCCCCTGGTCTGCTTGGGTTTTCTCTGGTTTCCTCCCTCTTCCCAAAAGCATGCCAATAGGTAGGTTGACTACATAGTGTTCCCCATAGTGTGAAAGAGTGTATGAATATGTGTATGTACATTTATTATGTACTAGCATCCATGGATTACCACCTCGCTCCCAGTGTTCCCAGCACCCTGAGCCAAGATACAGAATGAATGAATGAATTTTGAAGCTTATATACTCAAACATGCATATAGCTATTCAAAAATGTGTTAACTCATCTGAGACAACAATTACATTTTTTTTCATAAAGTTAATTTGTTGTCAGTGGCTACCTTTGACTGTTAAATAGAAAACAGGATACATTAAATAACAGGGTTGTGTTTTGAACTGAACAAATATGCAAAATGTGGTTATGTAAGACTTTCACACCAACCTGACTTACCTACAATTATTCTTTTTTTTTTATTATTCTTTTTTTTAATGATTTGCTTTCAATCTGTAATATGCATAACAAGGTTGTATTTTTAAAATGACCTCATCAGTCACCATGTCACAATATCATGGAGAACAGAAATCGGTAGATCAGTTCGATTATTTTTTAATTTATTTTTCTGAAACACTGGGAATGAAACTGTGCTTGTGTTTTAAATTTCTTTTATCTATACATTATATACATATTTTTAATATAAAGTGGGACACTACAATCATGGAGTGACTGAAATGTGTTTGTTAAGACCCAGTGTTCTTTCTCTGAGATGCATCCGTTGTGTGTCTTTGGCCTGAGACGCACTCATTCTTCTTCAGGAAAACACACTTTCGACAGACCCAAAAGAGGCAGCAGCGAAGCTGTCTGGAGGATAATTTGCTTTCCCCTTTGAGTCTGGTTCCACTCAAAATTTCTTTCTCATGGCATCTGAGAGGTATTTTCTTTTGTCAGCGTCACCTCTGGCTTGCTCATTAGGGATGTGACTGTACATCTAGATTTCCGTAAGGGTGTTTTGTGACAATGTCTATTGTTATAAGAACTATACAAATAAAGTGAATGCTTTCTGTTTTACTTTTGACTTCACCGTTTCTGGTCTGTCCCACCCCTACAGATTTTCATCAGTAACTGTGTTTGAGTGCTAGTATGAACTCAAGGTTTTCTCACTGCTGTCTATATCTCTTTGGTTGTCCTTCATTATTTTGTAACCCCAAGGTACAGACAAAGTAAATGTGCTCTCAAAGTAACTAAAGTGGTCCTTATGGTGTTCTTCTACAATTATACTCCTCCCACTATACATACAAAACACATCCTCGTTAGTGCACCACCCCAATCACGCAGAGCTGTATTTTAAAACCCCAGGATAGTGCATTCATTCATTCATTCATTCATTCATTCATTCAGTCAGTCAGTCAGTCAGTCAGTCATCTTCAAGTAACTGTTTACTTCATGCCAGGATGCGTTGGAGCTGTAACAATCTGCAGTTAACATTTCCTGGGATCTGGGCCATACTGATTGTAAGTTTGTAACTTTCATTTGTGGAAAGAGCACACACTGACTTGAGTAAAGTACAGCTGTAGTAATATTTCACTTGAGTAAAAGTATAATTAAAAAAAGAATTGTACTGAAAAAAGAATAAACATGACATCCAAAGAAAAACGACCTGAGTAGTTACCTTATGTCCAACGAAAAAAGTATCGGCAGTATATAAAGAAAGAGAAGATTAGCTTGGCTAGCTAACGTAGCCAAATGCAGTTGGGGTTTTAGTAGCTTGATAGGTTTGTTAGCTAGCTAGCTCGTGTAAATTCAAACATGTTTCTAGCTACATATGCAGTTAGGTACCTCGCAAATATGCCTCTTACACATGATCCTGTGCATAACTTACATTCTGTAACAGCACATAATGTATTTAACACATCAAACAATTGCTGCCGAGCCTCAAAACGAAATCTTAAACGGGCCGAATATTTCAATAACAAATCCACAACAATTCGGTGACATTCTAGCCCATAGATCATGAAGTGTAATGTGAAATTAAAGATATTTTGTCAGAGTATCTATATTTTAAAATCTTTAAACCAATCTATTCCTTTTTTGTATGGTTATTCGGTATATAATGGACCCGAACTGGCCTCCTCAAAGGAAATGAAAGATAGGGCATATTTTGTTCAAACCTTCGATATATGAAAAGTGAATGAAGAAAAAGTTCGAGATGGGTTTGAAATGGATCACTAACAGTGAATTTGTGGAGGTTTTGCTGTGCAGAGAGATAGCAGGTAGAGGTCATGTGCTTTCAGAAACAAACATAACGAACTGGATTCTTGGAAGGGTGAGCCGGCCCCTTTAAGTTTTATACAGAGCTTTCATACTGTATGAAAAGATCTGGCTAGCTCGTCTAGCTCACTCAGCTAGCTAAAGGCTTACTTAAGTTGGATGTCGAGCTGTGAAAGGCCAATATCTTCATGGGTTTTGCATAATTTGCAGATCATTATCACATTATTTTGATCGAGTTTGAGACTGAATTATGTCCCATTTCCGTATAATCTTTTAATTGACGTACAATCTTCTGGTAATAAATGCATTCTTTTTTCACCCTTCACAAGTTTTTTCACAAGTTGAATAGTAAAAGTAATAGTACTATGAATTAATTATGCTCAAAACAGTACAGCCAACCATGTACTCAAATACTGTAATGAGAGTACATGTACAGTCCTCTTCAAAAGTATTGGAACAGCAATGTTTTCTACACCAGCAGCAACTGAATGTGGCTGTAGTAAAAGCCTGGCAAAGCATCTCAAAGGATGAAACTCAGCATTTGGTGATGTCCATTGGCTCCAGACTTTAGGCGGTGATTGATTTGCATCCAAGCATTAATAATTATGCTCATATTTATAATCGTGTTAGTTTGTTTACTTGTAAAAATGGAGGGACTGTGTAAAAAATGGCTGTCATTCCTTAAACGGTTAATGCAGTATTTTTGTTAAACCTCTTGAATTAATGCTGAAAGTCTACAATTAATCACATCTTGAAGGCTTCTTTTCAAATCCATTATGGTAGTTTACAGAAGTAAAATTACAAAAAATTGCATCACTGTTCCAATACTCTTGCAAGGGACTGTAGAGCCTTGCTTTCCATCCCTGATAAATTCAATTCCCAGTAATGAGCCAGTGCTGGGCCCTTGAGCAAGACTCATTTGTTTGGAATCCGTCCTGCCTTAACTGTAAGTGCCTTAGATAAACACATGTACCACATATCATGATAGTGGTTTATGTGTTCTAAACCCTCCCACTGTAAGCCTCTGGACAGAATGACTGTGTTTCTGACACAAATTTAAAAGTGAATGCCAGCAAATGCTAATAATCACCATGGAAATGCTGCAGAAAATATGTTCATGCCATATAATAACATCAGCACCCTGACAGAAGTACACATACTCGCGAATACGCATAATTTCCAGCGACACAAACAAACACAAACCTGTGTTGTGCGACATGTCATAAGCGCTCTGTTTATTTACGTCCTGTGTGTGTACTCGAGAGCAACGAGTCCTGGAACAGTGTGAGCTATTGTGTGTCTCTGTGATCTGAGCTGGCGCCACTGACCCAGTGAGCTCACAGGGAAGGAGACCTTGCTTGTTAATTGAGGAAGGAAGCAATAGTTGTAAATAAGAGAGGAAATTATGCTACAGTGCTCGGTGTTGTTTTAAATGAAGAGTTCTGACTTGTTATGGGGTGTGAAAGGGGCACTGGAGGCAGATGGGCTTTTGCGATATAGCACTACTTAACCTAAAACAACACTATCTGAATTCACAATTGATATATATATATATATATATATATATATATATATTGGGAAAGTGAAAGGGTCAGAGCACATGTTCAACAATTGTGCGGTATCCCTAGAGAGGTTTAATGGCCTTGGGAAAAGTTCCAACATAGGCAGTTCTAGATTTTGAGCTCATAACCATTTGGTCACTGGCAAGAAGAAGAAACAACTTTATTGGACAAAGAATTTGTTTCTAGCTTAGAGGTGCTTCCAATGAGTACAACACACAAAAAAACTATATAGGAATAAAGGAGAAAAAATATATAAACAAATGAAGACCAATATAATCATGCACAGTAAAAAATAATAACAGACGTGCAAACCAGTAAGTGTTGGTTACAAAGCCAAATACTTACACTTAAATGATTAGTGTCCACAGTATTAACTGTTCATGAGGGAGATGGTGTGCAGGGGGGAAATCTGTTCTTGTGCCTAGTTGTTTTGGTGCAGAGTATTCTGTAGTGCTTACTCCTTTACCCCATAGGTTCATCTTGTTACCATGGTAATTACAGTATATTTGGTGACAGCTTCAGTAAAAAGTGTTTGGTACTTTGATGGATCAAATACCAGTAAACTCTGAGATCATGGGCAATTGAGCTCCTCTTGTTTTCAACCCTGCCCTCTCTCACTTTCAAAAATGTGAAAATAACATTCTGTTTCCTGTCCTCAGCTGGAAAGAAAATTCTAGTTCTGGCAGGATTAGCCTAGCCTTTCGTTCATCTCTGAGACTGAAAAAAGTGGAGATCCGTGGGCTGAAGAGAGGAGGAGGGAGGGAACAAGTCCTTGTCTCAGGAACTGCATACTATGGCACGGTTATGTGATTTATCTGACAACTCATTGGCCAGTTCCCAAACTGTGGGCCAAATAACCTTGACACACAAAAGAGCTAAGGATTTTTTCAAAGGTTTTCTCTCTCCTGGTTCCCGTAATTGCACATTTGTCTTGTGCTTCACCAGTGCATAAACCACGACAGGGTAACAGAAACTGCTAAATCATGCCTGAAGAGCAGAGTCTCCTCTCATTGCTCTAGTCCTGGCTAGCTTGGGTCTTTTGTGAGGGGAGCAGATAGTGTGAAAGGAGGCTGATTAAACTGCTTGCAGCCTTTTTTAAGGCCGTTGGACCGTGTGCAGGAAAACATGCTGGGTTCTAGTTCTCCTTTAAAGACAGCACTTATAACAATGGAACGGTCTGAGCTCTCTTTGTAGGCAAATTAGGGATCGACAGAGAGTTATGAAGGAAAATGATAAAATGAAAGAAAATTATTTGTTAAAATTATTTATGTGTAAGATGTGATACATCCATCCATCATTATCTATACCGCTTTATCCATCTGGCTCGCGGGGAAGCTGGAGCCGATCTCAACAGACTTTCAGCCGAGAGGCGGGGTACACCCTGGGCAAGTTGCCAGTCCAAAACAGGGCCAACACAGACAAACAGCCACACACACTCGCATTCACACCTATGGGCAATTTAGAGTAGCCAGTTGACCT
>JAQQZR010000001.1:6160943-6174832 GCA_030068235.1 Notoglanidium macrostoma
GTGTGTGTGTGTGTGTGTGTGTGTGTGTGTGTGTGTGTGTGTGTGTGTGTGTGTGTGTGTGTGTGTGAGTGTGTTTTTAGTCGGGTGGTCTGGTGTGTGTGATACACTCATGGGAAAGGGTCCTTAGGTGTGTGATTGAAGCTGGCATCCAGAAACATGGCGAGGGTGCCCAGGGTGGTGATGATGATGAAAAGCCAGAGGAAGAGGCGGTCCACAACCATGGCAATGTACTGCCAGTCATCAGTCATCTACCGACACATGCAAGCAGAAAATTAAATATTAAGCAAAGAGAGAGAGAGAAATGGCAAGAAAAGAGCGATACACTAGTGGCATTTGGTGTGAAAAACTACTACATAAAATAAACTTAATTAAACTTATATGTATTTAAATGAGTGTATATTTGTGTGTGTGTGTGTGTGTACTCACAGTGTCATCCATATCTTGTTTTTTCAGTTGCTCTGCCATGTACGTGATGGCAGTGATGGCAGATTTAAGATCAGGAGGCAGGATCAGACAGTAGCTGTCAGTGTCAAAAAGCCTCTTAAGCTGCACCGTGTTATCAGAGTGGCTGTAAAGCACATATATGCATGCAAGCATACACACACACACACACACACACACACACACACACACACACACACACACACACACACACACCCCTGAATCATTTTTTTGGCCCAGTGATTTCTGATAAAAATGCTCCAATTTGAATATCAGCATCTAATGGATTTAATGGTTTTAATGGCATCTGTTGATTCTTAATTTAGTTACAGGTCCTGGATGTAACTGCTGTGCTATTAATTATAGTGCTGTTCCTTAATTGAATATTTGATAGAACATAGATCATTAATGCTGTATATCAGTATTGTTTTGTGTGTGTTTTGGATACAAAATATCACAACAATCTATTAAACCATAGTTTCAGTATATTTCACTATTCACTAGCATATAATAGTTCCACTATTCACTTGCATATAGTGTTCATTGGCACAAGGTCACCCTCAGAGACCACTAGACTCCTGTAGCACATTAGAATACATGCTTGTAGAGTCAGTCCTTGATCACATTTTAAACCATTATCACATCTTATATTGTGATATCAACTTATTTACAACGATATCCACATACAGAAAACAAAAAACTTTATTACTTTACTTTATTGCATTAGCAAGGCCACTCAAAAACAACAGAAACTAGCGTAACTAGCGTAATAGAAACGCTAATGAATTTCAGCAGGAGAGGTAAAGACAGAAAAAGACATACAATTTTATATCCACTGAGACACTGCAGCTCACCAAAGTTTCTCAGAATGTGCAGTGATGTATTTGATGGGTACAAGTAAGGCTAGACATTAGAAAAATTAGGTTTCTACAATATTTAAAAAATGTATGCTAGGAAATAGTTTGCTTCGGGTTATTAGAATGTTAGAATCAGCAAAAAAACAACCATACAACTTTCCTTCTTGCGGTAATTCATCTTCAGTGAGCACTTTATCCTGGTTGTGGCCGCAGTGGCTATGAAACCTTTCCCAGGAACACTGTGAGAGTGCTGCGAACAAACTTTGTTCCTACATTGCTACATTTTGCAGTATCTTTGAACATTATGAAAAACAGACAGATTTTAGAACAACCATAATGTTCAGAAAATTGTGCTAACCTAAATTTCTTAGCTGAGACATTTAGGATTCACGAGACACAGGACACGTACTGTACATTCACAGAGGACACTATAAATATGACTGCAGTGGTATGTCTGCTGACGACCTTTCTCTTCAATGGCAAATGACCTGATGTGGACACAAACACATACGCACGCACATGTATAGTCATAGTGGATCCTGTAAATACGACTGCAATGGTATGTTTTCTTCTCTTCAGTGTCAATGATCCCCCTTACCCTCATTACATTACCAACATTGGGACGCATTAAAATGACAGAAGTTGTTCCCATGGGTGTAACCACACATTCTTTGGGGCGGTTGTGTCCCTGCAGTACTGCAAAAATACCAATCTGTCCTTTCAATATACAGTAGAAAATAAGAAAAATATGTCTCCATTTTATGCACCCTGCCAACAAATCAGGCTCTTGTTATTTGCTATTTATTTCCAATTTATTTCTGTTTGTTAAGGAAAACAGACGTTTGACTTCTCTCAACTGTAGACATGGTTGTGCCTGTATAGCAGACACTTGAATGTCTAACACATTGTTCTGTGCTGTGATGGCAATCAGATGGGTTTTTTAAGTTGGACATATGAGTTTTTCAGGCACTAAGTAACTAGACACCTAAGTAGGTAATGTTAGCTTAGTATTTAAGGCAATAGTTACCGTTTCAGGTAACTGTTATTACCAGGGAACAAAATTAGCACCCGCCAAGTGCTAGTGGCAAGTAGATTTCTGTGTTGGTGGGTGAATAATGGTGGTTACTGCACCACTCTGACATGTAAAATACGATCGCTGTTCATCTTTGAAAAATACTTTGGTTGCATTTTAAAGGTTTTTTGTAAAACTCCTGCGGGGAGCTCTAAGTTGGACCGCCCAGTGTCTATACCATGGTCATGGCCTAGGGTGTTCAGTACAGTAGGTGTTACAGGAAGATTGAATTTACTGGCATTACTTTATTTGGTAGTTTCTGCTAACATTTTTATTTTATGTAAGTTTTGCTACTAGAAGCTGATCAGTGATTTTTCTTTTGTCTCTTGCAGGGTTTCCAAAAGGACTTCATTATCGTCTCCGTTATCACAGCTCATGAATGGTTTCATTTTCTTAAAGGGTTAAATAAATTTTGTTGAGGTGATCAATCAATGGCTATGAAGAGTTGTGAATAGGGTACACTAGTCGCTGTGTCAAAATCACAAAACTATGCACTCTACTCATAAACCCCACTCTATGTACATGGCTGTATGGTACTAGAGTCATTACATCTTAATTCATACACTAACCTTTGGCAGTTTGTCATTAGAAATTCTTAATTTAAAACCTCCTGCAAAGTTTAATCAGTTTCTCAGTGCTTTTTTATTACATTATCCCGGTAGGAATAGTAAACAGCGCCTCACTGATTATTATGTGGAGACACTACTCACAGTAGAGGTGGGTAAAGTACATAAAGTACACAATTTTACACATAGCCATTGTTATGAAGGCATTGTTCTGCCTTTTTTATGTTCTGTGTTCTCTCAAAGACAGCTGAGTTCATACACTGACTACATGGCTGGACACACACACACACACACACACACACACACACACACACACACACACACACACACACACACACACACACACACACATGAATAACATAAATCTCATACAGAAACTCTATAGAGGAGGTGGGTATGACACAGGAGATATTATGTCTACACACACTGTGTCTACAGAGAGAGCGACAGACAGACAGACAGACAGACAGACAGACACACACACACACACACACACACACACACACACACAAAAGTTTTCCTTGTGGGGACCAGCCAAACATCCCACAAGGTCAAAAATGGTCAGGAATATCATTCAGTGGCAGACGTATAGGCTCTACTTCTAAGGGTACATGTGACATCTGTGCATTTTAAAGACACCTGTTAAACTTCTATAAGTGTTCAGGAACCAAGGAACCCATAGGAAGAGTGCATTAGAACAGAGTAACATGTCATGAATTATTTTGAGACACCATCCATCTAGAGGAGCAGAAAAACAGTGGAAGAGAGAAAAAAGCAGGGTGAATTATTCCTACACACACACACACACACACACACACACATTGGAATTCCACAAACACTGTACTGGCATATTCTTAAATACACATAGCACTAAAAAAAATAAAATAGCTTACGAAGCTTGGCATTTGGCCACTTCAGTATTTCAGCTATTTCTCTACATTCCTCAGCAGCACTCATCCTCCACGCATTTATCCGCTCCTCCTCACTTCACCCTCCCTTTGTGTCCTGGGCTGGATTAGCCCTAATGCCCAAACTAAACATGGGTTTAGAAGCTGGCGACAGTGGTGGGCAACTGGGCTTAGCTGGGCTGAAATCAAATGCCTTTGTAAGGAGAAGAGAAATAACTACAACCATATGACTGGAAGACCCCAAAGCCATGTTTACAAGCTTCCTGCACGATATAGCAGGATACTGTTAGAGTAAGCTACAGACAAATTTACCTATAACTGCCAGATAATCCCTTTAGGGGGCAAGACAGAGGTTTCGATTTTTAAAAAATGTTTCACAATGCTATAGAGACCTATGAAGAACGCCGAATCATCTGCTTTATACTTTAACAGCTGAACTCCTTCTACAGGGACGCTCCTTAATAAGCAGACTGCTGCCAATTCTATTACATTTAGTCCACTGTGACAGGAGAGGAAATGACATGACACACGGTGAAAATGAGACCAGCTGGGATGAGAGTTCAGCAGAGTTTTTGGTGTCCATTTAGTGCCGACATGTCAAAGCTGTACTGGATTAATCCATGCTGTCATTATTGTATGCGCAACCAAGGAATTACATTCAGTCTTGCCAAAAAAAATCATTGAGTTTTACTTCCTTTCATTCCAGTAGCAAGGTCATCACTTCTGTGGATGGTTTTTAAAAGATCCTTGGCCATTCTTTGTTGCACTTTTTGTCTTGTTTAGGAGTCAAGGTAGTGGATTCAAAGATGCTGGGTGTAGCCCTTTAATCCTTTCTTTCTTTGCTAATAATAATGTTGCTATTGTTAAATCTGCTTCGTCAGATGAGTGCACATCTTTGGTGACTAATTCTAGTATCCTGCCAGCTGGCAGGACACTGACCAGCTATTTATGTGCTTTGGGGAACATCGTAAAGATGCTCCTCTATCTAAAGACAAGTAAAACTGTTGGCTAAAGGAAGTGATTGAGTAAGTATACTTAAACGCAGGTCCTTAGGTGCTTTCTTCCATTAAATATTATGTGATGCATACCATGCCTATATCCTGAGCATCACTTACTGACATTTGGCAATGGAGTTTACCATCTAACTCTAATAGATTTTGGACTTAATGGTGCTTTATCGTAGCCCATGTGCTTTGTGGTGAGTTTGAGCGGTCCAAGTAATCGTCACCCTCAGTATAACACAGTATCAGCACCGTGAGCAATTTCTATTCTCAATGGAAACAATTACCAAATTTTCAACAAGTTTTGTTCTCAATTGAGAACAGTGTCAGACCTGTGAGTGATTCACATTCTCAATAAAGATACCATATCAGCACTTGAGTGATTCTCATCCTCAACAGGGAGCAGTATCGCCACACTGAGTGACTCATATTTTCAACAAAGTACAACATCAGCACTATTTATGAGTGCTGTCTTTTATTGTCTGGTGAGGTGCACTCATCAGGAGGTGTTACGAAGCCTCACAAAGACTTTGAAATACGGCCTCCACCAATTACAAGGGAAACTGCACTGTCCAGCCAGAATGAAATCAACAGAATGGAAGGTTACATACTGTTTTCTGTGGTTCTGCTATTGAGTGGAGGGCCACCTGGGTCACTTGGGTTGATTCAGAATGGCCAGAAGACAAAAATAACGTAGCAGAGAGCTTTTACTAACTGCCAATTTAAGGTCATGGCCATGAAGTGATGCAATTGGTACTCATCAAGAAACCAAGGAAATGGGAATACGCCACCAGATCAGATCCCTGGCAGCCCTGCATACAGCCATAGAACTACAGTTACATATATATAACCTTCTGTTCTTTCTGATTTCGAATGCCTACGGTTTCAAAACAAGATGCCGGACTGTCAATGAAGCACAAATCAATCAGCATGAGTCATTAAATATCTTAATGACCCTTATCATTTAACTAATGGTTTGATTGAAGATAGAGACTGCTTAGTACCTTCCCCTCCATGGTGCAATCAGTTCAGGATTAATCTTTCGGATGAAATATTCTCCTCCGGGTCTGAGGTTTTGGTCAACACGGGGAACGGGCGGGTCCTTTTTAGGCTCCTCCTTCTGTACAGGTTCTTCTGGGCGGGGTCTGAGGACACCCAGGTATGGAGGCAGGAAATTGATGAACACCTGAGATAATTAACAATTCAGTAATTGGCAAACTGTAAATTCTCATTAGGAATTATCTGTGATTCAAAGTAACCCTGGACAAGTAATTATAAGCATATTCTCTACGATTTATCTGACGTTAGTTAAATCTTTCAAAAACATTTACTATAACAACCATGATTTTGTTCATCAGTGACTAGCTAAGCTGGTTAGCATGCAGCTTAGCATGTCCGCAGCCCATGTCTGCGGCTAAAGGTTTCAGTGTATCACATCATCTTCTAAATTTGGCAGTCATAAGCCCAATGACATGGTGCTTATTTCATGATGTCACAGAGTTCATACTTACCGTTCCCCAAATATTTAAGTACAGAGGAACTTTATGAGTTTAAAATGGATAACAAAAATGGATTTAGCACTGATTTAACAAATCTGATCCAAACAACAATCTATGAAACTGGAGTTTGGGATTTTGTGCTTATAAACTATACTCTTGGGGGGGAAAAAGGAGTTCTTCAGAAGTTCTTTGGATAGTAAAGGGTTCTTGGCTTTATTAAAGGGTTTTATGTGGATTCCTTTACAATAGGGAAAGACTAATTTGTAAGGTTCTTACATGTAGCATTTAAGGGTTCCCTATGAGGGACAACTGAAGAACCCTTAATGGTACTAGATTTAACAAGAGAGTAGTTAAAGTAGTTAAAGAAGGTAAATGCAGACTAATCAACAATTTCCTAAAGTATTTTGTTTGCCTGCTGTTTTCAGCAACTACAATACACTTGAACTTTGAGTATATACAGTATATTGCTCAAGTCAGTAAGAAAGAAAATATGGGCAACCTGGCTAACTTGTGAACAACCTTACAGCAGTAATAATTAATAGCATCCCCACACTGGCTGACCTTGCGCACCCAGATGGGCATATAATGTGTGCTGGGGGTCCTGTGGTGCAGGTTTAACACCACAACACTGAGGATAACCGAGAAGGTCACCAGGATCATCGTAAACATGACATAGTTCACAATAATTGGGATTCCCAGAGACGTCTCAGGGACTTTATCAGCCAGCAGGAGCATGAAGACAGTGAGGGCAATAAGGACAGAGATGGACAGAGTCATTTTCTCTCCTGTGGGGAACACCAAAGAAATTATTTAATCAAACAATCTTATAGAGCGTAAACATGACCCAAAGGTCTCCAAATGTTTAAACTATATGTAAAGCTTTTGCATGTACAAGTGCTGAAAGCTAGCCAGTGAATCACCTACACTGGCTGAAGATTTTCACACTACTAAAAAGCAAAGCACACAGAGCAGGAGAGAATAACTATTCTATGCAAACCCACCTGCCCCAGGTGGCAGATAGAACACAAATATAGCCAACACACTAGTAAGGATGCAGGGCACGATGATGTTGATGATGTAGAAAAGTGGTTTCCTTTCGATGATCAGGTAGAAGGTGATGTCTTCATAGAGATCCTCCTGAATGTTCTTCCTGCTGGGTTTGTGGCAGATTTGCCATTCTCCATTCTCTGAGCAAAGATGACATTAAATCAACACTCAAATCCATCCATCCAGATATCTACAGACTATTTAAACATCAGACGGTGATCCAAGTACAACCGTTAGGAAGCTAAGTACTATCCAAGGAACTCTTCAAAATCAACATCAGAGAAAACTCAATGGACTCCAATAAGTTCTTATCCAAACAATGTAGTCTATGGGATGCATCCATAATGTTTGCAGAGAGCCATTTTTAGACAGAGGGGAGTTAGAAAAACATCAGCCAGAGGACAGGATGTAATGTTCCCAGACACAGGACTGACCAGTAAACACATTTTCATCTATGACTATCTCATGAATCTCATTTCCATCCTCATCCAGACCGTACTGTAGGTCCACCTCTGAGGCGTCGTACGTATACGAGCGAAACACCATCGTGCAATTCTGCCAGTCAAACGGGAAATAGGCCACCTGGAGAAACAGAGCCGCGTATTAGTGTTTATTAGCTTTTAGTAGATGATTCCTTTTTTTGAAATATTTTTAATCTGATGAATGTTTGCTGATTGTAAGCTGTTTTAACTGTACCTCAATGGAGCAGGAGCTGCGGTATATAGCTGGAGGCAGCCAGGAAACCGTGCCATCGCTTTTAACCAGCACATTCACATAAAGTGCAACATCAAACTGCCCATCATTACTGCAAAATAGACAAAACCACTCTCGCGTAGTGCTTTTTAACAGCATCTGATATACAACAGATAAAACTTCCAGCTGTAAGTGTGCAGTGCTGCCTTTGACTCTGTTATTACCACTGCATAGCTTTGGGTGCATGGTCACAGAGGTCACATATATGCTGAGCTTAAATAAGAAGCTATGACAGGTGGGTCATCATATACCAATAGAGCCACAGGTTACAAGTGTAGCTGTTATATTTAAAGATAAATACAAGGACAATGAGCACTCACTTGTTGATTAGGTAAATGTCTGGACGCCATACTTTGGTAGGCGGGAGTCGGATAACATCAATATTGTCGTAGTCCTTTGGGTTCCAGGACAACCTGTAGTCAGACCATGCCTGAAGAGGGGAGAAGGCGCGCAAGGGTAATAGACAGATAACAGCTAATAGACCTATAACAGAGGTGATAGGTATCATTACAGGCTTCTAATCATGTTCTATCTCCACATGACACCCCGATCGCAAGTAGTCTGTACTTTGATTTTATAATTGAAAGCACATTTTATTTGGTTCTCTTTATGACACACACACACAAAGAATGACATATAGTGTGGAAATTATAGCACGCTAATTAGCTCTTCACCACCAGAGAACATAAGAGACATTACAAAAAAAAGCAGTTGAGAGCAAAAGGCTTGGAGCAAAACAGAGATGTAATAAATTCTAATTATACAAAGTGACAAGTGAATTAAGACAGAACAGAAATGGAGCAAATCGGTGGAGGAAGATGAATGGAGTGTGCCTCTCACCATGTTCATGAATACATTGGTTGTCATCTCTCCATTCTTCTCATCCTGCAGGAGAGGAGACACACTGACAGTATCATGCGGTGACTAAATCTAAAAGCAGTGGAACACTCAATCCTGTTAGATGAAGTCTAATGGCCCACACACGGCCCGGCACTTTATTAAAGCTTCAGTGGTGCCACAGCCAGCGATGAGGAAATGTTGGGAAAAATAGCATCGCATCAGACTATTTCCTGTAGCTCGTCTCTTCTGTGCTGTTTATTGAGCCTGACTAATGACCAGTAATCGAACTGCAATAAGTGTTTGAATTGTAAAACATTTTCAGTGTCAATGGTGGTTTATATGTATGACAGTAGTGGGATTGCTGAGATCTTAGCTACGTACAAAAAATACGTTTTTAGATATCACTTATCTTAACATAATTCTGCAGTGATTAGACTTTTAACTCTATTACATTGTACCAGAATGAAATTTAATACAGTAATCTTATATTACCGGAGATCACTATAGCTTACACTTACAAAATGCTTTCATTTACTCGTGCTAGATGTTCTTTATGAAGCATATGAAGTTATTCCTAACTTATTTTTATATTCTTTGGATCGCTTTCAAAATGTCCTACATTTCCAACAGAGGAGAATGTTAATCACATCTAACTGTTGGTTTGGGATCAAGAAGCTGGGGTTCAAGAAAAATTGCTGTATAAAAAATGTTTATGTAATACTTATAAGAGTGATATTGCATAGTTATAGCATGTTCTATATTGACATCTAATCCAGAGATATGGAAACTAGCGCTGGTTGTTTGATTTTTAGGTTTAAACCAGGGAGACTTGGCTTCCACCTACATTCTCCCACAAACCCAGTCCTGAAGTATAAAATAGAGCATGTGTGAGTGTGAATGAAATCTTACCAGACTAATGAGCTGCACTAGCGTCATCCCGACTCTGACCATCACTGTCTCGTTCCAGGCCCGAGCAGGACGCACCTTCAGATTGTAGTCCTGAAATAGATCCTCCAGCAGCCTCCGCTCGATCTCAGAACCTCCTAAACACACAGACACACACGACATGTATGTGTATTTAGTGGTGTGAGGCATGATAAGAAGCACTTCCAGTGAAGACTTTAGGTGAATATTACAGTGGATCATACAAATGTCATGTTTGTTTAGATGGGTCCAAATTGTGTGATCTGAACACATATTCTGTTGCGCAGGCAATGTATTCAAAAAACAGCCAATTAGAAGTTTTAATGATAGTTAGCATTAGCTGTAATCCAACAGGAAGCTAACATTATGTTTACAGGTTGAATTGCCTTTAAAAATAAATATTTCTTCCTCACTGTATTTACGTAATGCTAAATATGGCATTTAAGTTTGTTGCATTTAAATGTGTGGTGGTTTGTTTTGTACAATGCATCACAATAGGATGAATTAAGTGAGGTATGACATCAAGTATTCACCTGATGTGGGCTTTTTTTTTGTCATGCTACTACTGCAAGAAAGAAATTATAAAATGTTACTTTTTACTGATCTTCTTCTCATGTGATTATTACTTAATTTTGGACATACTGTATTGGTTTGATGAATTTGGAAACCCTGCTATTGCTACTGTTATTGCTGTGAAGTTATTAGTTATAAGAAATGAATTATAGAATATTACTCAAGCTCAGCATCTTAATATGTATTTTATTTTACTTAGTCAAGAAAGTTGATATAGTTGGAGATTTGTTTTTGTTCCCTCCCCCTCCAAAATCCTCTTACTGAAATTGGATTTACTGATGCCCTGAGTAAGTATTCTCCAAATAAATAATGTTTTAAACATCTAATGGAGGATGAACGTAAAGACCTGAATCATATGTATCCTAAATTTCCAATTAAAAATCATTTTCAGTCAGTTTTGACCAAAGGGTAAGCCATACTTCTATAGAACATCAATTTATCTGCTCCACATACAGATAGTCAACACCTTAAGCATTTCATATATGCATATGGTGTTGGGTATTTTGTTTCATTAATAACTGAATTCATGCTGCATTATGATTTTTTTGGTCAGTCCTTATTTTGTTTTCTGGCCCCTCTGTCTTTCTTTCATGCACAAACATCACTCATTGTTATGCTCATGAAGCCAGTCATGTGGCACCCCGCATTAGAGTTAGAGCCTGTCTACACCTGTGCATGTTATGTTTTTCAGTTTATATTCACTGTACGTTACAAGGTCAAATAAGACCGTAGCATTGCCCTCTCGGTACGTGGGGTTAAATCCTTTCCTGTTTTAGAAATCTGTTTAAAACTGACTTCCAGAGATCATACCTATAAACTGTCTGTTAACACACTCACGGCTCGTTCTAAAGTAGATCACGTTGAATTAATTGAACTTATAAAAAGTAAATAATTATACTATGTTCATAACATTATGGAACACACCAAAAACAAGTAAAAGGCATTTGATTACAGCACACAAACCCAGTTGTCTTACCTGTGAGTGCGAACATGCTGGTGGACCAAACAACCCAAAGCAGAAGCTTCATTCCTCTCTCCATTTTGCCTGTTTGAGTCACGTCACACACCGGCCCCATTACCAGATAGTGAGGTGCAGCACGTCTCACACACACTCGCAATCTCTGATACACACCGGATCTCTGTCCTTGCTCTTCTGAACAGAGGTTTGCTCAGAACAATGACGTGAACGTGGTTCCTTTGACCAAATGTAGCTTTTTTTGCCGAACCATGGCGTGGTCACACCATCCTTTCTTTCCTCTCTGGGTTTCAGTGCTGTGTAGCTCTGTGGGATGACAGGCAGGACAGGGAATTATGGGATTCAGGGAATGGTCACATACTCTGAGGCACTAGTGGCAGGCACCTGTTGATGAGTTTGTGTGTGTGTGGGTGTGTGTGGGTTGTGTGTTTTCAGTAATTGAACAAGAGGGGAAATCTATCACAATAGGGGTATTTTGGCAGTGAGAACAAAGTAAAGCAGACAGCAGGAGCTTCTCCCCCACAGGGTCCAGAGAGGACACGGACTCTTTCTCTCTCTCTCTCTCTCTCTCTCTCTCACACACACACACACACACACACACAAACACACACACACACACAGGAAGTAGGCACCGAGCACGTCTGTCAGGCATCTTTCAACATGCCACGCTTTCATGCTTTCATTCTCTTTCCTTCATTCCTTCTCCCCCACAGTCTGTCTCTCACTCAATTGGCTCCTGGCTTTATCTGTTGTGGTCAGTTTGCTCTTTGTGTCTCTCAGAGGTATGACATGCATTCATCGGGGCTGCCCAGTGTCACCAGTACAAAGCATTGGACACTAAAGCATGCATGCACCCACACGCATACACACACATACACACATATCTTAAAAAAAAAAAAAAAAAAAAAAAGACAAAAAGAAAAAAAAAAACCCTAGAGCTTTGTTGTATGGTAGTTATTTTTATCATGTGACATAAAAACAATAAAAATAATAATAATAATAATAATACACAACTCTTTACAGAATACATTTCATCCATGTTGTCAACTGCTGTATAATCAATTAGCCCAAAATAAATTCATTTAAATGTAATTAAATAAAAAGTAATTAATAGAATGCAATAGAATAGGAGGATTTAAAAAGTGTGTGTTCCTGCCTTAAAATTTTACATGAACACCCTTTAAGCTGTAATTACAAGTAGGAGCTCCAGAAACAATCCCCTTTCAAAAACACACCTGAAATTTACATGTGAATGAACACAATTTAAGTTTTTCACATGCTACATTTTCACATGTGAGAACATGTAACGTTTGTTTTCCACATGTATCACACATGCGTGTTCCTTCTCCAAACTGTTGTCACGAAGTTGTAGTCACACAATCGCATAAAAAGCCTCTGTATGCTGTAGCATTACAATTTCCCTTCACTGGAACTAAGAGTCTTGGTAAGTGCATTTTCTATGTCTTGTATGCCCCGAAATACAGTTTTAGTTTTCACAGAATAAACCAGAGACCCTGGCTTGCACAATAAACATTACATTTTAGATTAAAGAGAAATGTGAGGGCGATAGCGAAATATGTCAACGCTAAAAGCCCACTTACACATGAAAACATCATTACATGTGTGTGGACCATCCAGTGAGCATGTGTTAGTAAACATTTGAAAATTGTTTTAAATATAAATGACATTTTTAACACACATCAACTCTCTCACTCCTGTGGCTCCGCAACCTGAACCTTAGCCCTCAGCAGGAATTTGGAGGCTGCCATCAAATACTACACCATGCAGGTTATAAATACTTGTGCTCAGCCTAAACGTCTTTTTTTTATATTCCATATCTATAAACAAGTCTTGATCCTGCCTGGGAATCCTGATACATTCTTCTACCATACACCACACATGAGTAACATGTACAGGAGCACAGAGAGAATGTGGAAGATGACAGCACTGAGCTTCCTGCACTTCCACTTTAATTCTGTTTGGACACTAAGCCAAGATATATTCGGGTCAGATGAGAGCCAGTTGAATTAGTAGAGCTGTTCAAATGCAATACATGCTTGGCAAGTTAGCACCGAGTCCAGAATTGAACCGGATGTAACAGCAAGCCGTTTTCCACAGCAGAGCCAAGTCAAGCATAAATGGGCAACATAACGTGGCAATTACACTGATTTGATCAAACCCTCTGTAACCGGTACACAAAATAACACATGCCTAATGTGACCATAACTCACACTGTATATATTATATAAGGAAGATAAATAATACACGATGTCCAGCATTTACAAACTGAAGGTAAACTAAAGGCTGAGCCTTATACTATAAAGCAGCTACTTCTTTTATTATATACACTACCGATCAAAAGTTTGGACACACCTAGTCTTTTTCATAGGTTTTTCTTTATTTTTTTTTGCTTTCTACGTTGTAAAACATTA
>JAQQZR010000001.1:6245511-6257894 GCA_030068235.1 Notoglanidium macrostoma
GAATACTTATGTACATGTGCTTTCTCAGTTTTTTTATTTTTAATAAATTTGCAAAAACCTCAAGTAAACTTTTTCACATTGTCATTATGGGGTGTTGTGTGTAGAATTCTGAGGGGAAAAAACTGAATTTAATCCATTTTGGAATAAGACTGTAACATAACAAAATGTGGAAAAAGTCATGCGCTGTGAATACTTTCCGGATGCACTGTATATATCTCCAGTGCTCAATAAGTAACACTTGTGCAGCATGGAAAATCTAGAAGTGGTTTGCGTATGTGTGTGTGTGTGTGTGTGTGTGTGTGTGTGTGTGTGTGTGTTACAGTGGATGACTCAGAATGCAAATTATTGCCCACTGTTCTAAGTCACATCCAAGTTTTACAATGATAAAAATCATAATCAGTCATTTTGGAGCGAGGCAGTCATTAGACCAGATGTTGAAAGTGTGGGCAGCGCACAAGCACATCTGCTTTACATGTTAGTAATGATATTGATTATACATGCTGTTTTTACATACTCTGAGCTGCAGTTTTTACACAAAGTCCTCTGTGGACCTTGCCAAGCTTGCAATTAATCTGAAAGTCATTTTCATTCTGTGGTGAAATAGTGGCCAATTGCAATTATTATAAATTACAGGCTCATCTGCACAAATCATTTGCTATTTCTTTTTCATTTGTAAAAAAGTCAATTTATTTAGTAGTACCACGGTGATTACATTTTTATAGAATTTTTTTATGCTCGCCTAATGCGTCACCAGTTATTTCCGGCCTCTTTTTAAGCTATGTATAATTCATCCATTTTTTTTTATTCTTCATTCATATTTTACTTTATTTATGGTAATTTTGGTAGAAGTCAAAACTTGTGGAACAGAGGCAAGTCCATATTTCAGTAATGTAGAAGTTTTCTCCAGATAGTGCCCTCCTTTTACTTGCTTACTGTCACGGCTGAGTTAGACTCAGACTTTCTGTCCTGACTAAAGCCAGTTTAGTTAAACACAGTCTGGCCCAGATCTGTCAGGTTTCCCCTGAGCAAATGGGCACCTGTTTGTGCCTGTATTTGAATATAATCAGTAAGTAATAAGTATAAGGGTGTGAATAAAATTACCCACGTCACCACATGTGTTTGTTGATCTAGAACAGGGATGTCTAAAGTCCGGCCCCAGGGACAAATGCTGCACAAGGACAGATGTTAACTGGCCTGCAGCTTCTATTTTAGAATGTATGATAGTTGACCCACTGGCCAAAACAATGCAAGTTTTCCTTTCACCTGATGGTGGCAGCAGACTGTGTTAACACAGTTACCTTAATTGCAAGAGCCATTTTTTTTTCTCAGTGCACCGGCAAATTAATTTACTAAATGATATTGATTCATGGCTACAGACAAAAAGCACAAAGTTAACAGTAAAGATGGATGATTTCAAAAGAGCTGGAAACAACCATACTTATTCATAGAGCAATAGCAAATGCATGCGCCTCATACGTCAAGAGACTGTAATTAAGGAATTTAATATCATGAGACATTACAAAACAAATCATGCATGCATGCAAATCATTCGTGTGCATGTGTGCAACTTTTTCCATGTTGTAAATATTTAGTATTTTGCATAATTTTACATGTACAGCATTTGTCAGATGACCTTATCCTGAGCGACATACAGAAGTGCTTTCAAGTCTCTATCTAAAAAATACAATTCACTAAGTCATGGACTAAGAATACCATCAGTCTATAAACTCTGTAGGGGAGGTAATATAGCAAGAAAAGCAAACTGACAGCATGTTTTTTAATTAATGTGATAATTTAAGTACTTCAGGAAGAGATAAGTGTTTCGACATCATTTGAAGACACCCAGTGACTCAGCTGTTCGGACCTCTAGGGAATGTTCATTCCACCACCTTGGTGTCAGAACAGAGAAGTGTCTTGATGCATATCTTCCTTGTACCCTGAGTGATGGTAGGACCAGTCGAGCAGTGCTTGAAGATCAGCAGGAGCGCAGTGCAGTGCAGTTTGTGATGCAATGGGGTGGTGTGGGAGAACTTAGGTAGGTTGAAAACAAGTTGTGCAGCTTGATTTGCATTCTAGATCAGTTGCAGCAGTTGAATGGCTCTCTGATGCAGACCTGCCAGGAACGAGACAAGAGACTAAACAAGCACCGTAGTGGCCTGTGTGGATAGAAATGGATAAATTCTTTCTGATGTTGAAGAGGAGAAATCGACATGAGAATGTCAGACTAGCAGTTTGAGTGGAAAAGGACAGTTGATTGTCAATGGTTACCCCAAGGTTCCTTGCAGTGACCGAAGGTGATGATTGGTCACCTGGGATGAACAGCAGTCCATTAAGTTTCATCTGATAATCTGCCATCCATGATGAGATGTCTGCCAGACATGCTGATGTCTGAGTGGAAACATGAGTGTCTGAGGGAGGAGAGGATGACATTTGCATAGCAGTGGTATGATAACCCAAGCGAGGATATGACCTCACCAAGAGATCGAGTATAGATAGAGAACAGAAGAGGACCAAGTACCGAGCCTTGTGGGACCAATAGAGAGTCTGCATGGAGCAGATGTGGATCCCCTCCACATCACCTGATATGACCAGGTAGGAAGCAAACCTCTGCCATGCTGAGCCACGAATTCCAAGACTCATGAGGATGAACAAGAGAGTCTTATGGTTGACTGTGTCAAACTCTGAAAGGTCATAATAATTCATAAATATTATATGCCCCTCGGGTATTCTGATGTGGTCTAATCTGGCCCCCTTTGAAAAAGTTTGGACACCCCTGGTCTAGAGCTTCCATCTCACCTTCCTTTCTCTTTCTCTCTGTGAGCTTACAGTCTATGAGGAGTTCTACTCAGAGCAAAGTTAATAAAATGGGTCAGGTTACAGGGACTGGGACTATTTTTATCAAAAGCAATTTCCAACAGCCTCTTACAGGTAAAACCTGGCTGCAAGCACACACCAGTGACAGAGTATCACATTATCATTCATATATATATATACATGTACAGAGCATATAGACATTCTAAAATGTATATAGGTGAGAAACATATGTCGTTATGATGTAGGAGTGATTTTGCTGGCATGATTTAGATCCAGAGGTAAATGTCACTGTAAGTTAATATGAACTGCTTCTAACTGTTCACTTTTATGCTATGAACACTTCTATACTCATGGGAGTGCTCTTTTCTAGGATGACCCCACCCTATGTACAGGGCAAAAGGCTAACTGAATGGTTAAATAAGTATAAAATTGATATAAATCACATGCTATGGACTTTATGATCACCAGATCCCAGTTCCATTGAACACCTATGGGAGATTTGGGAGCCAAAAAGAAGAAGTTTTTAATCAGTCCAGAACAGTTCCAGAGATGTGCAGAACTGACCCCAAATTTGCGTTGAAGTTTTCTCGTGGACCAACACCTTACTATGGCACTTTTTTTTTTCTCTAATTTGTTGCCAGTGTGTGACATTTTGTCCCACCCTAGCTATTCTTCAAAGAAATTGCCCAAATGCATTAACCCCATAATTAAATTTATAATTATAATTTATAACCTAATTATAATTTGGGCATTAGGCATACCTCACTTAATTCCCTTCACTTTATTGCTGTACAACACAAACTAAGGAAATGAAGAGAGCAAAAGTTGCCGAGTATGCAGAAGAAAAAGTGTGCAAAAGTGACGAGCTTCTTTGGCAAAGAGACAAAATGACCACCGCCACCATTAAAACACCAGCTGAGGGAATATCTACAGGCAAAACGCTGATCATCTCATACATCCAATACAGGCTTGAGGCAGCTTAACTCCTTACTGAAATGCGTTATGTTGATATTTGTTCAATTTATTATCCATCTGTATGTGTTCAGAGAGTGGGAGAGGTTGTGTATGTGGAGTCCGCAGTGACTGCATGTCCACCACAGAAAAGAAACATGAATTATTGATGAGCTTTAAGTGAAATACAATCAAGAAAAAGTCACACACACACCCCCAAGCACAAAGCAAGTCCTGACATTGCGCCAGATAATATAATTAATTACAGTATACCCAGAAAGAAGGATGAGGATGAGGAGCTATAAAGAGGCTACTTTATTCTATATTCTTTAAGCAGAAGTAAGACGACCCATTTTTCACTACGGGAAAGGACCAAAGCAGCTAGGGAGAAAAAAATAGAGAAAACCCCCCACAAAAAAAGCGACTGTCCTCCTTTCTCCATCTGTGAGGAAAAGAGTTCACCTTGGTTTACCTGCACTCCAGTGCTCACTTTCATCCTTCATCTTTTTTCCCCTCCTTCTTTTCTACTCTTTTTCCTGCCATTTTGCTAAATGACTGTGCACCAAATCCGAAATAGTGATTACCACAAACCAATACGCAAGCTAAGAAAATAGAAAAGAGCTCATCTGCTGCTCCAGAAGAGTACAGAGCACAGGGAACAAACAACTGCAATTTAGGGCTCATCTGTCAGCAGAGACATTGTGAACACACACACTGAAATACCATGATCAGATTGTACCACCATGCTATCATTAATAAACAAAACTCTTTGCTCTTGAGCACTGTAGATTAGTTATAAACATGGGTTTGAGTTTCACACCGAGGATAGTCAGCTGTGTGCCTGATGCAGTCAAAAGTTTTTGAACACCTGGAGTTTCATATGTTTTATTGCAGTTTAATCACTGTGATTGCAACAGACCAAACAACATGAGACAGAATAGCAATTAAACCTGAATCTGTGTGGACGTTATTAACTGGTCGCTTTCAGATGCTAATTAGGCTCCAAATGAGCGCTTTATTAAAGGCAGATACACTTGAGGAGTAAAGCAGTTAGGTGTATAGATAAAATACTCATAGACAGTGATAGTATTGCCTGTAAAACATAAATATATGGTGAGTTACAAGGGATTCATTAGAGAGATAAAGAGTTTGGTCTTTTCCAATGAGATTACATTTAGATGATTTTTTTTTTATATTTAAACCAAACAAACTTGACTGGCAGCATACAAGATATCTTTCTGTTCTTGGGCTGTTATGTGTCAGTTCTTCCTTGGTAAAGAGGATTTTCTTGGACCCCATGCTAGGCAGAACCTTGTAGACTCTCTATGTCCTGTGTGTAATGCATGACGGATCAATGTAACATCCTCTTAGAGTTCTCACTTAGCTGGATTGAACTGTGTCTGTGTAAGTTTGTGTCTGTGCAGGATATCCATAGTTTGCACGTATCATCTCGGCACCGCCGCTCTAAATGTAGTTCATACAGCCGATTATTTCTCCTTTGAAGTGTGTATGGATTTAACCCACTTCTGTCTTCGGTGACCGAGAAAGAGTGCATAAGGGAGTATATTTGAAGTTGTCTTTGTGCACTCAGATCTTTCTTGGCTGCCATCATCTTGCTTTTTTTTTTTTTTCCTTGAACCCTCTTCTTGACACAAATTCACATGCAGTACTTTTATTAGGTTATTAGACCACAACTCTAGACACATTTTGACATTCAGTCTGACATTGTTACTGGCAATGTTATTTTAAATAGTGTTTCCCACACAAACTCAGGTGTATACTCAGGTGTATTGACGAACACGAACAAGTATATTTCAATCCTTAAAAATCACACTTTATTTATTAACAGCTCAGATACAACATGATTTGTTTCCATTGTGGCCGTGATGTGAATGCAGCTCCAGCTTGGGGTCAAGAGGAGGGGAAGAAATAAAGAGAGTAGAAGAGAAAAAAAGGGAAGACCCCACAACAGTTCAAGCTTATGCATGTGACTGAGTATCGCTGTGAATCGCTTTGTCTTTGTTACGTCTAATATCTGTCACATCTATTTGTTATATCCATTTTATCTGACGTGCCTGTTAAAACATATAAAAGCCTGAAAGTGTATGTTCCACCTCTTTGGGAAGTACGGTAGAACAATATATGATGTTACTGATAAAAAATGAAGTTTTCCCTGAAGGTATAGTCATAGATTTGTAAGTTTGTATGAACTGTCCCTCTCAATCACATCTGCTTAACGCATCCTCGTGCCTTCAGTGTTTATTAGTGTTTTCTTGGCTTTGGGTTGCTGAATTCTATTAATAAAATTAAACATCATACTGCTTCAATAATTATTTATTAAAATTTATAACCTTTTACAGTTTCTGTCATCTTTTTTTGCTTACACATGGAACACCTTTTTACTGTATCATGACTATTATACGGGGTGAATAATATATATTTGGTATAATATTTATTATACCAAAATTCTGTTGCAATATTGACAACTTTTTATTGAGTAAAAATGTAAAGAGCAAAAGTCTCCAAGATAAAAGTGAATCAATTCAAATCTGTCTTACTAGGTTCGACTTAACTATTGTTGTGATCCATTGATTATATTATTTTTGTACTGAGGCGACGATCTGCAGTTTAAATTCATAATTAACAGCAGAAAATTCACATACGTGAATTTGAGAAATTAACTCGTTAAACTCCCCGTTTCAGCTTTTTTTTTTTTTTTTTTTTTTAACTTAAGGCATGTTATTCAGTAACTCCAGTGAACTGCACACTCCTGTGACAGGTGGTTACGAGAGTGAGGAACGAGAGTCTGTACTCGCTGACGGCTCCTGGAAATTCAGGCTTTAAGACAGACTCGCTCCACTAATCTAGTAATTAAATAACTATCCCAGTTCTACAGCAGAACTAGAAAACTGACTACGGTAAATACCCGGAAAAGAGTTTAATTAGTTATAATTCAGTTTAATATAAAATAAGTTCGATTGGAAGATCCTGAACTTAATTGCCATGATTTATCTTTTAAATGTTCAATGAATTAGCAGAACATTTTTGTGCAATATTAAAAATGCCTAAAAATAACCCTACTGTTAATATTCTTTATAAAATGAAGTAATAAGATTTGATATCATGGGCATATTGTCAAATGTTTCTGAAATGAATGAATAATGGCTAAAGCTGGACACATTTAACATTAAATCATGTTAATGGTACGACTATATTACTGAAAACTCCTGATAACTTTTTTTAGACATGTTTATAACTTACAGAAGTGTAGAGGTGGCCGTCACTGTTCATGGCGACGTAGAGGCCTGTCTTCGTGCTCTGGATAGCGACTATTCTCAGACCCACAGGAATCAAGTTGAACAGTACTGATGGACAGAGAGAAAGAGAAAAAAGGTGATGTATCTTATAGAAAAAAGTACTGCAGTCCTACACCAGTCCTCACTTAGGAAAGCACAATGGAGACAGTCCTGTGACAAAAAAAGCCCACAATATACTGCGATATGCTAGTGTCTGAATGATAAGTCTTAGTGACAAAGTGCAGTTTGATGATGAATCACCGAGACAGATTTAATTTAGTTGTAACATGTGATAGTTTACTTTTATTCCTAGAACTGTTACAAATATTCCCTAATAGCCTAATGGCTATTATTTGTGCTGTTGAAGTGATATTAATTGTATTAATATCAATAATGTTTCTCAGTTAGTTTCATTATGTAATCAAATTGCTGCAAAATTATATTCAATCATATATGCAGTCTAAGCTATTTGTTCAATGGAAATATTTATTGGACTTTTATTTTTTAAAGATTTAATATATTAGTACAAAATTGTATATTACATTATATTTATTTATATAGAACAATGAAATATTCAGTAAGCATTTGTGGTTTTATTTTCACTTTTATATTCACATTCGGTTCTTTATTCATCCAGTCAGTTTTCCTGCTTCTCCTGATGGGGGTCATTACTTCTGCTCTGAAATGTAATGTACTATGTCCAGTGTTGTTACCAGGCTGTGCATGTAGCATTATTACTTTACTTTTATTTTTCTATGTATTTTAAAGAAGTGTCTGAACAACAGAAAACATAACAAAAAAAATGTAATTTAATACATTCGTTCATTTATTGCCTCACTCATCTTCATTAACCATTTTTATGCTGGACAAGGTCAGGATGGATAGAAATGGAAGCATACAGGGTGTGTGAGGTGTGTGAGATTGCAGGGCACCATGCACACACACACACACATTCACACCATAGGGACAATTATGGTGTAGGCAGTCCACCTCAAGCAGCCGGAAATTATGTGTACAATTAATCATCAGCTAAAATTTCGTTATCATGATGGGTGTAATTATTACTATTTAGGCAAACTCTTTAGTGCACTAATATGTGGTTTGGGATGAAGCCAATGTGGAGTGAAATTGATTGAAATATAACTGACAGCTCCATGACCTCACTCGTTATCCGGAGGTCTCCTCAGGCGCCATAAACTGAGAACTATGGAAAAGAAAAATGCGGTCGAAAGCTTGTTTCAACTCAATCGTCACATCATCAATGTCCTGGGTGGTCTGTACTGTCCTTACTGTCTTCCAACTTCGTGATGAATAAGTCGGCCTCTCTTTCACACACACTCTCTCTCTCTCTCTTCCTGCTCCTCTTTCTCAAGACGTTACTTTCCACGCACAGCAGCTTTTAGATTAATTAAAGTCTTTTGAAAAATGAAGTGTTACTGGGTGTGTGTGTATGATGGGATGGGTCTGAACAGCGAATAAAGAGAAACGTTAGGCGAATGTGTGTGTGAGCTGGATATATACGAAAGCAGAGATAATATGTAATATTGCTCCCATTGAAAATGGGAAATGTTAGAATCTGCATAAAGACTGGTGGTGGTTGTTAAAAAGCCGGAAAGATGACTCCTTCCTAGATCCCTGCAGGGGGAACAGCAGCCAGTGAGTCATCACTCACAACTTAAACTGTCAGATCAGAGCTGCAGCGTGGTTCCAGCCATCAGTCGGGAAGTCGTTTAGCTCTCTGGCATTATGCAGACTGATGTCCTGAACCGCTCTGGAAACTGTAGTGACGCACACGGTCAGGGTCGTAGGACTGTGCGTGCATGTGTGTGTGTACAAATATGCCCCAGAGACAAGTGTTGTCCTACTCTTTGTCTTTGCTCATTAACAATTACAGAAGCACAATGCAGAGTGACAACCTTTAGGCTCCTCCAGGGGCATCCAGCTTTGCTTAGCACGTTGGCAAAAGAGAGCAGGTTCATGTCGGGTAACGTCTCAGCCTGTTTGTCAGTTCCCTTTCTCTATGCTCGTACACTATGTTGATGTATTCATGGAAGATCATATTTCCTTTAGCTGAATCTATAGTTTTCCCCCACCCACTGAAACTCATGTCACATCTCTTCTGCTGTGGCTGGGTGAAATCTTGAGCTTACTGTCTTTTTGTTTTAGCTTCTTTCTGTCTTTCTGAAGAAATAATGATGGGATTAAATAGTGAAGTAAGCCTGTGTGTCTATAGAAGATTACTAAAATGCGTTATTAGCTCCTAACATTTGAGGAGGATAAACCTTAAAGAGCAAATTAACGAAATTGCTCATTTTGTATTTAAACTAGCCTGGCTATCTGTTTTGACACTTCTGGAACAAAGTAATTCAATGTTTAAGTTTAGATTATCTTAATAGTCTGTGATTTCCCTTTTTTTGGTCTTAACACTCACTATGTATTTTCCACTTTTGCTCACTCATAATAAAGTTTAATTTAGTTTTTTTGTCAGTTTTGGAAAATAGAGAAGCTGAAAAGTTTCTTATTGTCATGTACAAAACATCCAAGTTGGCACATACAGTACACACACACACACAGTCCCAGCTCTTTTGTCCTCTCACTTCTCTTATTAGGGTTGTTACATAAGCAGCGGTGTGGAGACTGGGATGCCGTGTGCCAACCACCAGACAGACAGGGCACACTCTGTGATTGAACACCCGTCAGTGAGACACCAGCTGTTTCTCTGGCGAGCCAGGCCTCCTTATCTACCCATCCTTCTAGGGACATCACACACACACACACACCTGTCTAATTCTGCATGTGTACAGTAAATAGACTTAGAAAGCAGGCTTTCGATAGATATATCATAACTCCTTATCCAGTTCAACAGCTCATTATCATAAACAAATTATCCATTTTGAAAATTAAGAACTTTAGCTCCCTTTTAAGCAATTTAACAATCCTTTAATACTGAGCCCAAATATAACCCTAATCCTAAACAGTGCCCTTTCCATGGTACAACTTTTAACAATATTTATGATCGCAACAATTGTTTTTCATGATAGAGCTCATGCAAGAGCCAAAACATGGATCCTCGAAATAATTTCTAGAAGACGGGGTATGAAACCCGAGACTGACTAAAAAAAAAATCGAATCAGTCCAAGTACACCCCAGCACGTTCTCCTAAATGTGTTTGCTTATCTGCATTTTTTCTAAAAGTTCTGTATTCACAAACATATTAAATATATATCAAAACAGACTTGCAATTGCATACGTATTCACCCCCCAACCTGGAAATGAAATGGATTTACTTGAGAATATGTGTCCTGAATGTATACAAAGTAGCCCATAATTCTGAAGTGGGGTGAGCATCAATGCAGTTTGCAAAACGATAAAAAAAAATAGTTCTGACTTCATAATTATTCATTGCTGCTTCCGTGAAACCTCTACATTTTGGAAGGAGACATTTTTGGCTTGCTAATGAAGAATTGCATATCATTAGCACACTTTGTCAGCGGCTGAGTTTATGGCCCTGAGGTTATTGCCTCTATTTTGCGTCCCTAGTGAAATAACAGAGACTGACTCTATTTTCAAATCTCTGGGATGATTTTAGTTTAGAACACAGATGTTAAATTCATTTTTTTGTCTGGATGAGAGCTTTATCAGCCCTGTCCAGCATTCAGGCAGTATGTTTAACACCCCTGCTCTAGAACCTTAATAGGTAAGTAGTTTATGTCAAGAGAGCTTTTACCCAGGATAAGCTTATGGTCAGCTTCTTGAAGAGGCACATGATGGGAAGGTTTTGAAGGTCACAAATACAGGTAGCCATGAGGATCAATAAAACAGAGCAGCTGTATTAAAACAAGCCCTTAACTGGCTGAGATGAGCAAACCGCAGTGTGTAATCGCTCTGGACAGAGGCCAACAGCTACCAAGCTGCAGCCAGCCAGCTACGGCCTTTCATCTAAATTGTGGCAGGGATAAAAAAAAAAAGAGAATGTGCACTCATCTCTAGCGTCCTTAAGACTTAAACGGTCAACGGTACTTTTTTTAAAGAGTTCGTGGAACTAATGCATGTGTGTTTATGTGTGCTTGGAAATGGCCTTGAGCATTTCAGAACTCTGTGGATGATTCTTTATTTAGATTGGATGGGCAGCCAGGGCCATGTGGGGACAGAGGAGGTGGGTAAACCATAGAGATGACATATTGTTTCTGACAGGTGGCTTGGAAAGCTGGCTTGGGTTCTTTGTTGGTAGATATTTGGTATGTGTGTATTTCTGGAGCATAAATGAGAGAGAGAGACACCAGGAAAGTGAGAAAGAGATACTTCATCTGAGTGATGGGGCTTTTAAAAACAACACAGTGTTTATGCCAGGCTTGAAACCATCTCCATTACAACCCTGGAACTGTGCAACCACAGACCATTACAGCGCTGACAAAAGGAACAATAAAACCATAGGATATTTCAAATGCTATTTCCAGTTTCAAGTCAGTCTTTGCTTGTTAATTATTTAGCCTAACTGCTGATTCAGCATTTTTTTCAGCTCATTAGCATAGTCCGCAGTGCAGCGCATAATGAGGAGTCTGATACAGCTGAAGAGAGGGCACACACCTCTGGAGGCATTCCATTTTGGCATTCCGGCCTGGCAGATGATCTGGGACAAAAACTAGTTTGTCTATTCCAAAGCTAATAGTGCCTAATTCCCTTCAAACGCCTGTAATTAATAGCTACCATGCTAGCTCTTTCCGACACTTTCAAATAAATACGTATGGACACATTTACAGTTCTTATGTTTAAAATGTAGGTATAGAAGTAGCAGGTTATTATGCAGTATTCAATAATGGCGAGCTAGCAGAACGGGGTCCGCCACCACAGTTCGCACCCTTTGAGCACTAGGCCCTTATTATTCACCTTTAGCGGTACCTTTGGAGAACACTATGGATGTAACCAAATACAAATGCATTTCAGAATAAATCAATAATGTGTTCAGAACAGATACAAATACAGATATCAATAGAATTTTTTCACTGGTCATTTTTTTTCCAGGAAATCTTGCCAGAAAGGTTCTCACCTGGTTGAGACTAGAGCTATGTATCATGAGTGGGATCCTGTCAGACACAACAAAAAATTGACATGCGTGGGAGGTTTTTACTTGCATGTGTAAGAAGTGGTCAGTTCTTCACAGGACAAAGAATGACCACATTCATTAACATGAATGTGCGGTGCTGAATGATACATTTACAGCTTCCTTTGTAACTGTGTTATCAGGGTCCATCCATCCATCCATTATCTATACCGCTTTATCCGTCTGGGTCGCGGGGAAGCTGGAGCCAATCCCAGCATCTT
>JAQQZR010000001.1:6257980-6271075 GCA_030068235.1 Notoglanidium macrostoma
CAAACTCCACACAGAAAGGCACCCTGGGTGACCCGGGGATCGAACCCAGGACCTTCTTGCTGTGAGGCGACAGTGCTTGCCACCGTGCCACCGTGCCGCCCATAATCAGGGTCAAGGTGATTTAAATAAGGCTACAGTTTTGTTTGCCGTATTTCGGGAAAAAAAAAGAAGAAGCAAAAAGCGGTTTGAAAAAATCATGGACAGGTGCATACAGAAATAATAACTGTGCAAATGCTTTTCCATGTTAATGGAATTCTTGGTGTGGTTCATTAAAGAAAAAAATCCAGTTTAGATCACACCCAGTTTGGGTTTAAATCCAAATCCAGATACAGATCTACGGAGCAATAGACAGGTACAGATAGTGGTGTTGTATTACACCCCTTTAGTACCCCAGAGAGTACTAACCTGAGCTCTATTTTAAAAGTACTGTTTTAGAAAAAGTAATCTTTCCTTGTGAAACTTTTTTGTTGTTATTTTGTTTAAATAGCCTCATATAAGCTTTGGATATAAACACTAGCTACCAATCAAGCTGCAGATTTGCATTAAAAAGGCACAAGTTATTTATGTAATTGTGTTTTCATTCGGCTTGATCACTTGCATATCCTTGTTTTTGGGTTGTTTGGCATGCTCATGGTGTTGCAAAACAAAAATCTGTCCTTTGCAGATTAGGTGTCAGGAGTCATGAGCGGTGATGAAGCATTTCTTCTTTTCTTCTGTGTCTGCCTATAGCAATAAAAAAAGCACTTGGATTTCCATCCTGCTGATCGCTGCTACTCGGTCTAAATGATTAAAGCTACAACCTTAATCACTATGTCCAATTTTTAAATAGTTTAGGCATTTATTTTTATTTCGATATAGTCAGGAATTATCTCGTTTTTATGGCTTCACAATACAACGGTTCAATAAATAAATAAATAACTAAATAAATAGTGGCACCTGGAAATCATGCTCACGTCGAGCCAGAAAACTGCTGATGTCATTAAATTCATAGGAATAGCAAATATACCAAAATGCCTCATCCCTTTTAACACATTACTTGGAGTGCACACATTCTGAACTGCAGCTGTCAGACACTGAAGTTTTCATTTTCAGTGTGATGGATCTGTCAGTCATCTGTCAGACGAAGTGTGCCCAAGTCAACACCATGTCCGAATTACTTTTACTGCGTGACACAAAGTGTCTGCCCCTAAACAGTTCAGTTTAAACCTTTGAAAACAATCAGTATATAAATATAGAATTATTTAATGTGTTTAGTTTGTACATGAGCAAGGAATTACTAGGAATAGCACAGGGACATTTCTACTCCTTTAACCTTATCATACATGGATATGCAAATCGGAAACACCTCCCATGTCGTCGGTCATAAGTAATATCAGTAAAAACACAAATTAGTAAATAACTAATTGTCATCTAGGTATAGCTTTGAATGCAGACTACGACATGTGACTACAACTTTCCAGTTACTATGCCATCTGCTCATTTTTAGATGACTGTTCCAATTGTTTTTTGTCTACACTTAACCACACTTCACTTAACACCTCTTCATAATGCATTTACTCAAACCCAACCATTTTTCCCTGTTTGTGCCACTCTGTGCCATGTACCTGCACTGATGAGCACAAAAATTCCAAAAACATGCAATGCACCGATCTTATGTTTTATTTTTCCATGTGGTCTATGATCATAAAAATAGAACCTTTAATGCTTTGTGCAAAAGTGAAAAAAAAAATCAGATTTCATATTTGATTTAATGGGAATGCTTGTATAAAGCATATCACTGAGCCCTATGGATGAACACAGTGAGTCAGGGCACTACATCTTCGTTTATCCATTTACTGTTTCTGATATGATGCAGAATGACATGTAAGAATGAGTTCTCAGGAAGACAAGAGCTGCGTTCAATGATAATTAAGTTTACAAAAAACTTACAAAAGGAGCTGTTTTCGTCCTTTGTGCCGTCCATGGTGCCATCTGGTAACATCTGGAGGTAGAATCCATGCCGACAGTACAGACGTGTAACGATGCCTTTCAGCTGAGGCTCTGGGGAGAGAGAGAGAGAGAGAGAGAGAGAGAGAGAGAGAGAGAGAGAGAGATCTATTAGCCAACACTAGTCATGGTCTCATAGGCATTTTGTGGACTGATTAGCCTACAGTGCCTCCTTAAAATGGGCTTTTTGTCCTCCTCTGGCCAGGACAAATGTGTATTTGTATGTACGTGTGTGTGTGAGAGGAAAGCAGTAGCAATGTATCATGAAAGATGGATGAATGCGGTGTTCAGCCTGGGCATCATGAGAATAAAGGGCTGTTTTTTTTTTTTTTCCTGCAACATTACCACCTCATTCCTTGCCTTTAAAATCAGCCCAACTTCAGCCCTAACAAATAACCCAGTGTGCCACATTTATGAAACTCAACATCAGGAAGGAAAGTTGTTTTGGGAGAATGTTAGAAGCTTGCTCTGCTTTTGGCAGAGTTTATCCCTGGCAGCTCACAACCATACAATTGCCCATTGCCTGGCAGTTAACTTTTAGCTCAAGGACATCGGTGAGACAGGCAGAGAGAGAGAGGAAGTGAATGAAAGCAATGGACCCAAATACCACCAGGAACTAAACTACATTGGAGCAGAATAGAAGGAATCAAATATGCATGAGTTCTGGGGCTGTTTTCAGGTGTCCTGTAATGCAGCTCTTCCTTCATGTAGCCAATAGAGGAAAGAGAATCTACATAAAGGTGTAAAAAGTCCTCTACAGGAGCCATATACAGGGAGGTTCTGGAGGAAGTTAGGAAGCAGGTTGGTGTGATCTATAAACTTCAACAGCTTGCAAGGAAATTGAATTTTATTGAAGAAGAGAAATGATGTAACACGACTCCACGAGGCAGTGTTCAGTGAATGTTGGGGCTTTGTGGAAAAAATCTTCGGGGGAAAAAATTCTCTTAATATGGTCAGGAAAATCTTCTTTAATTGTAGCTTCCCAAAAGCAGTGCCGGTGTAAATAATGCAAATTAACCACAAAATGAGTGCGTGAGCTGATATAATCCTATTTACTCTGAATGTTTTATCCTCTCCAGACCTCTCTATTTGATTAGAGATACATTGGCTTTAGACGTTGAACAAGTTGTAACAGAAGCTTAATGTTCAGTGGCAGCTAGTGTAAGCGGGCTAGCAAGGCATCTATGTAAGGTTTTGTTTTTGGGAACTGACATCAGATTATTTGCTCTTAACAAATGGAGTATTTTGGACTTTTGTGGAACCAAGCACAACAGCACCACAAATGCCCATAAAAATACGAAGAATTGTATGAAGATGCAATGCTGGAGCTGATTTTTTTTCTATTCAAGACTGTAGATTTCTGCAGCCTATCAGTGACAGTCCTGTCTGAAAAATTCCCCATAGAGCTGATCTGTATTACGGCTACTATTTTTCAGGCCATGTTACTGACACCTCTACAACACATCATTAGCAATGCTTGAGAAGGCACATGTGAAATTCACTAAGCACACCTTGGTTAATCAAAGTACAAATTACACAAAAGGAAGGATGACAGTAAGTTTAGGTTTCTGGTGAAAAAGTTAGACTTTTCTGTTTACTGTGTTTGGAAGTTGGAGGCAATGTAGCATAAAGCCAGAAGTGCATTACAGATTTGAAACACTTTGAAACAAAAATGTAGATATCAAAAAGCAGCTGCATCTGTCTTTAAGTGTGTGTGTGTGTGTGTGTGTGTGCATGCATGTATGTGTAATAAATTGCCCTACTTCATTCTTATGATCTCGTGATCATGACACGGAGTGGTTTACTGCATTGCTTAACCTTAATAGTTTCATTTCATGCTTTCGATAGATATTAAATTTTAGCCCTCCCATCTAATATCACCACCAGCCTCTACTGCAGCTATTAGATTGCTCTCCAGCAGAATAGTGATATTCTGATAAAACATGTTGCTGTGTTTGTGTGAACGTGTTGTGATATTAGTCTACCAAGGCCTGGGACTTCCCCAATACAGACACTAAGCAATACAGCAATGCAGACACTTTAACTCATGGGATTATCACCAGTTTTCTTTTTATTTCTCTCCTGTCCTCTCTGTCTTTTTTCTCTTTTCTATCTCTCTTTTGCTTCATCCAAACCCCAGTAGTGAGACTTATGTGAGTTAAGCATCTCTTAGAATAATGCCGTACATCAACCAATCAGCAGGGAATACACAGTCATTACTTCTCTACTGAAAGACACAGAGAGAAGGAGAGAGAGGGAATAAAAGAAAGAGAGAGGAGAGAAGAAATGACACCGTTTCCATTAGAGGAGATTCACACTCTAAATAAAAGAGGATGCTCTCCATACTTTTACACTAGCTGTCGATAAAACACTCAAGCGCAACGGTGCTTAACAAAAACCTGCCCTTCCACTGAGGAAGTTGGCCATATCTCAATCTGTGAAAGACCAGTGACAGGAAAAGAGAGGGAGAAAGACCCTAGGGGTGAGTGTCTTTACAGAATAACGGTAAATCAATCACCTCTGGAGTCACCCTCATCAGAGCTATGATGATGATATGCCATGAGGGGCCATGATGTTTACACACATGCAGAGATGCCTCTTGTTATAAATGTGCAGAATTAGAATCACAGCAATTAATTACTTGGGAGTTTATAACTGGTGAAACGTGTCATGGAAGGTTCGCACCAACACACTACATCCCCTTGCCTCTTAACCTGTGATGAAAATAATCCTAGATTCTTATTTAATAGCATAGCAAATTAACTAGGATTACCACCGAAACAATCAGACCATCAATATGCACTAGCGATGACTTCATGAATTTTTTCAATGTCAAAATTGAAAATATCAGCAAAAAATTCAGACTACGAATTTAAACCCAGACAATTTAATAACCAACTATGTAGACAACAATATAATTATATCAGATCAACCGTTAGAATGTTTTACCCCCTATGAGAGACTGAACTGATTTCTCTAATTTCCTCATCAAAATCATCATCCTGTATATTAGATCCTTTACCTACATGTTTCCTCAAACAGATAATTGATTGAACCTATTCTAAAAATATTCAGTTCTTCCCTTAGCACAGGCTATGTACCGAAATCCTTTAAATTAGCAGTTATCAAACCCCTGATTAAAAAATCTCACCTTGACCCCAGTCAGCTGTCCAACTATAGTCCAATATCAAACCTCCTCCTTTATCTCCCAGATCTTAGAAAAGGCTGTAGCACAGCAGTTATGCTCATATCTACCTAGGAATAGGTAGATAAAGGGAAATGTATCAGTCAGGATTTAGACCTCACCATAGCACAGAGACAGTACTAGTTAAAGAGGTAAATGACCTGCTACTGGCCTCTGATCAGGGCTGTGTCTCCCTGCTTGTGTTACTTGACCTTAGTGCAGCTTTTGACTCCACTGATCATACTATTCTCCTTGATAGATTAGAAAAGGTTGTGGGAGTTAAGGGAATAGCCCTTTCCTGGTTCAGATCTTATTTGACTGATTGTTATCAGTTTGTTGATGTAAATGGTGACTCCTCTACACATATTAAGGATGTGAAGTTTGGTGTTCCACAAGGTTCTGTTTTAGGCCCACTGCTTTTTTCCTAGTATATGCTATCTGGGTAAAATTATTCGCAAACATGGTATTAGCTTCCACTGTTATGCTGATGACACTCAGTTATATGTTTCAGCAAAGCCAGATGAGAGACACCAGCTTAATAAAATTAAGGATTGTGTAAAGAACATTAGATGGATGGTTACTAACTTTCCTCTACATAATTGAATGGTCTTGTGCCACAGTACCCGAGTGAACCTTTGGTCTCTTATAATCCACCACTCCTACTTAGATCAAAAGTTGCAGGCTATTTGTTGGTACCTCAAATACTGAAGACTACAGCAGAGGGCAGATCTTTCTCTTACAAAGCCCCTCAGTTATGGAACAGCCTTCCAATTAGTGGCCAGGACTCAGACACAGTCTCAGTGTTTAAATCTAGGCTGAAAACATATTTCTTTAGTCTCACCTCCCCACTCTCACACGTTCACACAGGTTTGTTGACGGTGAAGTGGCTTCCGCTTTGTGTCCTAGGTCGCCTTTGGGTGTCTTCTGTTTTGTGGACCTGCCTGATCCATCCTGATGTTCTACTTCTGGTTGGAGTTCCCATCATCTGAAAACCAGTCAATCCTGTTGAGGATGGCCCCATATGTATATATATGTTCACCCCACGCTTAATCCAGGTTCCTCCCACAGTCCAAAGACATGCGGATTAGGTCAAGTGGCTATATCTATGCCCATAGATGTGAATGGTTGTTTGTCTCTGTGTTAGCCCTGTGATTGGCTGGTAGACTGGTAGACAAGGCAGGGTATGCCCTGCCTTGTACCCGAAGTCAGCTGTGATTGGCTCCAGCTTCCCTGTGACCCACAATGGATAAGTGGTATAGATAATGAATGTTTGCAAGTTGATGACATCTGACTGGTTTTCCCAGACCAAAGCATAAATAATTTTCTATTCAAAAAGTAGATGCCCAATGAGGTACATTATGTTACCTCATTATTAGAGGGTAGAGGTAGATATAACCTTCTTATCGGACAATCCCAAAATTCTCTTCACCAGACCAGAAGTGCCTTCAAATTTGACAAACTGAGGCGAATGTTCCAGGCAAACCGGTTTTCTTTGAGTTTTTAAATTTGAACATTTCTGTGTAAACGTTACAAATTCAGCTAGGTCAGCATACACTGTAAATATTAATCCTCTAGTTTACTAATATCCAACCAAGGTATCATTTAAACCTTTAACATACTCCAAGATGGCTGACACACTGTGTACACAAACTGTCATGACATCATACAAAAACCATCTAGACTGTGAATAAGTATTACATATAATATATTGTGTAAGCTGTGTTCAATGTTGTTAATTGTATACGTGAAAACTAAAAAACTAGCGATCAGTAGTAAGTGAGTTAATGTCGTGTGTACATTAATTCATGCATGCATGATGCCTACCTAATTTTTTTTTTCAGTTACGGCCCTTCTAAAGATGTAGCTATTAACCTACCTAGGCTATCATCTACCCATAGAATTGCCCAAAGCTTTTATTTGTACAAATTGGTTTATCCAAGCTTTTTTAAATATTTAATCACAAGTTTTAGCTCACAAATCTCTTTAAATATAAACAGCAAAGCGTTTCTGAAAATTAAAGCAAGTTATCATGGCAATAATACGGTGATATTTTCTTCAAAATGCTGTGACAGATTATAACTGGCCTACTGTAGATGAAAGGATTCATTAAATTGCATCATAGCAATGATGATACTGCAGTCCTCAGCACCGGTTACAATTTAAATCAAACTCACCCACACACACACACGAATATTTTCTACGAGACCTCCACAGCATGTGCTGGAAGGTGTTTGTGTGTGGTTTGTAGGAGCAGCAGCATGCAGGTGCTGTTTAATATTCATGAGCAGGCAGCAGTTAAACTGCATAAAATTACAGTGGGCGCTCCCTCTGCCCTAATCTGACTGTGACTAATGGATAGAGAGAGAGGGAGAGCCTGTGCTGGAACATCAATATTTTGTTGGACAATCAATCATGTTCTCAGAGAAAACCCCCCTTAAATCCTCATCTGACACAACACACGACACCCCTAAAACAAACTCGCTCCTGCAATACACACCTAAGGCATGGGCCTAAGGGAAAATCAATAGTGATGTATTATATTGGTGCTGCCACATACCCCGTTTATAACTGATTTATTAATGCTTAATAAGGAAACTGTGATAAGTTGAGAAGCAAATAACAATATCAACAAACAAAAGTGCAAACTATGCAATATTTGCTGTCAGTGTTGGAGCGGAACTGCTTGAGATTTTAGAGAGCGGATAAGAAGACAATAATGCAGAGACACTAAATCAGTTGGCTTAGTTTCTTTCTTTAGGTTATTGTTGTTGGACTTTTTGCAGGCAGTAAAATCTATGGAGATCTTATAATCGTGAAACTGTGAGGGAGAGGAAACAGCAGCCAAAGAGCAATATTTTCATTGTGATGCAAGTGTAATTTAATGCTTCATTGTTTTTTTTCCTGTTTACTTAGTTGCTCTTTCAGTGCTCAGAATAAAAGCACAAGCACTGAATTACACTATACAACCAAAAGTATAGGAACACCTGACCTAGGGTGACCATATATTGGTTTTCAAAAAAGAGGACACCTTAGCACGTGAGTGTTTGTGTATTTGGGGGGGGGGTGTTGTATAAATGTGTCAACACAGTCAGGGTGATCTGATCAATGAGCTTTATTGGCCCTAAAGAGCATTGTGGCCTCTGCGCCTAGATTGCATTGAACATTTTGAACTTTTTCACAGAATCTTTCAGAAGATAACTTGTGCTCAAAAATGTTGTCCTTAATGAAACAAAACCCCACATTTCTTATATAAGGCCACAGATGTGAAAACAAAAAAATGTTCAGAAAATAGTAAAAAAGTTTTAAAGATTAAAGATCAAAAAGATTAGACACTTTTCAGTCAGGTGGATGGGCATATTTGGACTGGATCTTTCCTAATAGTTGGGGATTGCTCATAACATAAGTAGGAAAGTCCTTGCATGTCATATGCTTTAAGTTGTATTGGGTGCACAGGATCCGCTTCAATGTGTCAACACTCAAGTGATTCCTTTCCTTGGTCCATTGTGCTTGCATCAGGGAGAAAACTTGCTCCGTATTAGCGTTGTGAGCAGGTATGGCAAAAAAAAAAAACAAAAAAAACTGGGCCATCTTCAGCAGCTCTGAGGGAAAATCAATGCTCTTTGTCCTCTCAAAATATTTGGTCCACTTCTGGTGAGCCTTAAGACCAGTGAAATCTCATCAGTTGGCCGGTGGCACCTTTATTAGCCACTGACACGCACGTGCCTGCTTTGCATGTCATTCACTCAGCCTCCCGTGCATCACGAGCGAGACGAAAGCACGGGTATTTATTTTGTAAATCGTCAGTGAATTTACAACGGCATTTCGGCATTGTGCACTGCAGATATCGAGCGCTATGTGCTTGTTGTAACCAAGGAAGCCGGTGCTGATTGGTGCTATTGCGGTGCTGACCAATTAATGTTTTTTAAGGTTAAGCCGAGCAACCAATGACGGTAGGCTGAGAACGTGCAGGGAGATATCAGGGAGATATCCAAATCCCAAAACTGCTTCCTCGCTCAGCCCCGCCCCCCTGCTCACTTATCTCTTGGATCCACTAGCACGAGTGGAACTGAATAGGCGTGTAGGATAGTAACTAGTTTATGAGAGATGCCCATGACGTGACGAATGTTTAGGCAGCTCAAAATCCCGGACAATTCTAAAACCCCGGCCGGACGCAATTTCCAGGTCTCAAAAAGAGGACATGTCCGGGGAAAAGAGGACGTCTGGTCACCCTACCTGACCACCATACTCACATGTGGTTCTTCTCCAAACTGTTGCCACAAAGCACACAATTGTACAGAATGTATGCATTTATATGGAGTAGCACAAGCTCTGTGCACAAAGCGAGCTCCATGAAGACTCCATGGTATGCCAAGGTTGGTGTGGAAGAACTCGAGTGTTCTGTGTGGGGTTCCTCTGGGTTGTTTTTCATGTGTGTGTGTGCATGATGCCCTGTAATGGACTGGAGTTAAATCCTGCGTGTATTCCTGCCTCGTGCACAGTGTTCCCGGGAGATGGTTCCGGATTCACCGTGACCCTGTCCAGGATAAAGCACTTACTTAAAGTGAGTGATTGTGAGTGAACTTCTTTTTACAATCATGGCACTCTTTACCATTTTTAGGACCAGCAATAAAGGTCACAGACATACCAAAGATATGTAACCATGTAACCTTCTATCTTATTTTTGTGCTGGTGAAAGTGGAACTGGTGCAGGTTTCTATTTGCAATGATCAATATAGTGCTACTAAGTGATTAGATAAAGTAACAATGAAATCTACAACAACGAAGAGAAGGGATGTACACAAGGGGTTAATGCACATACATGTACATATACAGATATTTGGCTACATATACACGCATACACAGATGGCAACATGGCACTAAAGTATTGTATAACATTTTTCTGTTACCTTTAATGACTGTGGTTAAATAAAGAACAGAATGATTAAAGTCAGTCGGCAGAGAGAGAAGTAGAGGAAAAAAAAGAAACCAAGACAGCAAATAAGAGCAAGAGAGAGACGTTCCCTCTGTGAAATGCCACCGCAGAGGTTTCTAATATGTCCCTTTACAGCTGTTAATTACTTTAACGATCCCTTCAACAAAGACTCCAACTCGACTATTCCTTAAAACCTGACAGCTAGATCAAGTGTGTGTGTGTGTGTGTGTGTGTGTGCGTGTGTGTGTGTAATGGAGGGGAAGTTCTCATTGAACCCGATTCAATTTTGTGCTTGAACGTGAGACAAAGGAAATGGTTAAAGGTAATGATGAGGCGAGTCGTAGTTCACCCTCACACTCTCACACACTTTTATGGAGGTTGTCCTGAAGAAGCAATGGCCTATTTATCTAGCAGACACCTATAGATGCCCTGTTTTAACCCTGTGTGATTAAACTAAGACTGTTTCTCTCTCACACACATACACACATATATAAGTGCACACATTGTTGAGGCAGAGAAAGGGATAAAGTGAACCTGAACAGAGTTTGTGTTTTCCTCTTACACCTTACATTTACACAAAGCTACTATATGCAAAATCACTGTTTTTTTTATTTTATTTAAATAAGCTCACTTTCTACCACTATACGACTACTGTCACTTAAATAATTCAATAAATAATGTCTTAATAAATTTAAGGTTAAGGTTAACTGTCTGTAAGAGGTATTAAAGACAAGGATGAGTAATTGAGGAAATTAAATTCCAATATTTATTACAGTATAACAATTTCTCAATTTATTTGGCATAGAGACTTTAGATTGCATCTTGCACCTCATGCAACTGATTACAGATCCTCTCATATCTTCATGATCTAAGTCTTCTTTTGTTTGTTCATACTATTTCACCAGCACCCAGTGAACCGTTGATTTTTATTTATTCACTGTTCAATTCTGAATGCTTAAGTTAGTTGTATTATACACAGCAGTTGCACAGCTTTCAAACAAAACCAAGTTCCAACATCAATCATAAGTCTAGTGATTCAGTAAAATGTTTATTTGCTTTATAAAACTATAAACACATGCTAAAAAAATTATATAAAACACTTCATACAGTTGCAGTCAAAACTTTATATACAGACATGAATGACATTTCAATGATTTATTTGCATTGTTCTTTTTTTGGGGTGAAGCATTATTGTACAGCATACGTCTTTAATGAAAATACAAGAATTCTGAGTTTTAATTTATTTTGCGTTTTCTGAAATCAAAACAGGGTGAAAAATAAACATACAGCACACCTAATATTTTGTTAAATCTCCGTTAGCACGTTTCATCTTGACCAGATGCTTTTGGTAGCCATCAGCAAGCTCCTGGCAGAATTCTGGTCTTTGTCTCATCTGACCATAAAACTTTCCTCCAGAAGGCTTTTTCTACAAAATTTTCCAAAAATTTGTCCCGCATGAAGGTCTCAAAGCCTGCTCATAGTCATTGGTTATATTTTGACTTTGTTAGAGAATCCTACATAACCATGCTTTAATAAACCATAAACCGCATTTTACTCATATACTATCTAAAATATTACATATTTGTGCTTGGTGGAGTTTCAAAAGACAAGCGTAGGTATAACTTGCACCACTTTACTTTGTATACGTGTTTTTCCTCGACCATTTTATAACTTTGTGGTCTGTTAAAACATTCTACAGCTGAAACTGAACCAAACACGGAGCCTATTACTTACACTCTATTTGCAGTGCGAGTTTGGTGTCTGTACTAAAACGTCATCTCTATGATAAAACTCTAGCAATGTAAAGAACGATGTTTTACGCCGCCTGTGGTTGTCATTGTAATGGTCCATTGCCTGCAGTTCTTTGGTTTGCTTTCTTTTTGTGTCTAATGGGCTCCTGGTGAAGGATGTAGGTGATGTAAGCCCTAGCAACTGAATTTTCCAACTTTCAAACCATCCATCATGCTGTGATTGCTGGAAATGTTTAATAAGCCGGTGTGGATTTATAAATGCTATTTAAAATGGAAGCATGAGACACACTTGATATGACTAAAAGCTCTTTAGAATTGGCCTTCATTATGAGGCCTGCATTCATTATGCACTTTTCAAAACATCAGGACAAGACCTCATGAAGACGAGACTGCTCTGTGAAAATGTTGATTGTTAGTCACTACACAAATAAAAATTTTAAGACAGTGTTAATGCATGGTGGAACCCTGAAGCATGTGTGTGTCTGTGTGAGAGACAGAGATAAATGGAGGTTTAGGATGTGGACATGGGCTGACCCTCCTTCAGCACCAACGCTTAGAAGTCACACTCACATTAACACACAGTCATCCACACCAAGAGCACATTATTTAATGTGTGGCTGCTGCTGCTGCTCACACACCACTGACTGAGTTACTGTGTGTGTGTGTGTGTGTGTGTGTGTGTGTGTGTATGTGTGCAGCACTTGTGAGAATTACCTACAAAAGTAAAATACTTTTGAAATGTACTGTGAATTCACAGAGGATCTGCTTGAAAGAAAAGTCTTCCTGGAACACGGGTAAAAGCGGAGTGCATGTGTGCGTGTTCTTGTTAAGAAGAAAGACAGAAAAAAATATCAGTCTACAAAGGCTGTCCTCCCAGTGCTGTAAGCTGTCTGACATTTCTCTGATGTTAACACAGGAGTGTGAAGTGAGACAGCAGCGAAACAGAGGGAGAAACACAGAGAAAGAGAGGATGAGCAAAACGGATGGAAATCAACCAGACAGCGAGTACCTGTTTTCAAAATACACCAGAGAGTCAACAGAGGAAGAGAGACTGAGGGGAAAAAAGAGATGGTTGGAAAGTGGATGAATGTGCCACTTTTTTTGTGCTTTCTTTCTCTTCACCACTTGTTCTCCTTGTCTCTTTTTTCCTCTCCATCATCGTACCCCTTGAAATATGCTGAGTAGGCTTTCTCTCTCTCTCTCTCTCTCTCACACACACACACACACACACACACACACAC
>JAQQZR010000001.1:6292325-6304455 GCA_030068235.1 Notoglanidium macrostoma
CACACACACACACACACACACACACACACACACACACACACACACACACACACACACACACACACACATCTACCCATTCCTTTGCAATCTAGGTTTAACAAGCTGGAGTACACTTTAAGTTCTCTGACAGAACTGAAAGGGAGTTAGAATGAGGGATTACCTTTTTGTGATCCCATTTTTCTTTCTCACCCAGTGACAGAAAAGTAAAGACAAAAAGAGCGTGAGAGAGAGAGAAAGAAAGTGCAGCATTCTCTAAGGAGTTGATTGTGAAATTACTTACAAAGGGCTTTCTCTCTCTGATGCAGACCCCTTCTATCATCCACATAATAAGACAATAACCAAATAACTGCAGCAATTTGGAGGCGTTTATGCTGATCCACACACTGACCGAAGTAGAAGGATATCTATGTCCAGGCGCTGTACAGGCGAATGGTACGTTATTTTAGCTGGGAATTACTGCTCTGCATTCGGCATTCTGCTGCGGCAGATGCTGTGCTACGGGAGAATGGTTTTCCTCATAATTACCATGATGAACTTGCCTCATGACTGTCATTAATATACCCACAGAGACCCAAGACTACACAGAGCCTGACCCTCTGAACTGATGCAGCTCCCTGAAATGTGCAGAAGTGTGTGTGTGTGTGTTTGTGAGTGTGTATAAAATGAGTGAAAGAGAATTCTTTAAACTTGTGCATTGAGAGTGACACTGTGCATCACCCACAACCCCCCCCCCCCCCCCGCCATCATACACCACAATATACAGTACAACAAACACCCCAACATACACTACAACTTATGCCCCAACGTACACTGCACACACACTCCACAGTACACTGAAACATACACTCCCTCATACACCATAACATATATTCCTACATACACCGTAACATAGACTCCAATATGCATCCTGCCCCGTAGCCACCTATCCAGTGTCTGTTCATTATAATCGTCAGTTATTTTTCTATCTGTATATCAGGACAGAGGCTTCTTTTATGGTTCCTTGGTAAAATGACATTATCAAACTGTTTTCTTGCCATATTAACTTCCAGAGAGAAAAACAGGAGTGAGGTAACTAGTAAGCTAACAACTGCCCGGATGCATCATATCACCCCATACTAAAAAAAATCATATCCGGTCTATTATTTTTCTTAAAAAAAGTTACTGATATGAAATAATCCTTTTCTGTATATGTTTGTGAACTAATACATAAAAAAAAAAAATGACAATCCCTTATAACTTTTGCCATTAATTCATGTTTTGGTCATGAAAGGAAGAAATATTAGCTAATTAAGGTGTATTGATTACGATGTCAAGGTTACTTTTGGATCATTAGTACTTAACGCAATGATTGCTAATGTTATACTACAGTGCCTGAAAATGCTGGTTTCTGATTGGTCAGAAGGTGTTGATTAATTGTCCATAATAGTAGCTCTGACCAAAGAGCCAGCTGCAAAGTTTCTATTAATTCGTACTAACATGTATTTGTTTGTATAGTAACAATATACACAGAGACTTTTATGGTAAATGCTCCACTTAAATGGATTTAAAAACATACAACATAGAATTATTGATATGTTTTTCTGCAAGGAAATGTTTATTTAGTGCTTGTTGAAACTGTTTTAAAACTATGCTCTAAACCCACATCTAAACTAATATCCTTGAGCTTTTTAAATTAACATGCATATTGTTATTGTTTGACAGGTCTCCTGTTCCTGATTGGTTGAATGTTGGTGTTCCTCATCTTTCTTTTCTTTTATATTAACAGAAAAGAGCACAGAGGCCTGAATATCTCCTATAGCAGCTATGGTAAGGACAGCTGCTGGAGTGTCGGGAACTTCTGCCAAGATACAAAAACCGTGTAAATAGAAAATGGCTGTGCTGATATTCTGATGGATTTGCTCCATGAGCACAAAATCTGGCATTGTCAGATCCAGCTCATATTCTTTAAGCTTTGGAGGCATTTCTGAGACTTAACTCATAACTGAGTTAGCATTAATTACAGTGGCGCCCTCTCCTGGCACAGGCAGTTACTAATGAAATAACTTTGACTCAAGGGCAATGACCTTTTACATACTGTTCTAGATTTAGTGCTTTGCTTCTGTTTACCAGTTATTTTCTGTTATTTCTGATTTCCCCATCTTAATGAATATGCTAAGCTGGTCATGGGTATGCACAGAGTCGAATAAAAATAGACGTTTTACAGAAAATTGAATACTTGGTCTAAAACAAATCTAATGCAGCTATTTTTCCAAGAGCTGTGTAAGGTCACTCTGGCTTGGTGACAGTAAACAATGCATCATGCTGTCTCAGGAGGAAGAGCAGCAGCTCTGACTAAGACACTTCTGTTCCACATCACTTCTCCCATGATGCCGTAAAGCTCTGGAGGGCCTTCCCCCTCTGTTCTTTACTGTGTCTCTGACCATGAACTCATCAGTGCTCAGACTGATTTATTATAAAGTAAAGGTCTCGATGTGCTTTACTGCGCAAACAGATGACAGTCAAGCATCCAGGACAAAAAAACACACATACATGTACACACACACACACACACACACACACACACACACACACACACTGTTTCTGTCTTGTTTGCATATGGCATACAGGTGGAGGTATGGCAGGGAGAGACTGGAAAAGTCGTAAACGCAGCTGTGACAGTTTAACACGTGTGAATGATGGATGCACGTGCCAAGTTCATTCACTGACTGTAAAACAGCAGGAGAACTCAAAGGCACTGTGCCACACAACCAAATAATCAGACAATCAGATCACAGCAAAAAATGATCTCTTACTGCCAACGGAGAGAAGGATAACACATAGCATACAAATGTCTTTTTATGGAAAACTTCACATAAGACTTGGAAAGCTGTACTTCAATCATTCATCTTCAGTAACCCCATGGTGCATCCAGAGCTTGAAATATCCTAGATTCATACACATGCATACACACATTTTGATAGTCACGATAATTTTTTTCTCACCTTACAAATTTACTTGAATGACTCACAAGCATTAATTTTGAAACCTCAATGTGTACTTTTTCAAATTAACGCCATAAAATTCCCAGGACCAGCTGGCAGGTCCAGATTAATGTTCTTAGTAATTAATTAGTGTACACACACTTTCTGTTAGTTTCACTGCAGTTTGCAGTCTGTATATATGCTCAGAGATGAATAACTGAATTATAAAGGATGACTTTTAATTTCAAGCCCTCATACTGACTGTTTGTATCCTTTATAAGCACATAACCCTAAAAAGTAAAGTGTCTATGCAATGTGATGACAACCAGTGGAGAAACCGAAGCCTTTTTGGACTCACCTGGTCTCTTCTCCAGTTTTCTCCCTCGACTGCCGCATAGTCGCACTTTGGAGATGAGGATGAGGATCTGTTTTTGACACAGAGACTTGTTGCTCTTGGGGCAGGGTTTGCGCTTGTTGGAGATCTGCCGGTTGGCCTGATGGTCCTTCACTTCCCTGCGCTGCCGGATCAGCGAGCTGGCGAGGGCGGCCATCTTGCTGTGCCCAGCTCACCCAAGGGGCACGGAGGGCGTCACTGAGCCGCCGAGCCGCCCAACCACCCAGGTTGATGGACAGAGACGGCCAACGGACCACAGCCAGAAAGATGCCAATTAAAGAAAAGTCTCTTGAGGGTGGAGGCTGTTATTGATGTTGAAGGTGTCGGGTTGGTTGCTGGTGTCGTGTTTCAGGAGTCGCTCTAATACGCCAGTGTTGGACCTCGAGTGTGACAGTGAGTTATTATCAGAGTCATGTTGCTGTTGAAAGAGCTAAGTACTGACAAACCATGCTTCTGTCTAGTTCTGTCCTGTCTGTCTCTTGTCAGTCGTCCCGTCCCAGCTCCTCACGTGCAGAGAAACCTCGAGCAGATACTTCAGCTGCACATCGACTCCAGATGTTATCAGTATCTCACAGCGGCAATCATTGCGCTAGCCAGATTCAAAAACGCAAATTGCAATGTTCAAAAATGTTCCAGGAAAAAACTTCAATCCGCGGTGGAATTCAATTACAAAATGGACACAATTTCAAAAGCAAAGAAATACATTTTAAGATACATTAAAAATAAAGCAACCTAAACTAGGTTCAATCAATGCCAGAAGCTCGTGTCCAGAGTAAAGGATGACAGATCGAGAAGCAAGGATGAAAGGAATTGGACGGAATCTGTCCTCTTTCAGCCCCTTTAGCGTTCGCTCCATCTCTGGCCTTTGGGAAATGGTTTGTAAATTCCACAGGCTCCCCCATGCAGAGGTGACATTCAGGAATGAGGGAGAGAGCGGAGAATGAATGAGAGGGAGAGAGAGGGAAAGAGGAAGGAGTGCACTGTGGTGTGCAGCTAGCACAGAGGAGCAGGCAGTCTTGTGTCCTTCACCCACGCTGAGACACGAGGGATAGAGGAATGAATCAATGAGGGATGAGTGGGAAGGAGGTGTGGAGAGGATGGATGGAGGTTTCTGTCCCTTACTTTATGAATGGCTCTACATGTCAGTCATCTCCGAGCACCGGTCCTGCTGTACAGGTCCTGAGAAAGAAACCTTGTCCCGCAGGTCCAATTATGTCAGTTCTGGTCCAGTTCTCTTTAGTCCACGGTTCCTTATCCTGTGGCAACTCTGACAGACAATGTTCCTCTGTATGAGTGTGTGTGCGTGTAAGAGAGAGAGAGAAAGAGAGAGAGAAGACATATGTGTGTGACAGAGAGAGTGTATGAGTGTGTGACTCCCTGTCTCTCCCCCTCTTGCTTGTATTAGCGAGCCAACACTGGAAGCATGCTTCTCTCGCTCCGTCCCTCTTTCTCAAAGCCCTCCCATTTTCTCTCCTCCCTCCTGTTTTTCCCTCCCTCTGTCATTCATATCCCTTCTTTTTTTCCCTCGATCACTCATGGTCACTCCTTCTCCCCACTCGTTTCTGACTTCCTCTTCTTCCCTCACTCTCATCTAGTATCTCACTCCCTCTTTTTCTCTCTCTCCGACTGCGGTGTGGTGTGGACTGGAGCGTTAACAAATTAAGCCTGTCTGATGTTGGTTTAAAGGGACAGGGAATGAGACTGTGCGTGGCTCCTGTGCTGTCCACACTGTTAACAAATTAATAAAGATTCAACAGGGAACTAATGTCTAATGAAGGTTAACAACTGTCTACAAAATTGATATCAACAACAAAACTGTAAAATATTCAAAGTTGCTAATGTATGAGTACATTCAGGATGTCATCAGAAATCATGAGCTTCCGAGAACCTGGAGCATTGATGTTTTTTCCAAAATAGTCCATAGATTTATTAAACTAGGGTGCAGGGTAGTGCACAGGAAGTAGTAATAGATGAAAGTGCGCATTATGTTTTTGTTCACTTTCATGGAGTTGAAGAAGTTGGAGGTTTTTATAGTGTCACCTCATCTGAGGAAGTCGAAATAAATGTTTAATCTTGGAAGTGTTGGAAAGATGTATGTATCTAAGCCAAAAATTACTCAACCAAAACACTGTGTTACAATTTTGCTTTTCCTGATTTGAGTTATAGCTTCCATTGTCAATGAGCTTCTGTTTTGATTTAGCTCATGTATTTAATGCTTCTGTGTATTCCTTTGGCCAGTTCCAGGATCCTTAGCATTTTTGCTTCTTTAGCATGTTTTACTTCTGGGTTCTCTAGTTTCCTCTTGTGTCTCAAAACATCAAAATGATGTGAGAGAGTGTTTAAAAGTATGTGATGCTTTACAATGGACTCACATCTGAGGTTTATTCAACTGAAACTCTGACCAGCATACATCAGCTACTAAAGATGAATGAAGGTTTATTCCTTTGTTGTTCATTTAGCCTTCAATTCCAAGCCATTTGCTAGTTCTGGTTTCTTGTATCTTTTTCTTGTTCTGTAGTATGTAGTGGCTTTGGCCTGTGCTTGTTTACCTTGCCTAATGTTGTCTGTTTATGTTTTAAATCAGTGGTCACCTACCTGTTCCTGGACATCTACCTTCCTGCAGGTTTTATCTCCAACTAAAACCTAACATACCTTTTTTAACAGATCAAGAACATCTTAAGGCAATGAATTTGTTGGACAGGTGGACATGATCATGTTTGGAACTAAAGTCTTCAGGGAGGTAGATCTCCAACAACAGTCTTGATGACCACTGTTCTGAACCCGACTATGGGCTTAGATAATTGGAAATGATCCCCAAGTGCCTCTTAGCAACCAACAGGAAATACATGACTTAATGGGTTAAAAATATATATTGTATAACCTGTACTAACAAAATGAAACATGGGGAATGGAGTTTAATTATAAATTCAGTACTTGTGGAACACTGGTACCCAGAATCACATTTCAGCTGAACTCTGTTTAAACATGCACATCTCATCATAGAGCTGGAAATCTTCCCACATTCCCACCACTCCATAGGTCACTATGGTTTACTGTAGAAGTGAGTGGGACGTTTGTGTGTGACATTTCTGTTTTTGGAGACTTTGAAGCCTTCTCTCTGATAATCTGAAGCTTTCAGAAGTCTGTTCAGAAGGAAGAAAAATTCAGCTCTGGTACTTTGGTTCTATTCTGTCCTTTAGGCTATCACAAACCACAACAAACTTTGCACCTCTCTTAGGATAATTGTACATTTTTCAGGTTTGAACCGTTTGATACGTTGACAATTTGACATAATGTATGTCAGGCAAAATCCTTCACATAGTGAAATTTCGACATTACTGTATTATATATAGTTCTGAAAACAACAGACTTTCCTGTAACTGAAACTATAATATGTTTCCCTTTTACACACATCTCACCCAGAAGTAAAGTTCTGAAGTAATGAAAGCAAAGAAAATCACATTTAAAGATTGCATTCTGACTGCAGCACTATTTTGACAGACAATATCTGATTACAAACTAAATGATGTCCATTTTGCTACAGCAGGTAACAAATCCTGACATTTACTGTGAAATAAAATGAAAGTTACTAGCAAGCTTTTAGACACTTTTTGGCAGATATGTGATAACATTTTTTTTTACCACTGCATTTGTTAAATTGGGCCCAACATAGCCTTAGGAAGAAAGTTTAAATAAAAACAACAATAAAAAAAGACTAAAGTATATAGGCTCATTTATTAATGAGTTGCTGCATGATCCATTAATGGCATTCAATCATCCATCCTTAGTAACTGCCTGGTCAGGGTTGCTGTGGAGTAAATTAGAGTACTTTGTTTATATACTGGGAAACAGAACCGACCAAATGAATTTTAAAATGGGCAAAAATAATAAAAAATAATGAATAAAAAATGGGATAAAAAAAAGAATCTTGCACACATCCATAGTTGGGACCAATTAGGAATTGGAGTGATGGAGCTGAGGTTGAGGAACTGTTAGACCCAGAATTACTGAAAGTCCTGGCATTTTTACTTCTGGGTATTTTTATCCAGTGCGTTCCATTTTTCTATGGGCATAGTAGTACAGTTCATAAAGAAAGAAAGAAAGAAAGAAAGAAAGAAAGAAAGAAAGAAACCCTTCTGGTTTAGGTCATGCCCAATTTGGGTTTATATCTGAATGTAGACACAGATATGAATATGAATATATTTGTACAGATTGTTGCATTGTATTACACCCCTAAAACATGTAGAAAACATTGCCATACAGTTAAAGTAGGTTTTTGCGTGTTTGACAGAATTCGGCCACAGCTTAGTGTTTTCCCAGATTATGGCATGTATTCCACACAATCACAAACCATGTTGTCTGTGAGTGCATTACAAATTTTGTAAGAAAAAAAAAGAAGCTTGTTTTGGAACTGTAAATATTTGTGTGTGGTGCAGAGGAAGTTAATGGCTTCATCTTTCTCTGTAAGTGTTGCATTATTAGGTTTGTGTCCCACTGTAGAAACATGAGCTTTATTCTCCAAACAGCTCCAGCTACCTGCGAAAACACTAACCATATACTCTTTTTTCCCTCTGTCTCTCCTGCTTTCCCATACAGTATATTACATTTCCTTTTTTTTTTCAAATCCAACACACAGACACACAATCCCTCTAACTGATGAGAGAAACACTGTGATAAGCTCCACCAAGCTGCTTTGGCAATAGTGGCTCTGAAATTGGCTCTAATGCAGCTGCGACGTGAATCATGACATTAGAGTTTCTCTTGCAGTTGCCTCCTGCGCCTCAGGCCAGCACGATGACATTTAGACATGAGGCTGCCAGCAGTGACAGAAGCTCTAGTGCCACACACTCCTCATGGCTGGCAGGCACATTCTGCAGCCAGCAGTGAAGGAGAGTTGGTGAATTAGTCCCAGAGCTGAGGCTGTGTGCCCACAGCTCTGCCTCAGGAGATCTGGATGGCGCAGATGAGTTTTTATTACAACCTGGACATGAGCTAGGAGAATAAGACATCATGTCCTGACACTGCAGAAACACATGCATGTAGGTGATCATACACAGCACTAAACCCAAAACTGAGTTTCTTTCCAATTATAAGACTATTTTCAAATATATTTGCTTGCAGCGTGTTACAAACGCATAGTTAGTGCAATTATACATGTAAAGATAAGGATATCTCATGGTCACACTGTCATGTCACACAGCAATCAGTGACCATTGATTTGTCATGTAATTTGCAATATGGAGCTTTAATAATGCAGACAGCAGCGCATTCTGTCAATTTAGGATTCGGAAATGTAATAAATCCAAATTGTCATAGTAAATTTCTCAAGGATCAAGCCAATAGCAGCAGCATGTGAGAGGCTCTCTCTTAAAATTTCAGCTCCTACCTGTGCTACCTGTGTACACAAATGGAATAAAAACCGTTAACCATGTTTTCCTCCTTAAATGCAATTTAAATAAAAGGAACACCATTATATGTGAGTGGTACAGTGACAGCAAGTAGCTCCAGGGTCCCTGGTTCCATCCTGAGCTCAGGGTACTCAGGTTATGTATGACGTTTCTCATATTCAGGTACGTTTTCTTCTGGTTCTTCCCACCTCCCAAAAACGTTGGCTTAATTGGGGACTTAATTGCCCTGAGGTTTGGTGAGTGTGTGTGTGTGTGTGTATATATATATATATATATATGATGAACTGGTGTCCCATTCAGGATGTATTCCCACCTCATGCCCAGTATTCCTGGGATATTCTCCAGATCCATTGTGCAACACTGACCAGGATAAACCAGTCACTGAATATGAATGGATGAACAAACAATTCCTAAATTATCCAGTAGCCTACATACAATTTGGCTCGACATTTCTTATCTAACCTTTAAAACAGTCACTGTAGATTCATTACTCAATGCCATAGAGACAAACTGGACTACATGAAAGCTGTGTAAAATATGTTTTCATTATTTTTCCTTAAATTATTACCTGATATACTTATTTCTTTAATAACAGATTTTTTTTTTTGCTTATCTTTCCTTTCCTTTATAAAGCCTGATAAAAGAAAAAAAGAAAATCGGATTTTTTTTTTTTAAATATTCGAGTAAAAAAAGATGATGTATTTCACATTGCCAATTATTCACAAATAAAACAGATGTTCAGCAAGCTTCCATTGTGCCTAATTCTTGGACATTGTGTTGGCACATTTTTAATGAACACTTGTCATAGATATGATATGTACTTCATCAGAGGAACCTGCTGCTTGAAATGATCTGACTAAGCATACTGTTGGGTCTGATTGTAAAGAACACTCTGTATGACACAATACTGACGTAAGTGCTTACATGAGCTGCATGCTTTATTGTCAGATCCTGCAGACATTATGTGATCAGGTCGTACTGTCCATCTAAAGGGAATAGAGTGTGTGTGCGTGTGCTTGCGTATCTACTTTCCTATATTCAGTTTCCCTTCTCTCGTCTCCTTCTCCCGGTCAATCCTGTCACAATCCAGTGAAACCTCCCTTTGTCTTGGCGTTTCTCTTTAACTCAATATGGAAGTAGACTTTTTGCATATCATCCTTTGTTTATTACATAATAGTGTATCTATATTTTGCACTGTAATACCCTAATAGCATGTTCTGTGAGCTCCACAATCTTGTTTTTTTTTTATGTATTTACATGAGAACGTGATGCCACCACCCACACACGAGACTTAATCTTTTAGTACATCATCAATCTTAAGAGATATATTATGCAATGGCTGCCATTTATAAGGGAAATGTGTGTGTGCACGTAGTTAAAACCATTCAAACATCTCAGAATGAATGAAGCCTGCATGCCGGCGGCGGGAGTGTAGCAACGCAAGGGAAGTGAGGGGCTGAATAATGTGAGTAACAGTGCGAGGGCTGAGGAGGAAAGGACCTGCTCCATTTTAATCAGACGGCCTTCAGTGTATGTATCGCACAGCTCCAAACTCCTGCTGAGAGACGCAATCAACAACATGGCTGAGGAGATACATACACACTTACCAGTCAGCATGCAGCTCCTGGCTCACACACACTCTGGCTTATATCAGTGGTCTTCAGAAGATTATTATAGCATGTCTGCATTCTATATATTTTCTTGATTGTTATGAGTTCTTAAAGCTTCTCTCTCCTGGGAATCATCTCTAAAAGAGGAAACCCTAGAAAAGCTAGAAGGTTTAAGCGATATTCCTCAGAGAACAAACCAAAAAACACTTCACGGGTTAGTTAGAACAGTTTTTTTTTCTCTTTCTAATACTGTATATCATTCCTCCAATAAACACAATGGAAACTGACAAACAGTTAAAGAAAATACAAGTGAAGTTGCACAAATGTTTGTTAATAGTTTAGTATTCTTTGTTCTTCTGATGTATTAATATGATCATGTATGATAGCTAGACTTCTTTTTACTGTACATATCTACATTGCATGTTCCACACGACAGGAGCGTTTGAAAAGTGAGGCTGATGACGGGAGGCCTGTTGATAGCCGTTATAACACATGTTATTAACAGTAACAAACTTCACAGACATTCCCCTTTATAAAATTATTACAAGCAGATCGGTATGATGATGTACTGTATGTTGATTGCCGGGGATAACAGGAATAAAACTGTTCAGGGCATTCTGTTATAGGCAAAGAAATTTTCGTTGATTATTACATAACAACTGAACAAGGCCTTACCACATATACATATTTAAAATAGAATAATTTATATTAAGCAAGTTTTGAACATGCTTTTGTTGGGAAGGAACTAAATAACGGATCCGTTTCTCATAACATACGTAGCTCCTAACCATATAGCAACTCATGATAGCATTATTTAATATGTAACAGCTAAAATAAATACAGCATAAACCAAGTGTGATGTCATGATTAAGAGTATCACAAACTGAATCACTATAAGACCCCACAGTAAAGCTGTAGCAGTAAAATATGTAATAAATAGTAAATTTAAAACACATTACTAGCACTGTAATGAGACCACAGTATCATCCTCGTTCAGAGTTTGAAAGTCATAAATACCATAAATCCATATTAAACTACATTGAATAAATCAAATTCTTTGAAATTCCCATACATCACACATACTGAAAGTTACTTTAAAATGCAATGTAATGTAATCACACCACTAGGTACTAGTTCTGGGCTGGTGAAAGTGCTGGTTTGGAGCTGGTTCAACTTACGAACCTTCTAAGAACTGGTTTGCTTTCCACAGGCTAGAGCAATGGCATTACGTCACTATATACGTCTCTGCTTTCCCAGCCGCTAGCTCTGCTAGCATTCAACCCGGAAGCACCACTAGCCAGCCCTGCTAACCAGCCCCACTAATACCATTTCTCTCCTTTGGATTAGTCAGATTAGATGCTACACTATCTCTTGTTTTTTCTCGGTCACAAACTTGTAAGTGGATTTGTTGGCCATGATAATTCCACCCCCAGCTCCCGACGTAAGCAGTTCTTGGTTCTAGACCAGCAAAGTGTCGGTGCTATTCTTGAACCAGTTTTCATGGTTGAGAGCCAGTTCTTTAGCTGTCAAACTTTGAAAAACTGGTTCAAGATTATGCACCAGCTATGAACCAGCCCTGGAAATGTCATGGTGGGAAACAGGTATGTGTCACAGTTTTAGATTGCAAATTTGTCATGCAAATACAATTATATCACACACACACACGCACACACACACACACCCACACACACACACACACACACACACACACACACAAACACACACACACACACACACACACACACACACACACACACA
>JAQQZR010000001.1:6315055-6337526 GCA_030068235.1 Notoglanidium macrostoma
ACACACACACACACACACACACACACACACACACACACACACACACACACACACACACACACACACACACATGCATGGAAAGGAGATGGGAAACATAGTAAATGTCTTAATGGTGCCTCAACAAGGTAAATACAGTGTTGATGAAGTGGTGTGTGTCAGGACTGAGGTCCGCTGAGTTATGGTTTTGGGCCATTCAGAGAGAGAGAACCACTTAAGATCTGTGGAAGCAGCCAAACACTTCTTGGAAAATTTGCACTAAGGAAAAAGAGATGAAGAATCAAAAATGGTGATAAAAGATACTGGATGTGTTGAATGCAGGAATCACAGTTATAGCCCCATGCTGATTTGTTCAAACACCAATGAACATGATGTCACTCTCACTAACGAATTAAATGAAAAGGTAATTAGACTTTGTTCACACCGTAGGGCAAACCTCACATATTTCTTAAACCCAGTTTTTAGATTGTCAACAAATTTGTGTTCAGATTGCATGTGATAAGCAAAACAAAACAAAAAAAAAAACAAAGAAAAAAATAGATTGTATCAAACACATCTTAAGGAAAAGATTCTCCTTTTTAACAGTTTAAATCTGCCCCAGCTTAGAATAAGGCAATCAAGACATTATGGACATTTTGAAGTGTTTTAGTCACTATTGCTTTACATTGCCTACACTGTCTTCACTGAGTCCCTTATAAGCAAAATTAAGTAAACCAACAAGCGCAGTCTCTGAGACTAAACTGTCTATTATAATGACAACTGCAGTCATATTAAATCTCACTTTATGTCCACATATGCCTCAATGTGATTATAGATTTCTATAAATGTGTGTGACGTAAACAGCTGGACTTACAGGAAAGCCTGCCAAAAACTCACTCCTGCCTTGGTAATTTATAGATGCCTTGATGCGAAAGATTTATCATAGAAGGCATTTTAATACATATGCCATTCTGAGAAATTAACTATGTGAATATGGCTAAACTGATAAACTGAGAAAGTTCTTCTCCTGCAAGCTGTTATAAAAATAATTTTTAAAAGAATACACTTTTAAAAAGAGTTACGGCTATGGGGCTGTAGTCATATTTGCTAAGAGACAGTAATCTATGCTGAGTGTTCCTCCCTAAGACACTCATGTTCCTGCCCAGATCTCAGCATGTCTGGCAGATATCTCATCATGGTTTGCAGCTCATCAGCTGAAACTCAACCTGAGCTGCTGTTCATACCAGCTGAGTCATCCCCACATCAGGATCTTGTAAGCTCCCTGGACAACTCTCTGATTTTTCCTTAGGTCACCGTACGCAATCATGGAATTACTTTGGACAATCACCTGTCCTTTTCCTCTCATATTGCTAGTCTAACTTACTCATGCCGGTTTCTCCTCTTCAACATCAGAAGGATCCGCCCATTTCTTTCCACACAGGCCACTCAGGTATTGCTCAGTCCCTTGTCATCTCAAAACTAGACTACTGTAATTCGCTGTGAATCACACCCTGCACTGCACCGCGCTCCTGCTGATGCTCTAGCACTGCTCGACTGATCCAACCATCTCTCAGGGTACAAGAAGACATGCATCTAGACTCTTCTCTGTTTTGGAAACTAGGTGGTGGAATGAACTTCCCCAAGATGTGCGAACAGCTGAGTTACTGGGTGTCTTCAAACGACGACTTAATACCTACTTTAATCGTCTATTTGGAAGTATTTGGATTAGCACTTTCAGTCCTTGTCTGCATGCTTTCATACTGTACTACCTGCCAACAGAGTATTTAGACTGATGGTATGCTTAACCCGGGTCCTATTGAACCAGGATCAGAATGCATTTACTTTAAAGCACTTATGTAAGTCACTCTGGATAAGGGCATCTGCCAAATGGCATGAATGTAAATGAACTGTAAATGTAAATATGTTGCCTGGTAAGCTGAAGTTAGCTAGTTAGCTATGTACGAAGAGGGAGATTTTGCTTGGGATAAATATCTGTGAATAAACAACCATCTGGTGTCAAAAAAGAAAACAAAACCATACTGAACCTGTTGTGAATTGGTCAAATTGGGTCACATATCCAGAAATATGACTTACTTGTTTCAAATTAGGGACCATATAGAAATGTATCCAGTTTTTCACATTTTTTATTTTTTCAGCTTTCCGGAAATTGAGCTGTCTGTCCTCAGCAAAACTGAGTGCGCAAATTTTGGCTTTGAGTATATAAATGTGGGTGTGTGTATATAGGGGGTGCCAGACTCTCTCAGGAGCTTATTTTCTCCTACCTCCTCTTACTGTATCATATTACAGAACATAGGATACACCAAATAAAACAAAATAAAACATGAACACTGCAGGCTTATGTATCTGCATGCAGACAGGGGACATGAGAAAGCCTTATTGCTTTTAACAAACCACCTGGGTGGTATACCCTGATGGCAACGGAATAAGAGATAATCCAGGAATGGTGAGCGGACCGAGGGTTAATGAAGCATATGCATGAAGCATAGCCAGGGGTTCTACTATTTGTTTGCTTGTTTGTTTGTCTGTTTGTTTGTTTTCATGTTTCATTTTATTATAGAGGTGGAAATCACAACTCACCATAATCAAACCTCTCCAATAACTCAAAAAGAAGCATGCTAATAAATAACAGCAAATTGATTCTCATTAAAAAAAAATGTATTCTGCTGGTGAAAAGTTCAGAAAAAAGCTCTATGGCTTTAGTATATTTGTATTGGTGGATTATTTTGTACTAAGTGGGTCAGTTGTTCCCCCCCCCACTTAAATGGGTTCCTGGCTGCAAAACACTTGAGATCCTGTGATTTAATTGACTTGCACAGTGTTTTCATCAAAACATTACAGAAAAACCGGCATTTATCGGCACTGTGGGATTTGCTGAAATTTACATTTCAAACACTTGTGTTTATCACCAGAATCTTTACAGTATACAGTATTTTTACTTCTATCATGTTCTTACATTTCCTGGTCATTCACTCATAAATGGCACACTCTATAGAGTAGCAAGAAGAACTTAATGTTTAGCATGAATGTCTCACAGCTCTGTTATTTCTATCGCACTCTGTTGCTACAAATCAGACATCTTAAAACATATCACTGAATCTTTTCTGGTAATGTATCAGCTTCTATTCATACATGAGACTTCTGGTTAAGAGGTTAAGTCGGACACAGTGAAAGAAGGCAATTACAAGTCAGGGAAAAATACACCCCTTGGTCAGAAATCAAGCAAATGGTCAATACCAAAAACCATGCCAGAAAAAAGAAAAAGGACTGGACTAGATTACAAAATGGGAAGCTCAAACTAAACAAACTAACACGATACAAGACAGCACAGAGATGCAATCTAGGAAATGGCAAGACTTCAGGTCAACTGAATTCTATTTGTATAGCGCTTTTCATAACCGACATAGTTACAAAGCAGCTTTGAAGTAATTGATTTAGATTCCCATTGAGCAAGGCAGAGGCGAGACAAAGAAAAACTCTGAGATGACATGAGGAAGAAACTTTGAGAAGAACTCAGACAGTTCTAAATAGAGTTTAATATGAGCATCATGGTCTTTATGATTAGTGCAGCAGCTTCTAGGTACAAGTCTAAAGTGTCAACTGAAAAAAGGGTGAGTTTTGTGTGTAGTTAGTTTTTGGGAAGTGTAATTTTAGAATATCCATGTTACAGTGAGCTATTGCAGAGCTGGATATATAAGTTGTAGGTAAATAAGGAAGTAATGAGCAACAAGTGAGAGTTCAGAAGTCCTGGAGATGCATTAACGTTCTGAAGGAGGGGACCTCTGGTAGTTTGGTATGGAACTGTAAAATCCAGATCTACCCTTGAGAAGTAAAAGTGCACATAAGGCAGCAAGGATGTGGCAAGAAATGGCAGTACTGACTGAAGTCAGGCGGAAAATGGCACGTTGAGTGCCACAATAAACCCAGGATATTACTGCAGAACTGATATTCCGGTTTTACTGAGAGGGACATCAGCGGTGTTACAGGTCAGCGATCAGAACGCAGCTCAATTCAGCTCTGGTCTATGGCAGAGGAGACAAGGGTCATTTTTAACAGCCTTATAGCAGATTACAGACGGTCTACACAGATCACAGAATGTCCTCCAATCCCTGCTTCCAGCTGTGTGTGTGTGTGTGCATGCACACTCCAGCTGTTGCAATTAAAGTGTCTCAATGTTAGGATAACGCAGATCCCATCTGTTGTGCTGTCACTCAGAAGAATAGCATGACCTGAGAATGCCTGTTGTAAACAAAGTTCAAAGTCCATTCTGAGGCAAGAAAAGAAGGGGAAAAAAAATGAGCAGAGCATTCTAGCGAGCTAAGCAACAGAGAAAGAATAACCCAGAGGAGAGGACTGTTATGAAAAACAGAATGAAAGAGAGGATAAAACCAGATAGAAAATATTCAAAGGACACGGATGTAACTAGTGGGAGACACAAAGAGCACAGAGAGCTGAGGGTCCTTTAAATTTTTTATTTTTTCTAGCCCTAACCCTAACCCTGACCACAACTGTTTCCACAGTGTAAAAATGTTTACGTGTTGTCCAAAGGAGATGGGATGCTGCTTTTCAACCACAAATGACTCCTAACAGTCTACACAATAGTTTGATATGATAACATGAACCAGTGTTAATCAAGTAAAAGGAAAGGTACACTGAGTTTTGCAACTATGATCTGTTAAGAATATATAATATGTAAGAGATAACGGCCACTGAGGTGTCCCGTTATATGGAATTAATGGACGAGGCGGAGGCTAAGAACTCCATGATGCGAAGCAGAGTGGAGTTTCCTTTGCCGAGTTCATTAATTCCATATAACAGGGCACCGCGAAGGCCGTTATCCCACTTATACCCCAGTTACCAAACACCTAAGCACATTTCTATATTTACTAGCCTAGAAAGAACACACGAGGAGTAATTTTCTCAGAAACAAACATGTTTTTGGTATACTTTTCCCTGACCAAGGATAACTTGGGGTGGACAGTCTAGCTGGTTTTCATGTTATGGATATGAGCTGTGCATGCTGCTAGTCAAAAAAAAACTATGGTTGTTATGGTTACCATTCAAAAGTTCCCACCGCATTGATAATGGAATGATGATTAAAACTTTTTCCAACCAATCTACTTTATAGGTGTCCCATTATAGATAATGTTATTAGACACCTAGTCAACCAATCAGAAGAGAGTATTTCTCATCTCAGGGTAAAATAAACAATAATAAACATGTTTAAAATTAGTTTATAGCCTGGTTGATGACAGTCAGGTAAGGTTGTTGACGGTATATAGTTGTTTGATTAGTGTGTACATTGGTTACCAATTTTCCTAAACTATGCCTGTTGATGCACTTGACTTTGTTGAGTATGATAGATTAATAGGAGGGTAACCCCAGCCCAGGAAATTACCCCTCCCACTAGCAGAGGTCACGATTTCCAGAATTATAGAAAAACCTTTGCTCACCTCTTCTGTTTCACTCCCTGACTTTAACATATATACTTACAACGGTTTCTGCATAACGTTATGAAGTCTTGCCACTTCAACTGCATAAATTCTAAGCCTTGTTTACAGCTAGTTATCTATGCTGTTTTTGAACCTCCATATGTTCTCTTGGACTGATCTTTGGATTATCCTCTGTCATTTCATCTGTGTGTTTTGCCCACTGCCTGCGTCACCATGCTGAGTTCTGAATTGTACTATCAATTCTGTAAAGTACCCCAGCACATGGATCTCAACTCTCCTCCCGAGTGTGGTCTGTTACAGAAGACCTCATCTTCTACTGTAGAGCCAGAGGAAGTCCGGGGATTTCCAATTATCAGTGACTTCAAGAGGTCATCTTCTAGGGGCCCATCAACTGAAGCAGATCTCTGACACCACAGAGGAGCTGATGTGAATCTGTGACAGCAGTGCAATTGCCGAAACAAGGAAAACTACCTGCCTCTGATTATGTACTCAGTTTCCCCTCACTGCAAATCATGGCTGAAATGAGCCTGCCCTGAACACTGCATTCCGTTGTGGACTAAGTGATGATCTCCAGTCTGAGCTAGCTTGTAGGGATGATCATATACCAGTGATCCTGGCATAGGAGTTGAAGCCAGAACATGAAGCAAATGGAGATAGGTCATGCTAAACTGTTGGCAGAGGAAAAATCTACAGAGGAAGGATGGACTCTGTCTGGACTGTGAGGAAAAGGTCATTTTCCTGCTAAATGTAAATCACATCTCCAAAGAGTATCTTCTACCCGGGTGAGCATTCATGTCACTACTCTACTTGAGAGATGCAAATGTACTTTCCTTGCCAGTTTGCCTACATTTTATAATAAAGTGCCTCTGCACATGGATACTAACTGTTTTCCTGAATCTACTCTGTAACAGGAAGCATACAAAATGATAAATAACCTCATAATAAAGTGGTAACTTCTCTTAAAAGATAAACAAGATTAATTTGAATCTTCATGTTTCTTTTGTCATTACTTTAATTTGACAAATCCCTTATTAACATTTTAAATAGGTTAAGATCCTCGGAACAAGGAATAATTGTTAGAGTAGCAGAACATACTGGAGAAGCTGAATTCAGTCTGTTTATTAAATGATTGGTGAGTTTTTCCCTTCTGGGCTGATGATATACTAATAACCTAATAACAGATATTAGCACCGACATTAGATTTATGATATGCTGTTCTTCTTCCAGCATGACCCAACTACATCCTCACTGCCTCCTATGCAGCAACAATACATCTTTGATTTGCCATTGAACCCATGGCGGTATGCTGCATCTGCAATGGTCAATACGCCCTTTACCATAACAGTTCAGCTTGAATAAACGTCACAAGCCAAATTCAGTAAAGAAAATAAAAAAGGGACAAAGGAAAAATGTCCTTCTTTGAACCCATATGCTCATCCTATCTCCTATATTCCATTTTTGGAAAAACCCAACCATTAGCTGTTCCGTAGGAAGTGTTTAAAATTTTGATTTGTTCCTTTATTTTTAATTAAAGTGAATCTAAAAGCATTATATAAAAGCTTAATTTTGGCACAAGCTTAGTGAGAATAGGTTTTCAGGCAGTGATTAAAGAGAAACAGGGTGTACATGCAGATGAGCGGTTGTCAACGGATGAATGTCAAAAATAAATAGGCTGCCCGCTGAGAGGAAGAGTGGGTGGACAAAGCCGGGTGTATGGATAACTGGCCACAAGCAGAGAGAACATGATGACCTCTATACATCTGTTATTAAACATCAGCTAGCCAAAAAGAAGATCTAATTTATTTATCTTTGAGTTCATGCCAGGAAGATGAAACGATCCTCAGAAGTAACTTGGTGCCAGCTATATAATGTAGGTCCAGGCCATGTCAGTTCATCACTGCTTTAAACTGGAGGATTGGAAAGTCCATGGACAGGGTTTGTAAGCATGAAACTTGTGGTAAATACATGAGTCGTTTAAATGTTCAGACGTCACTGAATAAGCAGGAAGAAAAAAACCTAATTTCAGTTAAAGCTATTGAGGAAGTAATGACAGAAGGAAATAAAGAGACGAGAAAACATGAGAAGGAAGGATCACATCTGAGAACGAAGAGCAGAGTGATCGAGAGCAGGTGAAATCACTGGAGGCTTAAGCCAAAACCTCCAAGATGAGCGTTTAAGTTGAGAAGCTGAGGTTTCTGGGGCAGAGCTGCCCAACCAATCAGATGGCAGAACATTACAATAACACTGTTGTCCTATCGCTGTGAAACAGATTGAGATTAGCTGCCTGTGATCCAAAAGAGCGAGGGAGAGACAAAAAAGAGGGCCAGGGATTTTTGAATAGTGCAATATTTCACTGGTTCACACTCCAATGAAGATGGAGAGGCTGACTCTGAACAAAGCTGTTCATAGATACAGCCAGCTCTCTGCATCTCTTCCAGCTGAATCAGGCAATTTGAGTGCAAACAAACAAACCCAGCTTGCTCTCAGTGACCATTCATCAAAGGAACGTTCTAAAGAGCCAACAAAATGTGATCATTTCATGCCTAAATTCAAGATGGGAGAAGACGTTGGGTACAGTTTTATGAATGACAGAATGCAGCGTGGCTTCATATCTGTAGCTAATGGACAAAGTTCGGGCAATTTTCTGATAACTGAGCTGACACATTTATCTTTAAAATGCTCTGAAAGGATGTAGGCCTAGCAGCAGTAGATCAGAAAATATGCCAGACAGACATGACAAATATTTAGAGACAACAGACAGTGTTTAACCAGTGCAGGAAGAATAAATGTCAGCTTGTTCTATCTCCGGTGTTTAGGGAATGTAGACTGTAGCAAGAGTTGAAAAAATGCATCCTATAAAAGGCAACTGGTTATCAGTCTACCAACATCCTTCTGTTTAAAACATAGGAATGTAATCTACTTTATTGCTATAGTGTTTTTTGTAGGGGAAAAAGCTCAAATTGTCTTACAATAGCATATAATAATTTGTGTTATGCTATGTTATATGCTGTGTTTATGAGAGAGAAAAACATATAGTTTTCCTGGTGTTTGGTGTGGCGGTTGTTCAGTGGTTTTGCATGCAAATCAGTTTTCATGCACAGCACAGCAGTGTTAATTTAGTTTTAGTCTTAGTCACTTATTGAAAACTGTAATTATATTTTAGTCACTTTTAGTCTTTTTTGCTTTGTTTAGTCATGATTTAGTCAGTGGAAGTCAGGTTTAATTTGAGCATAATCTTAGTCAATGTTTTAGTCATAATTTTCTCAGACAATTTCATGATACTTGTAAATGTGACCTGATTACGTGAGCGGTATTGCCAGATGTCTATATTTTTAGATGCGACTTGTGTTGCTGCTATGCGGAAGTTATTTGGATTAAGCCATGACTCTATTACTGTTTTGTTTTTGTCGTGTAAAGACTGCATTTTGTACACTGTGATGGTGATTACCAATATTTTTATATAAAGATGTTATATCATTCAGACCAATGCTGTGTATATGTCCTGCATGGTAGCACGTCACTTCATGAACCCTAACCCTAATCCTAACGCTGACTATTTAGCCGTTGAGGCATGTAGCTATCGACTTACGTCATGAAATGATGTGCAACCATGCATGCAGCACAGTCAGGGTTGGGAAGGTTACTTTAAAAAATATATTCTAATACAGTTACTAATTACCTGCTAAAAATGTAGTCAGTAACCTAATCAATTTACCACAAAATTTAAGTAAAGCAACTGATTGATTTCCGTTACTTTTGGATTTCCTCAATACTAAATATGTGGATGATGAGAACTTACACTGTACTGTGATGTTGTTCCCATTTTCTGATTAAAAGACAAAATAATGGTGAAATTTCCACCCAGTGAACACATTTTCTCACCAGAAGCCATGATAATGAATTGGCGACTGTAAGATTAGCTCTGACTTCATTCAAGACTCAAGAGTGGTATTGTGAGACTCTTGAAGTCTGCAGATGTGTATGGTGGCATTGTTCTTATTTAGGGCTGCAACTACCAATTATTTATTTATTTTGATTAAAAAAAAGTATTTGATTATTTTTTAGCACGTTAATTGAATAATCTTTGGTTTGTTAAAAATTGGTTTTACATTTAAAAAATTTTATACACAAAAGTATTTTAAATGAATGACATTTTTGAATATTTATTTAAAATATGTATTTGCAGCATTTTAATTTAATCAGCACTACTACAGAACTTTTTCTTAACTAGGCTTAATTAAAAACCACAACATTAGTTGCATCAGTTACAACATTATTACAACATTAGTGTCATTTATCAGATAATCTGTAACAGTATGAGAATATACTAGATAGAAGATAGATAGAATAGAAGATACTCATTCAGTATAAGCATTATATATGAATGGTACTGAATAAACACTCAGACTGACTCAAGGTGACGGTTTGCAGCCTACATCGTTTACTGCTTATCACTTTTGCAGCTGTGTGTCTGTATTTCAAGCCATGAGTTGTTTGAATTTTAAACAGAAAATTCTAAATAAAGATAAAATAAATATCAGCTGCCTGTTTCGCTCACCGAAACTCACCGATGCTCAGGTCATTTTGCTTGCTGTTTGTGCGCGCGAGAGGCGAATCATTTTCAGTGTGTAGAACTGACTCTAAAGATTTGCTTAGTTTTAGTTTCTCTTAGACGCTTAGTTTTCAGTGCCCAAGATTAGTGAATCGACTCTTTTTGGGATTGAACGCAAAGTCAGAAAAATAGTAAATAACCCTAGACTAGTTTATTATTTTTTGAATTTTTAAAGCTAATTGATTCAAAAAGCTTTGCTAATTGCTGCTTAACAAAACATAACAAAGCAGTTCTGTACAATTTGAGCAGGAACATCATGTTTCTTCTCACATTCCCATAAAAACAAATGATCATATTAATCACATTAAAACACAAGTTATGTCATGAGGCCAGCAGGGTAGTGAACTGTAAAGGGTGTCATACCATAGAGAAAGTCCTACTGATGTTTCTGCTCCTCCACTTCACTCAATGCATTTTATAAAATGACAAAGCGCGTGCGCAGTGTGCTTCATAACACAGCCCAACTACTAATTAAATTATTGGCAATTATTTTTATTATTGATTTTTATTGATTTTGTTGATTAGTTATTGCAGCCCTTATGCAGTTCATAAAATTGTAACCCTGTAAATAATCTCCGTTTTCACTAAAGGTATCAGTAACCTTATTACAGTTTTTGTGTATGTAACTATAACAGAATACTGTTACCTTTTTTTGGATCCTAAGTACATAATGGCGTTCCATGAATTATGTTACTCCCCAAGCCTGATCACAGTGTTTATGTTTTTTGTAGCGCTGGGGGCAAGGTGTGAGGGGGCAGGGTATACATAGCCAAATAGCTGCAATGTGACTATTCTCACTCGGATACAAATAGACACTCTGAAGCTTTAATATGCAAGTTGTTCAGGAATGATTTTCCTTGTAATGTAGGTCTACAATTGTTAAGCTCGCTTTTATGTTCATTGCTCTATGTCTAAGTGTGAAAACCTTTTTCTCTGCCGGTGCATAATCTATAGCTTAGAAAGCAGATTGTATAACATATCAGACAGATTTAGGGGTCTTTTTTAATCTCCGTTGTCTGCTTCTTTATGTTGGTCCGTTGCCCTGAGGTTCTGTAATAAAATGCATATAATAGTCATGTCTGCTTGTGAGTCATGGTTTCTTCTATGCAGTATTTTTTAAGATGCTTCTCCACTGCAGTAAATCAAACACAAGCATACAAAGGGCCTGATGTATGAAACAGCATGGTGCTAGGATCAATTTCTCACTCTTGTATCCTAAAGAATGTGATGGCATTAAAAGCACTAAAAGTCTTATTGTGACCTTTAAATCTTTTCTAATCTGCTACCCTCAGTGCTTTGTTAATTTTAATGGAAACGAGTAGAGGAAGTTCATTTCCTTAAGATATATCCCTTATTGTTGGATATTCATATGCAGAAGAAAATTTTCTACAGTCAGAAGAGAAGAAGGGATAATAAAATTATTTTGGGATGCAGCTGTGCTCCATGTACCCACCAGTTGTTTGAATAAATCAAGATGGAAACGTCAGTTTTCCTGTTATTCTGGTTGGATTTCTGAGTGGAGGTCAGGGAGAAGACAGTCAGTCAAAACGCCAGTCTTCCTGTGTAAATATAGTGTGCCGACTTTATTTATGACTGCTCCATGGCCTTATCAGGCTGATATGCCATATCGAAGTGGCCAGGGAAGTTATTTCAGCGGGGTTCAGAGAAGTCATCAAAGCGAGGAGAAGCTTTCAGCTACTGCCATAACAAGGTCTCAGGCATGTGCTACCTGACCACCTGTCAAAGCGCATTGAACTGGACAAGCAAGAGACATGATGAAAAAGTGACAAGTAGAGGAAGTGGGGTCAGGCCTTCATCTTAAAACATCTGTCCCCCATGTCTCTGGTGTGTGTTTTTCTGCTTGACCCAGCTTGAATAAGCAGAAAGATGTCAAGAGTGCTTATGCTCATTCTGACCTGTTCCATCGCTGTCACAATCTATTGGTTTGTTTACTCATTTTTCCATTGAATGTGAAGCATCGAATCAGTCATAGGAACAGGTTTGTCACCACCAATGGGTATGTTTTTAATGTTCATTTAAAATCACATAGTTTGTGTTTCAAACAGTCTTAAATTATGACAGTTTATTTTTAATTTAATTTAGTAAAATGTTAAATAATGCCTAGTTCACACTGACGCGTCATTTTGAAAATGCACAAGGAATGCCAAATATTTCCCCATCCACAGTGAAATGTGAACTTTAAATGCACACTGGGGACACAATGCACACAATAGCTATCTGACCCATGACCTTTATTTCATTCCTGCTAATTTTGTTTGGTTTGACAACATGAACATAAAACATGCTTTCTTGAACATCCCACCATGACTCACTATACAAAGCAGTGAAACATCTGTCATTCCAGCATGGGCTATTTCTCCTTCCTGGATTAATATTGAAAATGTTTCACAACTTCCTGTCTGCTCTCTGTATAAGGACAATGAATACTCATTCCCATTGTAAAGTCTTGCCTCTTTCATTCTGTGTAAAGTCTGAATGCTATCTCGATTATCTCCTCATTCCATAATTTCCTTTTGACATCTTTGCCTGAACTTTGATTGTAAATATTGGATTGTGGATTTTTTTAGTGAACCTCAAGCACAAATATCTCCCAAGTCTCAAGTGTTAAAGTATTTACAAAATACCTCATTCAGAATAAGGTCATCGCTGTAAGTTCCACCGTCCTGTAATTGTGGAAATTATATGAGTGTTACCAAAAAGCTTTGCACACTCCCTCATGCGCACTATAACAAAAAAGTCAAAAAAGCTGTTCTATTGTAGATGAAAACGCAAAATGTATAAGAAGCTTCATTCTGCTTCAAAATATTAGCTTGATGGCTATCGCACTTCAGGTGTTGTGTACTTGAGTAAAAGCAAACGCTATCTTACTGAGAAATGTCTCAATGAAAAGTTCAAAAGACCCAGATGAAATGTTTTAAGTACGTGAGATATGAGCTACCTTGTCAATTGTCTTTAAAGGTCCACGATGTAGGAAAATATACTTATAAAACTCACAAGTATGTTTCATTAGTATATAATTACCTGCAACTATGAATACTTATCGTTTCATAAGCTTAGAATGAGCCCTTTATATCTACATAGTGCGCTGCTCAACCTCTACAGAACCGCCATGTTGTGCTGCTACAGTAGTCCAGAATTGACAAACATCTAGAGAGAACCTTCCGTGTTGCATGTTTTTACAATGTTTTTTGCTGGTGATACAAATCTTTGGATTGGCTCTTTTAATGAACGTTTAAAGCCACCTCAGATTAAAAAAAAAAAATAAAAGTCCTCCATCCCATCCCATTCTGTCCTGTCCCATTTTTTTTTTTTAAGGATAATACAGTATTTCAATAAGCAGTTAATGTGTCTGTGGGGAAAATGGCTATTTGCTTTTAACATTTTAGTATGGTAACATTTACAGTCAAGTAAAATAGAACTACTATCAAATATATTTCAGTACAGAAAATGATATTTCTACTTAGTTATTATACAGCGCCATCCACCCTGGCATTGTGCTGAAACATTCAAACATGACATGAAAGGCATTTCTCTCATAATGGCCACAATTTTGTTTTGGTTGGTTGATGCAAATGCTCAGAACTCAAGCAACTACTCAGTATTCAGTATTGTACAAAGGATCACGTTGTAATTATTACTCTGTTGAAGCGGTTATTAAATAGATTATCCACCTCATTTAATTAGAGAGAAATGTTACTCGGATTGCCCTCAATCAATTTGCTCCATTCTGATTTAGGTGTTTGCATTACGTTTTTTGTTTTTATTTTAGTTGCCAGATTATTAATGCGTCATTAGCCTAAATGCAGCTAGTGCAAGAATTATCCTGTTTTATTGCTGTAATAGTACAGGCAGTAATACTGAGACTGAAGCATTGTTGAACAGAACGCTGCATTTACTTCATCTCACAGAGTATGTGACCTTCATGGAAATGTATTAGCAGAGCCGGTGTGTGACATGTACCCCTGCAGAGTTTTCCCCTCTGGCTACACTGGAGTTGAATTAAGCGGATACAGTCTGGCAGTGGATGCTGTGTGTGTGCGTGTGTAAGCGACAAGTTGGCATATGGCTTTGCTTTAAACAAAATGGGAATGACACAGCAAGCTCGCTGACACCCACCCCCACAACACACACACACGTGGCTTACATAATACACATCAACTACCATCTGATGAGAGCCACATCAAGAGCTTTCAGTGTGGGAGTGATGTGTGTGTGTAGGTGTGTAGGTGTGTGTGCGTTACTCCATTTTGTGCCAGTGCTGCGCCTAACAGGATTAAACAAGCCTCTGGTCCAGAATCTAAAGCAAAGACACAGAGAGAGCAGTTTGATAACTGAGTGTGAGAGAGTACACTCAAATGCAATACTCAGAGATGAGCAAGAAATATCTAATGATGAAATTGAAGGAAGAACTAGGAAGTTTTGGGGGTGGGGCCGGGGGGTAGGGATAAGAAGAGTTGCTAAAGGACAGGAGGAGATGCAGAATGAATTAGTTCCCAATGTATTGGGGCCCCTCACTCACACAAAACTTTAATTGGAAATTTTATGTCCCATTTATCTTTATCAGAGCTGCGAGAGAGGAGCATCCCAGCTGAGGAAGAGGCACCTCTGGGGAAACTAGCACACAGTGTCCCTGATTTACACATACACCAGTTCAATTCAGAAACACACACACATGCCTGTGCACAATTATACATGTATTCCTAGTGCACTTTCTGTGCTACTCAGAGATGAGAAGAAATGTAAATGTAGGCACTTTATAGGTGCTTGAGTGTACACACACATACATGCACCCACACACACATGCACAACCACCTTTGCTGATGCAGCTGCTCCTTTGGCCACAGCTCATAATATGAATATTCATAACACTTTGATTGCAAGGCTGTATTAGCATCTGGTAACAAATGTGTGTTTTTATAGCTTTTTAATGTTTCCCAGATAATATCCCATCGTAGACCTTTGTTAAGCTCATCTCTGTAATTCTGTGATTGGGTTAAATGAATACTCCAGTGTATTTCATCTTAATCTCTATCTACATGGCCGGTAGCATATGTGTAGTAAGCGCAGGCAAGAATGTTCGCTCTGTATCGTGGAAAGAAAAGAAAAGCTATGTCCTCAAATCTTACTTATAAAGAAGGTCTAAGCGCAGTTGCCGAAATCTGGCCTGTTTAAAACACAAACTTGATACTGTAATTGGTAAATGCTGTAAGATAAGCGGACAGGAAAGAAAGTCTTGCCGAAATGGTCTCATGCAGTTTTACTCAATTGGGAATACAGCAAAAAGTTATAGTAAAAACTGTTATGGTTAATTGGGCTTACCATACCATAAACAAGTGTAACATTGCTATGTTGACCATGTTGGTAGTGTGAAAATTCTTCCCTATGAAAACAATAGTGTCAAATTATAAAGATATACAAATACCTTTGAATTAAAAACATTTATTCAACCATTTCTACCACTAATTGTTGAACATTTATTGACTGCCATAACAGGTGTATTATTATAAGTGCATTAACCAGTTTCAGGTCTTTTCTCAGTACAGAGAAAGTTTTAATTAATCATAATTACACTACAGATTGGTGGATAGTAATTATTGTTGAAAAGTCTATGTGTGTTTTCAGAGGTGATTTAAAGCTCTAGTTGTTTAAGTTAAACAGACGGTTGACAAATTATAGGAAAAACCAGTGGCTCCATGCCGTTTGTGCCCTCTTGTCGTATTGGCAGGAAGGCTCACTGCAAATCAATACAAAGTCCTTCTGACTGATCACCTTTATTCTTTAATGGAAATTTATTTTCAGATTGGAGTAATCTCTTCCAGGATGACTATGCCCCTGTCTACAGAGATGGAGAGTTTACTGAATGGTCAAATGAGGACAAACATGATGTAAATCACATGCTGTGGCCTTCACAGTCACCAGATCTCCACTCAGCTGAACACCTGTGGGAGATTTTGGAGTGATGTTTTAGAGAGCGCTCTCCATCACCATCATCAAAACAACACCTGAGAGGAGATCTTTTGGTAGACCTGTAGTCATGCCTGTAGTACAATTTCAGAGACTTGTAGAAAACACACATTCACAATGCATTTCATCCAATAATTAATTGGGAGGAAGGAACCAGTGAACTGAATGACAATGTGGAGTTGCAAGTATTTTTGCAGACACAAACACACAAGAGCATCAATTTGTCAGGATCAGCAACTGCATCACTGCTGATCACCATGTGCTCATTTACAAAAGCCTTAATTAAAAATCAAGAACTGGAATCAGCAGATTATTTGAGTATGTGATATTGCCCAAGGACGTAGCGTGATCACAAAAATACACATACCTCAATAGGTATTTGAACATCGGAAAGTGTATTTGTCTACAGTGAAGTGCAAAAGTGGTGTCTTAAGTGGTGTCCATATTGGTGATTGGAGGAATTCTTATGCATCAAGAATAGGATGGGCCAGTTGTTGGCTTAATGCCAAGCTGAAGGGAACACTTTCACAGGACAATCTGGAGAGGAGGAGAGAAAAATATGTTACCACAAGGTATTGTCACTTTACAGTGAGTGCAGAGTCTGTCTCTTCTCCTTTGGCAAGCAGCCCTTTTGTTTCCCCCTGGATGAGCTGCCAGCCTGAGAGGCTTGAGGAACTGAATGCTGTCCAGTTGGCAGTGCTTTGATACAGCTCCACCATGAGTGTGCAAGTTTGATTTTATTTGGAAGGATGGTGTTCCTCAAGGGTTCGATCCTGGTGTTTCAACATTGGTGGTGCCTTATTAGAGACCCAGACTCGTAACGGAAAGTTGGACTGGTGGAGATGCCCTTTGTCTGCCCTTAGATCAAGTCTAGGACTTTCAAAATCCTGCTAAAGTTGATTCTTTCACAGTTCTTTTCCATCCATCAAATAATTTACACAAGATGGGTAAAATGACAGCAGATATATATATTGAGTCTAGACTAATCAGTGAATAGACTCATGTGAAGTATCTTATAAGTAGACTGAAACAGTTTCCCAGTAACTAGGCCACTTCATTTAAGCTTAAGCTTTTCTGCAAACCTTCCACCATAAAGGTCATAAAAGCTGATCCAGCATACTAAAATGAATCTAAAGGACTAAATTAACCAAGGCGTCCCAAAGGAAATGCTATGTTTTTTTTGTTTTTTTTTTAAATCTCTACCAGGGATAAACCAGAGAAAATGCAAAGATTTCCTTAATTTCTCCGCTCTTTGTTTGCTGTATCACTAGTTATATTTTTCTTATTTTTCTACTAAGTTGGGTCTTAATAGTGATTAAATACAGCTAGAAGGCGTGGGATGGTGTGATGCAAAGTGGAGTTAATGTTACTACTCCAAAGTTGACTTTGTCTTAAAGTCACAGCAATTTGCTTAAATATCTACACATCATACTTTCTATCCATTTATAGATATTTAACAAGAAATGTCCTGTAATCACTTACATTATAACAGCTATAAACAGTCATTCACCAGTCTCTCTCTTTTTTCTCTCTCTTGAAATTATTAAGATGAAAAAACATTGCTTGTTACAAAGAAAGTGAATTAAAATATTCAGCCGCGCTGTGGTATAATCATGGATAGTTCGTAACAGAGGTTCCCAAGCTTTATGAATAAATGGCCCCAGACAGAAATGATGAATTTCCTGCGACCTCAGTCCTTAGCTTTTTGGTCAGTGTCAGTGCATGTTCTCAAGAAGCTAGCAGAGGCAGATGGATGGGGATATTTGTCCATGTTAATTGCTGAAATCCTACACTAGTGCTGCATTTCAGAACAGCAAAAAAGACTAAAATAGCATGAATCTGTCTTCATAGGTAAGGCAGTAAAGTAATGAAAATTTTTATTAATTTGTAAAATAATGAATAAAACAAAAGAGGAGACTGCACTGGAAAAAAAAAAATCGCACCAGGTGAAAACATCTTGAATATAGTCAAATTTGTCTTGTATTTCCTGTTATAAGATTACAATAAACCAAATATTATATAAACCTACTTTTAGATATGATTTACTAATTTCAAGCTCTTGTTCTATTGGCAGATATTATTGGTCATTTTTCAATAAAAAATAAAAAAAAAGCTGAACTACTTGCCAAAAGAACAAAGCTATTCAGGCAACAGAAGAAGAAAGTTTATAAGAAAGAAATAAAAAATATGAAATAGAAAAAAAACCTATATAAATCTGACGATATTAAATATATTGTCACTTGCTAAGCTGTCATCTTTGTTTTATGTGTTTCTTCATGACCCCATTTAGAAATCAGCTACTTGGGGGTTGCAACCTGTAGTTATGAATGCCTGGTTTACAACATACTACTGTATGTGAACACCCATGAAATACCATGCTCATGCAACAGAGCATGGACGATCTTTATCTACACTCAACTGTCCATGTGGAATTTACTTTACGCTTCTTTAGTGTGTGTTGATTTCTCAGTTACAGTTTAAAAGGTAAGGGCAATCTTCCAGCATGTGCTCAGCCACATCAAAAGTCAATTGTGGTCACTTTTGTTTTGAAGGTTTTATTGATCGTTTGATTGCAGGACTGGTTTGTTCATTGATTTCCAGTACGGCTGGGACAGAATCCACCACTGGCTGACATGGTGTGTGTGTGTGTGTGTTCCCCAGTGTGTGTAAATGGCTTATGTTACAACTCTGAGGTTGATGAGAACATTTGGAAGGTCTATATCTGCTCTCTGGAGGATGTAAAATGTAACTGTGTTTCCAATTCCCTGCTCTGTATGGTGTGTATGTGGGTGTGTGAGCAAGAGAGAGGAGACTGACATGGCCTTGAGTGCAATGGGAGATGTATGTTTAGCAAAATACGGCGTGACAGGCAGAACTCATACAGCCTCACCTTTTTTTCTGTTTAACACACGTTCATGTGCGCGTACGTACACACACACACACACACACACACACACAAGGGTTGCAACAATCAATTATTTTGGGTATTATTTTTCAGTATTCTGATGAATAATGGCCTGACTATGATTATTGAATATTCTATATATTATATTATATTATGTTATATTATATAAGAAAAGCACAACATTTCATTAATTCATAAAAACAGCAGTAAAATACAAATCATCTTCTGTGGGACATCAGCCCATTAAATCAAAATAAAGAGCTTATATTTTTAAGCATATTCTTAATCAACGTTATAAAAGTAACACATTCCTCATGCGAAACAATAAACGAGGCAGATGAAAATGCTTGCTTCAATTATAAATGACAAAGAGGTAACAAAAATGTAATAAAATTAGATTTTATAATGACCAACTGAGTTTTTCATTTAAGTACTTTCACTGCCATATCAAATATTGCTTCCAGCCTTATGAGGTGACTGCCTATTGCATGCTAATAGTAGTTTTGGAGTCTGAATGATAAATGATGAATGACAAAACATGAGAATAAGTGGTTTTTTTTTTAAAGTAATAAAGACTGTGTACCTTAGCATGTGTTAAATAATTTAAGGTTTCCTACTGCTCCAGCCAGCAAACTAGCATGTTTTCATTTAACTGAATTCAATTTAAAGTGCACCTGAAATCAAATTTGGTGTTTCAGAGCTTTTTGTATCTTTCTCTTAGTGTTGTAGACACCAATATGGTACAATGTATCAAATAACTACAAAGAAAAATATTTGATGATTCATATATAGACAAAACATTGCTCATCCAATTAAATGCTCTCTAGATTGTCCGGCCCCTGGAGGCTTACGCGTTATCACGCATTATTAGCAACGCATTATCAGAAAACTTGGTTCCTCCATGTGTTTTTGGTGGCCTGAGTACTTTTCACCGTTTTTCTGGTTGAGGTAAAAATGAGTGACGTTTAAGTGACAGGTCCAATTCACTGAAGGGGTCTTTACCAACTTGGAAATACTCAGTGATGAATTATGTCACTTCCTCAGAATGAGTGAGACTCCGTCTTTATACATAGTCAGGGTTTCTCCATCAGCCATCAGTTAAGCCATCATCTTGTTAATCTCTTTTTTCTCCATATTTAACCTGTCTGCTAATCTATTCTCAGATTTGTTTAGATTCAAGAGAAGGCAGTATATCTTCAATGCTATTGGCTGTTTCAGTTAGATGTGTCTACTTAGCTATAGTTAAATATAAAAACAAGAGTGCCATGTTAAGAACGTTGAACACACTGGCTGTCAATGTAGTAAGTCTATGGAAGTTTTAATAGCAAGTGTCAGTACTTTAAATCATTTTATTGGTCTTCAGTTAAATTAAAAAAATCAAATTTATTTAATTTAGTGAAAGCAGGTTAAGGTCATTTCATTGCAATATGCACGCACACACATACACACACACACACACACGCTCCTTATGCCCCTAGCACCCCCCAACCCCAACTCTCCAGTCATAGTGCAGCAGTGAGTGAGATGAGTCATCCTAGTATGCAAAGACAAAAGCCGCACTCTCTCCTTTCTTTCTCTCCATCAGTCTCTCTCTCTTCACTGTATAGCACTTATGTAGATATTAGAGAGCAGTAGATGATGCATTTTAAGACCAGATTTTCACTGTGCTCTATGCCACCATAAAAACAATTTTAAAAAGAAATGTGAAATGGAAATCACACATTTCAAAGCTTTAGCGCATAAAATAAGAGAGGACGTTGGCTTTCAACAAACAAAAACAAAAATGATTTCACACAACGACAACAACCAACCACCAGATTAAAAATTACACATTGTTAAATCAGAACTTGTTAAACCGGCAATAAGAGACCAACCACTAACAAAGGGCATACCTGTGTTTAAGAATGCACTAAGTAAGAAACATTAACCTTTCCTATTGCAGTATTTGGATACATTTATTGGGCACCTGCTAACATGGCTAACTAGTTTACTGATCTGTTAGCATTCTGAACACTGACACTGCGATTCGCTGTATGTGAAATATGTGATTCATACATTCATTGTAGGCAATGCTTATGCTGCACTCATTTGTGCCAGAAGCCTAGAGGGACATGTGTTCCGAGAAAATAGGCCCACCTATTGGAAATCAAAATGTGATGAGCTAATTCCACTAATTCACTAATGAACTTCCTGTCCTGTTTCTGAATTCTAAACCATGGGTACGATGTGGGGATTGGATTATTTTCTTTTGGCATGTCATATTTTTAATTTCAACCCCAAACTTAACAATGAATATGCACTATTACTACATAAAGAGAATAAATGCACTACATGGCCAAAGGTTTGTAGACACCTGACCAGTACACCCATGTGCTTTTCTGAACATCCCACTCCAGATTTAGTCTGCTTTTGCTGTTATAATAACCTCCACTCTTTTGTGAAGGCTTTCTCCTAGATTTGTAGCAGGGCTGTGGGGTTTACCGATTTAGCCACAAAAGCATTAGTGATTTTACGTACTAGTATTGGGTGAGTGTAGTGGACAGCTGGTCTTCCAATTCATCCCATAGGTGTTCAGTGGGGCTGAGGTCAGGGCTCTGTGAAGGACACTAGTGTTCTTCTACTCCAACCTTGGCAAATCATATCTTCATGGACCTCACTTTGTGCACAGGAGCATTGTCAGGCTGGAACAGGTTTGAGCATCACGGTTCCAGTGAAAGGAAATTGTAACACTACAGCATAGAAAGACATTCAATTGTGTGCTTACAAGTGTGTGGCAACATGGGTGTGATGGTGAGGTGTCCACAAACATTTGGTCATATAGTGTACAGAAAGCATTATACTTCTATCAAATAGCCTCTTATTGTATTTACATCGACATACAGTACATGTGCAACCTCAAGGCAATTTTCACATGCCACATTGCACTTTTACTCTGTTTACACCTGGCATCCATACTACTCTGGAGTTTCAGAGCTGTGAAAACATAATGTTTTTGAAATGCTGCTGGCCCCATTTTAGTTGGAAAACTCCAGGGTTGTTTTAGTGTGAGCGGCCAGAAACGTAGAGTCCTGAAAACAATTTCACAGACATCCATGTTGCTTTCCGATTGGGTCTTATCAGTCATGACATGTCCTTCCCTGACAACCTTGTTGCCTTTGCTAGCAGCTGTTGTGCCATTAAATTCTGCATGTTATAATGCTACAACTGCCTACATGTGCAGGAGGCAGGGTATTATTCGAGCGATCTGCAACTAGGCAACCAGCTGCAGTGTAGACAATCTGCTTCCTGTAAATACTGGCACATGCATACCCAGTGTATGTAAATGATCACGTGATATGCGTTTTCATGCGCATTTGTATGGACATTAGATCATTTTCGTTTTAAAGCTAAAATGTATTAGTGTGGACATAGATGTCTGAACAGCTGGCTCACTGGCAGTCTTCAAACAGTGGTGCGGTGGTTAGCACTGTCGCCTCACAGCAAGAAGGTCCTGGGTTCGATCCCCGGGTCACCCAGGGTGCC
>JAQQZR010000001.1:6347040-6359147 GCA_030068235.1 Notoglanidium macrostoma
GTAAAGAGAAACAACAGTCCATCATTATCCAGTCTCTTTTAAAGTCATAAAAATAAAGAAATAATTCAATTAGAAGGCGTGTCCAAACTTTTAACCGGTAGTGTAGATACGGTAAAAAAAATGATAGAAGATCCGTCTTGTTGGATACATAGACGCACCATTTCCCCCACCGTTTCTCTCTCCTCCCAGCTCTTTTTAGAGACGCATGGAGTAAAAGAGGTCAACAAAAGGGCAATTTTTTGTTGCCTTTTTTTACATGCAGATAAAAGGAGGTAAGCATCATCTTTACTTAGACCATCATGATAAAAGGATGTGAATGATGTACTAATATTAATATCCAGCGTTTTTTAAACGATTGTTGCCACTTCCTTCCAGAAAGTCTGAATGCAAGGACGACAACAGAAAACATGAGCATGATGGACCATCATTTCTCCACATTCCCTCCAGCAGTACAGCTGAGTGCCAGATGGCTTCGGTTTAGGAGTGATAAAAAATAAATAATTATGGCCCATTTATGGACCTAAAATCTTTTTTTAAAGGTACGCTACGTCCATATTTCCAGGTGAAAGATACACATTAAGGGTTTAAAACTGTAACTTTCTCACCCAGAAAAAAGAACTACAGAGTGCACTTAAATGGGTACAAGGGCTTGTCGCTTGGGCTGTACCCTTTCAAATATAGCACCCTTCAGTGAGGGTCCTTTTATTGGTACCCTGGCTATTTATACCTAATACAGCACAAAAATATACCTCAAGTGGCTAAAATGTAGTTTTTAATCTCTGATACAACACTGTAATTTATAAGGGGTACCAACATTAAGGGGAACCAGCACAGCAGCAAGCCAGTTTGGAACCTAAGGTGGAAAAGTGCACAAGAAATATTCACGTATTACAGCAAAGACACCATACCAAAAATTTCAGATGACCTTTTTTATTCTCTTTTAAACACAATTTAAAACATCATGTATTAACCTTTACAGTTGTGAAACTGCTTAAAAAAATACAATGCTATGTGCCAAGCAAGAAATCCTCTACTTATACAATACAGCATATTAGCTGAATATCCCAAGAGCTTTTTTTCCCCCGAATAATATCCTAATTTTCTGCCTTTGTCAGCATCATAGCTAACTCAAACAGCATTTGGACTTTAACGTGACAGTATTTATGAAGAAGTATGACCACAATACAAAATACTTACAATAACATGACATCTAATCTGTGCATAAACTGTGAATTTCAAATTCAAGTCTAACCAAGTGTGAAAATCGCTATGCTAAATATTTAATTGCAACATATTATGAACTGAATGTGTGTCAAGATCCTGAAGGTCTCACTCATTTCTCGGATGTCATGTAGTCTTGAGAATAAGTGTCAAAACAAGACAAATTGTTCCACACAGAACCTACAGAACACAAGTGTTAATGTTTAGTATGTGGTGTTGGACAGTACATTTCAGTCTATATATCGATAACCTATATTATAAACAAAACCACAAGGGCGTGCTTTACAGATACGTACAAGTCAAATGCCATCCCCTGAAATCGTATGTCTTTGAGGCTTTCAATTTATTTCAAATCTTCTTGTAAATACTTTGGTTGAAATAACAATGTGGTGCTTACACGTCTGCTGAGAGCGATTTCACAATCACCCACAAATCCTTGTGAGGACAACTGACAACACTGTTTAACCTAATGATGTGCACTTACCTTGTGATCACACCAGAGAGTGACAAGTCACTCGGGTCACTTGTAGTTCATCTCTTGTGGGCATGGAGCAAGTGCTAATGTTGTCGCTTGTGAACTTCAACCTTCACCACGCCCTGACTCTGTGGCATCCTTCCAGTTCTGGTATCTCAGTTAAATGGTCTCCATATTAATGGTCATAGTTTTGGAATTGGATGTTCTTCAAGTCTGGCTGTGATTATCAGGCGTGCACATACCTTTGGCAATGTAGTGTAGTTAATGCCTATATCTATTATGACTGAAAGGTAGTTTAAGGCTTTCACTTCTCCCTTCATTTTACACAGTTCCTTTTGAACAGTTCGGTACACTATGTTCACTATTATCTTTACCCATCATAGCACATCCTGGTTCTATGAGCCAGGTTCTACGGGTGGGGGCCGTTTCGGGGGCAGGGCTTTGTTGGAGGCGGGCTTATTCAAACATTCTTGAGCCCGCCTAGAGACCAAGCTGTGTTCCATCCATTCACCCACCTTATAGTACACTATATAGCGAATCAGCCATTTTGTAGTGCTGTTCAAATTCTCGACTGTAAATCTTTTTCACTATATAGTGCACTACGAAATTGTTATGAGAGACACCAAAATGTAGTACCTTCCATGGATTGACTTAGACCATCATTCATTGCAGCCTGTCTCATGAAAGTGTTATCACGGAGTTGCAGAAGAACAGGAAGAGCAGCAGGATTAGAAAAATTATTATTACACTGTAAGAAATATGTCATGTTAAGTAGCTTGCTTATGAAATACTTGACCATGAACTATAACAATGGCAATGTTTAAAAATAAAATGCTAAAAGTTAATGCATTTGACTGTTTTGTACGAGCAAAGTGAATTCACAATTAATTAACAACAACAAGCAGCAGTCTGACCGAAAGTCATTCGTTTCCAATGTTGGCTTTGCTACACTCAGCGACACGGTACGAAGAGTCACCTGGTAACAAAATCGCAGCAACTTAACAACTAAAAAATAGTTGAGCAAATTTCAACTTTATGCAAACGAGCAGCAACAGTCAGGCGACAGCTAATCAGAGGGCAGATGTGTTAATCTGTTATTTTTTCACAGTGAAATGTTTTCTTAAACGGTTCCTATACAAGCATTAATAGATACTGTAGCAGACATGGAGGAGAAACTGATCGGCTTGCTGGTGATGCAAAGAGTCTATTAGGAGAGGCACTGCATCAAAGAGAGATAATCACCATTCACACCTCACTTATAAGTGTCTCTCTCCACCTTGAACAGAATCTCCTTACATGGACGTATACACAACTGAACTCACCGCAAGCAACTCATTTGCCGGGGCTGTACAAGAGTGCGGAGGATGATCTGTCTAGGGGAGTGGCATGTCCACACAGAGATGGTAACCAGTGCCAAGTCAAAACAGCTGATTGTGGATCTCCCGTGCAGAACCAGACAGTCCGCTGGGACAGGATGCCATGGCTCATGCCTTTCTTCATCTACTAGAATCAGCAACAATGCCTCAGAGTTACGCCTGTGGCCTCCAGATGGCCCTCAGGATCCTTCAACTAATCTGCATATTTGTTGTTTCAGCACTAAAATCACCAGAATCAGGCAGGAGGAGCTGGAACTGCCTGGGGGCCATCGCAGGCTGTTTAAGACACCTAAGGTCTTGAATGCCAAGTTACACTTGCACTAGATAATTATGAACAACCCTGGCGGGAGCATCTGCATGAATAGAGATAAAAACACAGAAGGTAATATATCTGTCCCATTCATATACGCATCAATAGTTTCACATCAATAAACAGCCACACCTGGCATACCCTTCAAAGCATAAAGCATTTTTAATTTAATATATGATATTTACAATTAAATGGATAGTAAATATTTTAATATTTTCTTTCCCTTACTATTCTATTAATGTATCTCACAAGCTGAAAAGACAATGATTAGTCCCAGAAATCTGAGTTTTATCGTTACAGACTCTGTGGAGAAGGAGCTTGAATATTTTTTCATCTTTATCATTACGAACAAAACTGGCAGGAGCAGTAGTAATGTGCAGCAATGCACAGACCAATGTTCGGGCCACATTTGCACCTTCTGAACCATATCCACTGCTTTGAAACATCAGGAGTATCAATGCAAAGTGCAATATGATAGATAACAAACACTTCATCTGTACATTAAATAGCCTCTCTAAAAATGGCGTTACATACAGTATATACGGATAAAAGTTTGTGGACACCTGACCATCACACCCATATGTTTTTTGAACATCCCATTCCAGATTTAGTCCCCCATTTGTAGTTATAAGCAGCTCCAATCTTCTGGGAAGGCTTTCCACCAGATTTTGGAGTATGGCTCTGGGGATTTGTGATCAGTCAGAGAGAGAGCGCATTAGTGAGATCAGGCATTGATGTTGGGTGAGCAGGTCTGGGGTGCAGTCTGTGTTATGGTTCATCCCAAAGGTTGAGGTCAGAGCTCTTTGCAGGACACTCCAGTTCTTCCACTTCTATCCTAACACACCATGTCTTATATGACCTTGCTTTGGTGCGCAGGGGCATTGTCATGCAGGAACAGGTTTGTGCATCTTAGTTCCCGTGAGAGGAAATTGTAATGCTACAGTATACAAAGACAACTGTAGACAATGGTGAGCTTCGAACTTTGAGGCAACACTTTGAGGAAGACCCCCATGTTTGTGGACACCATGGTAAGGTGTCCACAAACGTTTATCCATATAGAGTAAATTGTCATAAATAGACAGATGCTATGATGCATAGATGAATGTGAGCGGACCTACACAACAGCCCATCCATCATAGTTCTCCTGTAGCAATTCTCCAGGAACTAGGATTCACTGCTCCTTATGCTGAATGTAAATTAGAGCACTCAATTTTAATTCTTATCACCTCTTAGCTGTCTTGCTTTTTATCGGGTCTGTTGTGTTTTCTTTCAGATGCACCTGTAATGTAGTTTAATGTTATGTAAATGTACCGTCCTGCCATTCTATTTCTCCCACCTGCTGATCGCAACAACGCCTCCAAAATGAGTGTATTTCAGATGCTGCCAGAAAACCTAACAATGCAGAGAGTATTTCTCTTGTGTCTGCATCCTTGGGATCCTGTGTATCCTCTGAATAATGAGGTACGGTTATACGGTGGCCTGGTTCCCCTAATGCCTGAGGTTCAGTCCAGTCCTGACCCATTTTTACCTAGCCTAGGACATCAGACAAAAGGAGTCAAAGATTAATAGCAAGGCAATATATTTAATTCCTGCATTCTCACTGGGCCCCATGGTGGCTTGAGCCCTAGGCAGCTACTTATAGCTAGGCATTACACTGTTTTGGTGTAGCGTAGAGGAAACTAGCTGACCTGAAACTTAAAATTCGAATACACAGTATCTTTGTGTTTTAAAGCCATGCCCTGTAACATTCTCATAGTACAGGAAGAGGTACAGAAGTTTTCCGAACTGACAGGATATATGATTGGCAGGTAAGTAAGTTTGTCCTGATTGACATGTAAAGTGAGGCACTACGGAAAGTTAATCATATGGATTGCCAGATTTCATTTATGTTCTGGAAGAAAATAGGATCATGAAATTTGCAGCTTCTTCTTCAATCTTTTGTTATAAATGTATAACCAGGATCTGTTTAATATGACTCCTTAGTAGTCTGTCGTTGCTAATGTCTGCTCTGTTCGGCCCAGCTCTTCCGGGATTGATTCTGTCTCCAGCTTCCAATTGAGCTACTGCTTATTGACAGCAGCTTGGGAGAGGAAAAGGACATCGTCATCTGGATAAGTAAGGACAACAACGCCATGTAATATCCAGCAGTGCTGGAGGAGCCATGGTGTTGAATGACAAGCAGGCATAATGTGAGAGATCCCATGTAGCAAATAATCCATGTGTCCCTTGAGCCCATGTGCCAGACTGCAATATTGTGTGTGTGTGTCTAGTTGTAAAACAGAAGGTCCAACACCTCTTCTTGCCTCTCATAAGCAATGGCACATAAAAATAAATAAATAAATAAATTGTGGCATACCTCGAACCAAGCAAGGTATGAATTTTTCCTCTGCATTTAACCCATCCAAGCAGTGCACACACTCCCAGAGCAGTGGGCAGCTCTATGCTACAGTGCCCAGTTGGGGTTAGGTGCCTTGCTCAAGGGTACTTCACCCACACCTTTTTCCTGCCAGTCCAGGGAATCAAACCAGTGACCTTTCAGTCCCAAACCCACTTCTCTAGCCTTTAGGCCACAGCTGCCTCTTAAGGCAACATCTTAATCAGTTGCCCTTCACTTATTAGGTTGAAGTTACTCATCGGGTGTGAAATTTGACCGCCTGCATTCTGGTCACGCCGGACATGAGCACTCTCCGAGCTGTAGGAGTTTCGGTGTGTATTGAAAAATGCCTTTACAGGAAGGATACACTAATGCATTTCACAGAGGGTAGGTATTGCACGAAGATGTGCATGTTAGCTGGGATGAGGAGGAGAGTGAGTCTACTGTCAGTTAGACATTTGCTTATGGTTTTATCACCGGCCTCGTTCTCCGATTAAAGCAGAGCTGCAGTACAGACTGTGATTTGCTGTACCACAGCATCCCCTCTCGGCCTGATACTGCACTGCATTAGCATTAAATCCCAGTTTCAATTTCTCTACTATAAAACCAGCACAGGTATCAGAAAAACAACAAAAGTGTAAAGACACTAGACAAAAAAAAGGCGTAAAAAATTTGACGTGTTCGGCAATATTTTGGATATGTCCATCATTACTTACAGACATAATTTTGATAATGATGGGTTACTTCCACTATTCTAACAAAATTCAAATGTCATGGACCTCTGGTGGTCACCGGACTCCATTGTTAAACCCATGGATGCACAGTAACATGTGATATCAAGTGCGATAGCAACATTGTCCACACGCTCTTTTCATGATAATGTTTTTATTTCATGCCACGATTAACAGCATCGCACATGATTAAAAAGATAAATAATAAAACAACCAAAATGCCTTTAGTGCATTACAGCAAAACACACACACACAAAAAAAAAAAATCTGTAAATCATTTGGTACAAGAAATAGATGCAATATAAACTCCTTTACTCATCACTGCACGTCTTGTTTTCCATCCAGATTCATCAAGATGAAAAAGTAATTTAACATAAAATGTGTATACATTCGTTATCACTGTTCTACTGTAATAACTGCCTGTTTGATAAAATTACAGCCTTGCTTTGTCAAGTCAAAATGACTGCAAATAGGGAAAGTAGCGATGGTTCTATGCTTTGGTTTTTATAAAGTTATCACATCCAAATTGTGGCTATTAGAACATCCCGTTATCCCCTGAGGCAGAAACTGTTCGATTTGTGCCACTGCAATCATTTCCCTCCGTATGAAATGTTCTCGGTAATTACCGCAGCCAGGGCAAGGGCTCATAATTCACTAAAACAGATATGCTCCCGACGCACACAACGAAATTGCATAGGACGATTGTTCATATAAGATTAGGCATTGTACGGTACAGTGATCAGACTCAAAGAAAACACATACGTTAATGCTCTGAAATGATAAAAACACTCATATAAATAGTGTACATGGTTCAAGCCTATGTAAAGAGCTTGTTTAAGCAACACATTACATCCATTACATTCTGCAGTATCGGAGCATGATCTAAACTCATCCTTTGGCTTCGTTTTGTATTTTTTCAGTTCTAGTGTATGACAGTTGTGTGCTTTCAGACTATTCAGTAGTATCCCAGCGCTCAAGTGCATGACATCAACCTACCAAATCGATCACACTTACAAGCAATTTACAGCTATTCAAAAAAGAAGACATAATCACAAGAAGCCTGTTTTACAGCACGCATCGTTCAAGAGCATGAATTCGGCTTTCTGGGTACGTTTCGGGATGTGTCGAGCTCCGAACTAAAGAAAAGGAACCTGCCATGATGGCGAGAGATGGATAAAAGAGAGAAAAGAGGATGAGTCAGACATGACGAGAGCATTAAAGAGTGAAAGAGAGAGTGTGAGCGAGCGAGACGGAAAGAGAAAGCGCCGCAGCTGTCTGAACTCCCAGGTGCTCCGTCACTTCTGGCTAATCTGCCAGTGGAGACTGCCGCTGGCTTTCTCACTCCATCCATTCCTCCATCCACCCCAAAGCAAACATGGCACATCTGTGAAGCAAGATCTGCCCTGACGCCACACACTTTGCCAATTTCTCTTCAGATCTTTTGGATCACATGTGTGTACTATTATCCCCCTCTCTCACCATCATCATAATTAGCTTAGCTGATGAAACTGAACAAGATCTACCGAGTAATTCTGAACACATTTAACAGGAGCTTCTGTATCTATGAGCTTTCTTGCACACACCCCTTTTTGGTTGCAAAAAAAAAAATAATAATAATAATAATAACAACATGAGCATGACATTTACGAACATGTATCCATCCATATTGTAGAGATTACAGTATAATCAAGCACCAAGCTGAGATCAGCAAATCAATGTCAAAAGCCAAAACATGATACACAATCATAGGACACGTTATCAAATTGGATGAAAATCTTTTGACAGGCAGGAGTATTGACATTTCTTCATCAGAGCTCCTTTATTTGTGCCAACAACAGAGTTTTGCTCGGTTGTTCTGTTTGATGAAATGTACTGAATGCAAGTGAACAAAAAATGTGTCAGTATTGCACCAAGTCCTGATGCGGTTATAAGAAAACTCAAGTTCGGAAAAGCTTCAGGCCCGTGGCTTTGCCTAAATATAGCTTTAATGCAGTTATGGGGCGCAGTCGTGTCTTGTGTAAGACAGGCTGACTTAAAGTAATGCACTGGAGACTTGCTAGACCTTTATCTCAACCTCTCTCTTATCACCTAGCCATCGCGGCGGCCAAGCCGAAGGCTGCCTTTTAACTGTTGTCTGTCATTTGAGACAAATAAAATAGTAGGAGGCACAGAGGCAATACCATACACACTGGAAATGCCTTCATCTTCGCAACGAAAAGTACCTGAGAAAGAGAACGAGATGAGAAAGAAACGAAGTAGAGGAGTGAAGAAAATCATATTCGGTGTTCAAGTCCGTTAAATTCCTTTGCGATAGAAACATTCAACATCCAGTGATTTGAAAAGTACCTTGGTTTAGATCATTGCCCACCTTCCTGCTTCCCATTGTACAACGGGAAAAAAGAAAGATTCGTCGCAGTATGCAACAGGATCTAAAATCCCTTAACCGAACCATTGTTTCAAGCTGTGCAAGATGATATAATCCAATACAGGTTGCAGGATTAAGATTTCAGCTTCTAGGCCTCTCATCAAACGGAATCCGAGATCCAAAAACAGACGCTCTTGTGCCTTCCTCCATTTGGTGATTTTTATTTCTTTTGGTAGCACAGCCTTGCAGCTGACAGCAGACTTGATTTGGGACAGATGGTCTCTCTAGTAGCAGCTTAATCATATTTCGCAGAGCTGGCTTGCAGACTGTAGCGTTGGCCAAAATACATCACTGATTGTGCATGTGAGGGCTTCAATACAGTATAGCACAATGCACAGTGAAGGAGTGTGTGTGTGTGTGTGTGTGTGTGTGTGCTCTTAACTTTGAATATTAGCTTTACCTCGGTGGCTGAGGAAGAAGGAGGGGCGTTACTTTTTCCTCAGGCAGTGTGTAGTGCTCTTGGTGGGGCGCCACCATCTCAGTAGAACTTATCGTCAATGCGGAAGTGCGGTCTCGTCACGTCGTCTGGGTTGAGGAAGACCGAAATAGACTTGCCGGGGTTTTCTGTAACCAGCTGCTGCAGTCTCTGTGCTAGGCGGTCATCTTGTGGGGAGGTGCCCTTTGAAGGGCCAGAGCTTGGCGACGATGCGCCGTGCCCATTACTCGTCCCAGCAGCTTCCCGTTTCAGCTGGCATGCCTGTCGAGCTTGCTCCAGTGCCGCACGCAAATGTTCAGCTGGATCAGAGCGCAAGTGTGCTAGTTTCCGGGCCACCAGTAGGGCTGCATCGTCAGTAAGATGTTCCAACATGTTGTACTGAGGGAGGAAATAGTTGGGGCAGTTTTTACCCAGTACGCAGTGCGCCAGGTCATCCAGGAGCCCCAGGAACAGGCGGGCTGGCGTCTCTTGCTCTGAACAGCTCAAGTAGGCCGCAGGTAAGCGGTCACAAGCCCAGAAAAGTAGAGTGCGCAGGTGGTATAGGCTAAGACCAGTACGAGGGCGTGCCAACAGTCTGGACACAACAGCTTTGGCTGCCTGGAAGGCTGCAGCCATAGGAAAAGGCACGCACTTCTTCAACTGGACCTCGCTCCGAGAGAAGGCAAGTCTCCATTCGCGGTCTGGTCTGGAAATTGAGCCAGCAACTGGGGAGCAGCAAGGCAGGAGATAAAACCCACTGATTGCCTCCTCCTCGGTGATCTTTCCATCCCAGAAGTGGTTGGTAGTGAGCCAGCTTTGCGCCACAGCTGGCCAGCCTCGAAATGACACAACGGGCAAGAGATCATAGAGGACACGGCTGGTGCCTGCTTTGAGGATCAGCGTGGTCAAAGGTCCATTGCGTTCCACGCGATCAGGAACTGGAATCCCTCTTTGTGGGTGCCGCTTTAACTCCTCCACCGCTGTGCCCACTACGTTCCAGAACCACTCCGTGACCAGCAGGGGTGAGAAGTAACATCCATCTAAGGACTGTGGAGACTGGAGGGAGGGAATGGAGCCCAATATGGAACCACCTTCTTCCTCTTCACCATCTTCCTGACGCTGAACGTTAGGTTCATCTTCGCAGCAGATACCCCATCGGGCTAACATGGCTGGGTCGCAAAGCCGTAAGCTGAGCCAGGAGTGGCACGGCGGAGACTGGCGCATGTCCAGAGTTACGGGCTGGTTGCGGTCGTGCAGTTTGAGGGCAGGCACCAGAAGGGTGAAGTCCAGGTCAAAGTCCACACCTCTGACATAGTCACCCAGCTCCTCTGGGTTCAGATCAAGAACACCCTCTCTGGCACCACCTGACAACAGCAGGTATTCATTTGCGACTGGGAGCCTCTTGTCCACCTTCTGGACCAGGCCTGAGAGAAGACACATCCATGAGTCAGAAAATGAGTTTATTACACATGGGAAGAAAAGTAGGACTCTGCCTTTGAATGAAGCATGGTACAGAATGTTCAATGCTGTTATCACTAGGGTATGAATCCAATTGCCTTGGACATTATGTTTTAAATGTCAGCCTTTCACAACCCAAGGCAACAGTTCCCTCAATGGTATGGTTTTCAGAATTTTACCAGCCTTTGGAAAAGATAAAGTCAATTTTTAGGTCTCACAAAAGCTCCAGAGGCTTTCCATGTTAACAGAATACAATAGGTATAAATGTGAGAGACACTGAAATCCATCCTGCTGTTTAAATCTTATAATATGATTTCACTCATTCAATTATGTGCAAACTAAATCAGCGTGTGAACCTTGTTCCACACAGTGATGAAGGCGTGGGTGGAAAACTTTTCCTGCATGTGTGAATAAGTGTGAAAAGAGGGGGCTTAAAAGGAAATGGAGAAAAGAGTGGTAAAGAGAGCGAGAGCAAACATCCTGCAGAGCATGAAGTGGAGTGGCAATAAAAAAAAAAAATGGACTTTGAGTTCTTTTTAGTTGTTCGCTGTACCATGAAATAAGCAGATATTTTAGATGCAATATCATAAGTTAATATATTCATTTCTCATGGCTAGTCACCATGGTTCTGTGCACTCTGCGCAAACATCAACTGAACCACAGGACCATGCAACAAACTGAACCACAAGGTCGTATAATGTTTAAATTTGACCTGCCATTCTTCCCTTATACTCGCAGCATATTGGAGTCGCCTACTCATAAATTCTCTTCTACACGACTCTGAGGTAATATGTAAGGTATATTATAATACCTTATAGGACAACACCATATGGCAAAATGATCATGTGCTGTGACGTGAACTGATGCAGAGTGGAGTTGATTATTTTCCAAAAATAGCACATCCCTGTGCGTCACTGCTCTTATACCACGGCAATTTGCCAAATATTACTTTTATTTGTTAACAAACGACATCACATTTTTCAGTCTTGTGTATGACATGTAAAGTCATCAAATGCCCGTGACCTAATTTATTTCCTACGATCACTTATGTTAAACCCGATCGCTATAGATTCATTCCCTCCCTAGCCTACGTTTTACAGAAGGTGGTTTCCATTTTTCTGGAGAATATCATGAAGCCCTCGGTCTTGAAGACTTTTCAATAGTGGAAAAAATTATAGATGTTAAAGTGCTCATGTCCCAAGACTCCTTCAGTAAATGGTAAACAAACATCCCAGATACCATTATGGGCGGCACGGTGGTGCGGTGGTTAGCACTGTCTCCTCACAGCAAGAAGGTCCTGGGTTCGATCCCCGGGTCACCCA
>JAQQZR010000001.1:6359247-6370669 GCA_030068235.1 Notoglanidium macrostoma
CCCAGGGTGTACCCCGCCTCTCACCCCAAGATGCTGGGATTGGCTCCAGCTTCCCCGCGACCCAGACGGATAAAGCATAAAGGATAAAAGATAAAGGTGTTTATTCTGTCAAAAAGGCCGTGTTTTTCCTCCGTACTGGTTTTTTGAATGTGCATATGTAAACATTTTGAAAAACATTCATTCGAGTTAACCAAACTGATTATGAAAATTGGGCTACGATGACGAGGACACTGATACTCGGTGGACATTTTGACAGCCGCTATCCGATCGCAAACCGAACCGATAGGACTCGGGTGCATTTTACTACACGTGTAGTAACGCGATCGGATCATAAGCGCACTGAACTTGCAAGATTTTAGATCTTTAGACTGCCGGCTGTTTGTTAAACTCCTCCTTACCCGGCATGATCTCTGCAGGCTGACAACCGAGGCAAAGTTGAAAATGAAGCTAAACACGATTCCTAAAGATTGTTTTGGGGAAATATTTGTATGCTTTCGTAAAATAGAATAGAATTCAGTTGCAGCAACATGCGATGGGTTTTCCCAGACCACCACACATAGGAGGATGTGAATATGGTCATAATGTAATAAATTTTTGAGCAAGAAATATTGTATGGCTGGACCTATCCGTCAGGATTTTATTGGACATGGTGGGCCCAAGCCAATTATTTGCCATGCCTGTGAATACAGGATTAAGTAGTCAAAGACCAGATAACATTTAAGGGCTGGTAAAAGTCTGATATAAACAAAGGGGGGGGAACTCAGCTCATTTCAGGTCATCATTAATCTGCCATAGATGACTTACACGACAATTGTATTAACAGTTACAGTTAAGCTATTGTTATATACGGTATTTATAGTTACACACTAAATGTAACCATAAACCTATAAAATGTACATACCATTCTTTTTTTAATCAAATAAAGAATAACACTCTTTGGGAGGTGCTGTTATTGGAAACTAATCTTCAGGACACATCACACCACCACATTGTTGATGATCTTCCAAGAACAGGCTGACCCAAAGAGTTTTATTCCTTTTACGCGGCATCTAACAGGAATCTCTGGTTTTCAAACGTGGACATCTGAAAGCAAATTCTCTCACCGAGCATGTTGAAGATGAAGTCTTTAGCCGTGTGCACCTCGAGTGCAGTCTGGTCCCCGAACTCGCCTTGCTCAAGCTGCACGAGCTCCTGCACGTGCGAGGCCAGCTGCTCAAGCGCCGTGCCGGAACGGAAGTCCACCTCGGACACACGCTTCATCGGCACCGGTGTGCGCGGTGTCACTGCGCTCCTGATCGCCTCCATCGAGCCCAACCTGAGACAACACAACTTTGAAATACAGCATTCCTCAGTACACTCAACAACGAACAGCTGGACTTTTCCATTTAAAGAACATGTCGGCCAAAGACAGGCGATTTATCATAAGATATCATACCGAGTATGTCAAAATAGTGGCATAGCACATTAGTATAGTGTATTTTCTTTTTTTAACATTACAATTAAACACTAGTATACTGTTTGGGAATATAACTACTACAGGATTCCCTTTCCATATTAGAAATGGCATTTTCAGCTTTCCTATGTTTTTCCTTGCTAATAGCAAAGCTTGAGGAAGAGGAAAGTTTGGACTCTGAAGTGCATCTGTGCAGAAGATAAAGACTGCGGTTCGAAAACCTTCTAATTACTAATGCATTTTTAATATAACTTTTCATTTATATTATCTACAGTCTATATTAAATGGACAATAGATTAAAAAAAAACAAAAAAAAAACAAATATTTTCTGATACTCTTTCCAAGTCTGGAAGTAAGTATTTACGTTATATCTTAGCAACGACGTTACTTTGATTGCAACCGCATACCAGCGCACTACGTAGTACGTGAGAACAGTATGGTAGTTATGGCAACTTGCCACTACGTGTACTATGTCAACATACTAATTAGTACGGTAGTATACAGTTTGGGCCGAAGACTATATCAATTAGCTAGTGTTCAGCTGTAATTAACGCACAAACTACCATGTTACCGCTGACACGTTACTGTGCACTGGTGTTTTTTTTTTTACATTATTATAATTATTATTATTTGCCTCAAATACATTAAATCTACTACCCAGTGAGCGGGCTACGTAGCACCGTGGCTAACTAATTAGCCAGCTAAGGTCCAGCTAACTTGCCAAATACTACAGAATTGTTAATCACTTCAGGTAGCTAGCTATCTGCATCTGTGATTATTCTCCAACTCCCCAGAATGATCAGCACAAACCCGGGTTATGTAGCAGAGAAAGCCGAGATCACGACAGGAGAATATCTGTACATTTAGCTCATCAGAAGCTAAAAGTCCCAGCGTCAAAAAGAAATCAAATTCCACAGCTTTGGCCACAGGATTAGCTGGCACGCTAGTCAGAGCAGGTGGGACGAAGTGCATGGATCGAGCAAGATAAACACTTTAAATAGTTCATGCCAAGCTTAATTAAACACGCTCGCGCGCACACACCCTAAATCGCAGCGTCCAAGCTCTGTGCCTTATGCCCCGCAGGTTTTGTTGGGATATGTGATTAGGAATCCGGTTTCAGTTCCCGTCATTTCCAACTCGTCTCCGCGGCACACGCCTTCCCACGGTAACACCAAACCCGGAAATCACGGCCGCCCCAGAGCATCCTGGGATTTGTAGTATTTCGATAGGCTCAATCCGCGCATTTGCCTATATTCACTGTTTAGAAATGTCTTCATTACAATCGCGAGTACCTAATTATCCTGCACACTCGTGAAATCCCATAATGCACCGCTGAATGTGGTACAAACATAACAGATCATGGCAAGTAAGTAAATAAGTAAGTAAATACATTTACATTCATTCATTCATTCATTCATTCATTCATTCATTCATTCGCCTTCTTTTTGTCCTGGTGAAGGTCAGCCCAGACTTCTCTATCTGCATGCACAGATTTCAGCTCCTCCTGAGAGACATTCCTAAGCCAACTGCAAGATATAATCTCTCCAGCAGGTCCTGGGTTTGCCCCGGGGTCTCCATCCAGTGAAACGTGCCTGATAAATCTCTAGCAAGAGCTGACTAGTCAGCATCCTTAAGTGGCCAAATCACCCCAGCTCTCAGTTCAGAGGAGCAGCGGCTCTCCTCCAAGTCTCTCCTGGATTGTCAAGCTGCTTGCCCTATAACAGAGAGTAAACCCAGCAGCCCTGCAGAGGAACCTCGGTGTATACACAATCCTTAGTCTTTCTGTCTGTACCCATGACAGATCATGACCATAGTTGGGGACAGGGATGTAGATGCAAAGGGAACATATCCCACACTTTCCTGGGAGCAAATCATGGCCTCATATTTAGAGGTGCTGCTTTTCATCCCAGCTGCTCTCTTTAACTCTACTTTATGAAAAATATTCAAATTCGAATTTATTCAAATATTAAGCAGGCAAATGTGTCCTGTCATGTTTATTTATTGGAGCCATCTGAGCGTTTTATTTCTCTCTGTACCCAAATTAATCAGACCTAATTAAAACTTAGATTCATAATGTTTTGTATATCATTAACAGCACTTAGTTTGCGATCGGATCCAAGTTGACACTGTTTACACTTGACGAACTGAGGTTAGGACCGAAAATCAATTTAGGCTTATAAACTACAGTTGTATACAAAAGTTTGTGCACCCCTGGCAAATTATACATTTTGTTGATTTTTGACGTGAAAAGAATAAACACGACCTCTGCACAGTTACTTTATATCTGATGAAAAAGAATAGAAAAAAAAAAAAGTAATTGTCACATGTCCAAAGGTTTGGACACCCTTTCACTTATTAGGTCTCGGTATTAAACTTGCTAGGACTCATTAGAACTCGTTAGGATTAGAGATATCATTAGGAATAATAACATTGGAGCATCGTAAATTCTCTGACTCTGATAAAAATCAGCAACCACGGACTCTTCTAAACAGCTCAGTGATGATGTGAAAATCAGTCTCATTGATGACTACTAAGAAAAGGAAGGCTATAAAAAATATCAAAGGGCTTCCAGCTCACACTTTCCACTGTCTAAGATGTCATGAAGAAATGGTAGTTAAGGGGAACTGTGGACATCAAGACAAGATTCGGAAGACGAAGAAAATCTACAGGTAGAACTGCTTGTATGCTGAGCAATAAGATAAGGCAAAACCTCTATGACACTAAGAGCATGCTGAGGTTTAATCAAAAGGAGAGTTGTTTGCACAAATATCTGCATGGAAGAGTCATCAGAAGGAAACATTACCTACAAATGATGTACATATGCAAAACAATATCTAGATAAGACACAGGCATTTTGGAAACAAGTGTGGACTGATGAAGTAAACATCATAGACCTCTTTGGTCACAACTACCAAAGCAAGGTTTGGAGAAAAAAGGGGCCAAATGTGATTTTATTACTGAATACTCTGACGCAGCCAGAGGTACAGGAAACATTTCAGGGGTAAACGGAAGAATGGAAGCAAAGTCAAGAAACCGAGGCTGAAAAGAAACTGGCAAGTAGAACAGGACAATAATGCCTTAAAATAATACCTTAAAATCAACCTTGAACTACTTAAAGAAATGCAAACTGAAGCTTTGGGAATGGCCCTCACAGTCCCATGACTTCAATATCATTGAAAATATTTAGCTAGATCTTCTCAAATGTCAGAATTAATAAGCGTTATGCTGGTGAAAGAAGTGAAAACAGGAACTAGAAAGACTATCTGGCTAAAAAAAAAAAAAAAATGCAACTTGAGCTGTGATATCTGCCAAAGGGGATGTTATGAAGTCCTCAAACCTTTGCATTTGGCACAATTACTATTAAATTTTTTAGAGATCGCTACTGAGGTTATGAAAATTGTAAACCCCTCACGTTATTTTTGGCATGCCGAGATCCGTAGGCCTAAATTATACACTATAGCTTTTTTTTTTTTTTTTTACACCTCATTGACTTACATTCAATAGTGTAAATGAGTATGAATACCATTTCAGCTTTTATTAAACAACAAAGTGCCATCAGAGTCACTTTTCAGGCAGAACCACAGACAGCTTTTAAACTCTTCCTCTCCCCATTTCTCCCTCGCTTTTCAGCATGAAGTGAAATGTGATCAAAAAGAATCTTCAGAAGTACTGCTGGATGAAGCAGCCCATCTCCTCCTAACCCCATTCACTGCGGTGTCACCTTGAAATGCCACCCTTTTGAAGTGGCATCTGAGAGACTGGCAGGGCTGATAATTGCTTCTGTGGTGGGAGGGCCAAAAAGGGTTCCTCAAAGCTGCAACACAATGCCTCCCTCGCAGCACTCGCACATCTTTTAATATAGTAAAGAAGCTGAAGAATGGCTTTTATTTCATAGTACATGCACAAGACGAGACACTACACACCTTGGTACATGTGATGCTGCCAGTTACAAAAACATATACATATACATATATAGGCTGGACCCATTTCAGGTATCTGCCAAATGTAAGCTTTCTAGACATAAAGCATGTTTTTTTTTGCCATGCTTTTGACTCTTAAGCACATTCTGCCTAAATAACGCACTCCTTTTTAGACCTAATTCATGTTCAGGTCTTTCCTCCTCATCTCCTTTTAGTTATGTAAAGCACTTTGAATTGTGCTTGTGTCTGAAGTGTGCCTAAAAACAAATTGTTTCCCCCAAACAACTAGATTTCATTCAGATCTTAAGAGAAGCAGCTTCTCAGCCTGTCACGGAAATATAAGAAATGCATGACGCAGGTTGGACAAACGCTAAAAGTACGCAAGGCTTCATAAGGAATACTGCTGAGACTTGAAAATAGAAAAGAATTTAAAAGCAACTTTCTTAGTCATTGCAAAATTTGGTAGTTCATAGTGTTAATGCCCTCAGTGCTTCTCTAAAATAGTAGGAAATAGTACAAACTAAAGAAAACCATTCTGTGAGCAGGTGTCCAAACCTTTGACTGGTATTATACATTAGTGGGCATTCACTTCAGGAACTAACGCTCTTCTCAAAAGGTAAATCTGGACGTTACATGTATTTTCTCCACAACACTGTGGGTTAAATAGATTGTGGTAGGTGTACACAAGGGGAAAATAGCACAAACAAGCTTTGTTGATTTGAACCATGCCATTGCATCGTTTAAACAGGCTCTGTAACATGCCTATCAGGTTACAGCCACTATTTCATCTGACCATGTATTTAATAACGAATTTGATGACCGAGACACCCTAAATCTCAAGTTCATATGCACTTACTCTGAGCAAGGTTTACTGCGAGCTACAAAAGCCCACTAGAGGATATGGTCAGCTTTAGAACAGGAGGAACAGGGAAGCTGAAAGCAGATGCACTGCTGCAGGGACCTGATCTTACTGATTCTGATTACAGACTGCATCATTATATATGAGAAAGAGAATTATCTGCTTCTGAACTAAAGGATGAGGTGATTAGCTTAGAATTTATGAGTGAGGGGTTACAATATGGCGTGTGTAAGGGAAAACAATTCACAATTTCAGAATGGTATATGTTTTCACGAACTTAATGGGGGGAAAAAATCTAAGCTAAACAACCCACATTTATAATTAATTGGTGATCGTCAGTGTTGTCTGATTAATAATTTTATAAATCTGTATTGGCTTAACCTTCTTTCGCGGTTTTGTTCCGTCGGTTTGACCATCTGTTCGACTACCTGTTAATAGTGGCCCTTTTGTTTCATTTCTACGTAAAGAGACAGATGCAGCGGTGCTTTAGTCTTTTAGGTTGTCAAGGTTCTCTCACCTCTTTTTCTGTACACTCTGCTCAAACAGGTCAGGTTCCAAAGCTCCGACGTTCGTGTTAATGCTCAGTCGATGCAATCTTTCTCGTCATCCTGTACATGGGTATCTAGCCGAGTCGAGTCTGCTGTAAATCAGCGCGATTCTGACGTACAGCTGCATGGCTTTCTGGGACTTTTAAGTCCAACATTTTTTGTCTCTACTAATTTACGGCTTGGTCGAATCTCTCATTATTACGCCACTGAAAATGATCTGATCATCACATGGTTCAGGCCTCAAAAATATTCCGTCCTATTAAACGTCACTGTAACTGTCCTGTAAATATCTCTGTGATGTCGGTGTGGCACATGAATTGCTAATGCCTGACAGGAATAATGAAAATAGAGCACCAGCTAAGAAATTAGCACAAGACTCACATAACAAAAGAAGCGCATCATGAATGTTTCAAGAGAAAGCCATTTAATGTGGTTTTAGGTTTTCCTTGAACACAGGCTGTGAATGTCTGTTCATGGAATTCGTCAGAGCCAGGGTCATTCCGACTTGGACAGGTACTAGAAAATCGGTTGAGCTCTAAGCTCAGCGCAACAACAGAATTGCCGGCTGCCTGGATGTGCAGAGGAAGAGACTTCATAGAATACACAAGCCTGATTCAACATAATCTTCAGAAACTGCACTTTTTCCCAGTGCTCTCAAGCTAGTCTCAGGACTTTTTGTCCAGGTGAAAATGTTTACTTAAGGCGAATGAATGCGAAAGTGTTCTACAAAAATGTCCTGAATAAACACTTATTGAAAGAATTTGACAACTACTCCTTAGACATCCATTAAAATTGAGTTTTCAGTAAACAGGTTTTCTGGTCTTATCTCAATAAATGTAAACTTACAGAAATTCCTGTTTGGCGCAATCATGCATGCATGTAGTACAGATGGAGATACGGAGTATCCTTTCAAGAAATGTGTGTGTGTGTGTGAAGGACAGGGCAGATAAAAGAGGGACAATGCAATTAGGGATATCTTTTGTGCGCTCATGCCTACCAAGCTAGACAGTGGATCTTCTACAAGCACCTCAGCCACCACACTAATTACCTACAACGCGGTGGCTCAGCTCTTAGCTTCAGCACGCAGACAGAACACGAGAACCGAATAACAGAGACCGCGAGGCTGTGGTGAGGTGCTAGGTATGCAAGACAGCGACTTCTCTGCGCAGTGCAAACCTTCACAAACAGCTGAGGGAAGACAGATGTGAAAGAAAAGACGCTTCATGGTCCATAAGAGCATAGCGGGTCTCCCAGAGCAGAGAGGCATGCTATGCCCTTATGGATTTTAACAAGGAGACGCTGATCTGACTCCAGTAATGAGTGGGTTGTTTTATTCCTGCACTAGCAAAATGTCAGGGCAGAGGGGAAAAAAAAAAATGCGAAGGGAAACAAAAAAAGACTTATCAAAACAACGTCCATGTACAATTTCTATAACCCTTCCCGAACACCCAGATCCTCGGGAGACCTCAACACCAAATTAGGCCCAATTAAATGTGACAGTGACATTTAAAATCATTATAAAATGGAGTAAGATCAGCGGAGACCCTTATTTTCAAGATAGATGCCCTATTTGTGCTGGGAAGTGTGTGCTCTCACACAGGCCCGATGCAGTGCAGACTCAAGTGGCTTTGATTGCTTGACCCCGATTTATGCAGTGGCACTAACCGTCCCAATTAATGAGGGTTTTATGAGAGACTATCAGGGTTTATTGGGGCATGCAGTGTCTATATGAGCCCTGCCCACCACCACCACCACCGCTCTCAACCCCCACCCAACCCTTATGCTTATGAGCCAGGGCGTGCAAACTTAGCTGGAGATTTATTAACCAATTTCCTAAAAGGTCCCCAAATCCGTTGCTCGGCATAAAGTCAGGGATCCAGGATTTAGTGCTTCTATAGATTTCTCTCTTCATTTGAATACATAGATGTTGGAACTCTGGCTGCTTTAGAACGAGCACCGACAGTAATGGACAGCTTCGTGCCATTTCACTCGCAAGCTCAATCCCCGAAGGGTTATTGAGACATCTCAAGCGCTGACCTGTGAAGCTTATCCACCAAGCCTTCTCCTCTACAATATCAGAAGGTCAACCTGGCAATCACTTTCTCAGACAGATTTATTTTTCAACCTGAGAAACAAAAGGTGCTAAACCACAATTTTAAAAAGACACACATTTGGACTACGCTCACATTACAAGCCTTATCGTTCAGTACGGATATTTCTTCTTCCTTTTCTTTTTCGGTGCCTGGATTCAATCCACCTTGGTGATTTACATTTGTAAATGGAACGTTTCTGAAATCACATGCACGAGACGAATGCAACAAAAAAAAGTCATACTCGCTTGACTGGCATCTCATTGGTTGTTCGTGATTAGGGCAAAAGATTTTTACCTGGGTTTTTTTTTTTTATTACTGGAAATCATTCATTTTAAAAGTAAGGTCCTACTGGCAGGCTGCCAATGTTGGACAGTCATTTGACATAACTCAAAAACATGAATTCTGGTTGAACATCCTGGATATGCAACAGCTCTAGGACTACAAATGAAAGTGGCTCAAATTGGATAGAGAAGATTAGATTTGCAGCTCTGAACCACCAAAGAAAAAAAAAAAAAATAACATGCCTACGTCAGTGTCACAGACCAAAAAAAGAAATGTGCCACTAGGTAATGTGAATGTAGCCCACTACTCATCATGTTTTTCTGCATAAAGGATTTTTTGGGGGGTAAAAATAAAGAACGATCCTAAAGCTTTACAGTCGTCTTCCAGAAGTGACTCAACAACTCCACCCTCCACGCCATATCTCCAGCTCGTAACGCTCAAATTTAACACTGCCTGTCGGAAAGCAATCGTCAACAATCAGGAGGCTGTGTAGAAAAAAAAAATAAAAGGTCAACGCTCAGACAGCCATGGCAAGCCATCCAACGATGAAAAGCACCCCTCCGACGGGTGCCAGCTTGCTGAAGGAGGGATCACTCGTTAATGCCTGGTAGTAGAGAGGACCACAGAAGCAGCCCATGCCTGTCAGGAGAATTGCCCCGGCCTAGAAACACAAAGGCAACATTACAAATTTGCATAAATAAGAGCCAGGAGACATTCTTTATAAAAGTTCTCATATGTTCTTCTTTTAACAACATTTTACTGCATGTAGAGTTATATAAAACAGCCGTGGTGCTTACCAGAGCAGGTTTCCTGCATCGAGAGGCTCCTAAAAGAGCCAAACTGTGGTAGAAATGATAGGTATTGGCCGTGCTGTAGAGCTGAACATAAAGCTCGTTAGATTCTTACTTATGTAAGGAATAAAACATGACAGGGAACGCAACGCTGTTATAAGCAAATAATCCGTAGCATTCTACCACCGTGATTATTTGCCTACAACGTCATCTCTCAACGTGTTTATACCACAGCAATTTGCTAACGAGTATCATATTTAATTTACCACTGAACGACATGCATCATGCAACGTTGTGGAACGTCCACGAGGCAAGTCGTTCCTGTTATCACTTTAAGAACGGCTTTAAACAGTCGTTCCTCCGCCAGCCTGGGAAAGCATAAACTCATCTGTACTGAAGACTCTGCCATGGAAAAACTGTTACAAAGCACCGACACTGGAGACTCCTTCCATAAACGTCTCCTTATAGAAAGATTCACCATGTCAACAATTTTCTTTGTTAAATAAAAACACGGTTTTTGTCTTCTTTAGAAGTCCCCGTGAATGAGTCGGTATTATACAAACAACAGGGTTTCAGAATGAGCACATTCATATAGAATTAATTATATGTACACATTATATATAGCCCGAACTATTGTCAAAGCTGCCGTGATAGAAAATTAATCCACACTTTGAGATTCAAGAACTGTGGTATAATAATGCATAAAAATATTTCCTATCATGGAGTACTTGCAAAGTATACACACCTCTCTCTGGTACTCATCCCTGTTACTCAGCCTGAATCCTACAATAGCAATCACACAAGTTTAATGTACAGAATGAGTCATCATAGTTATCAGAAGATATGATTATACTGCAAATGATATTATTATTATGAAAGTACAATGTGAAATGTGGATGTTCGCTCAAAGCGTTAACTGAAGTTAGTGAACCAACACAGTGGCTTGACAAGCAGACAGTGCCGTCCTAAAAGCATGGCTACAAGGAAAATGTTTTTGTCATTATTTTAAAATGTGTAGCTCACCATGAGCCCCATAAGCGCCAGCAGTGACCGCCAGAGCCCCACTCAGAGCAGCTAACCTCTGTACCGCTAACGACGCGCGCATGCTGCTGTAACACACACACACACACCACAGAAGAGACAGGTGACATTCACGAGAGAGAAACTTCCTGCAGATACTTCCGTACTGAGCCAAAATGGCGAATCAGGGCACGGTCTATGGTCACGTGACCGGCTCCGTCAGTACATTCCAGAAAGCAGAGCAATACTTCTACGGTGAGTTTAAACAGTGGAAGAAAATAATAATAATAATATTAATTATTATTATTATTATTATTTTATTTATTAGTCTCCTTCTGGCATTTATTTGTTTGTGTGTGTGTAAATACATACACTACGAGTCAAAAGTTTGGACACATCTACTCTTTTTCATAGGTTTTTCTTTATTTTTTTTGCTTTCTACGTTGTAAAACATTA
>JAQQZR010000001.1:6404975-6430072 GCA_030068235.1 Notoglanidium macrostoma
TTGAACAACTGGAGTAATCCATATTATGTCAACAACCGCTCAACTAAGTAAAGAGAAACAACAGTCCATCATTACTTAAAGACATGAAGTGTCTTTTAAGTAATAAAAAAAACCAAAAAAACATTGAATTAGAAGGTGTGTCCAAACTTTTGACTGGTAGTATATACTGTATATAAATCTTCTAAATCCCTACGACCATAAATTGTGATTGCTTTAAATTAGGTTAACGTAGGTCTTGTGGGCACACAACATGCATGTATAAAGTGTGAATAATGCCAGAATAATGCAATTTCTCCTTTTTCAATGCTTTTAAAATTTGTGAGGACGTATTCAATAAGCTAACTCAAACTTTAATCAGACCAATCAAAAGGCTAGGCCAAATGTTTATTTGTGAGTGGACAACATAACACACATACAGCCCAGCTATTTATATATATGTGTGTCAAATAATGTTGTTTTGCACAGTAATTGCACTACAATGATTATAATGAAAGGTCAATGACATCAAATTACAATTTCTACTTATTTAACCACTTCAGACAGAAAAATAAATGCCTCCCTTGTTTTGCATAATCACAAGCACCAGCTGTGAAACAGGATTAACCAATCAGGATCATGCTTTTTCCCATTTAAGTTTGAAAGCTGCTAACCAACAAAGTACATTCTAAAATCAGGGATGTAGCAATGTGACAGCTGATAAAGTCCTAGCGGTCTACTGCAGGAGGAGAAAAGAAGGGTAGATCTGGTTTCATCAGGTAAGACGGCCATTTTGTCCTATTACTAGCCTGTTGTTTTAATACTTTTTTCAGTGGAAGTGTAACACTGGTATTTTATCTCCTATGCTTATTAATGTTATTAATTTGGTAAGATTGGTTGACACTTTAATACTTACATTCTCACATCCACCCAAACTACTTTTCGCAATTTAATTGAACAGCTCACACGTTGATGTTATTTAGCACATTTACTCATCCCGGAAATTAATCCTGCATTCGACTAAGGCTCATAATTTCTGACCTTCAACAAGGACAAAGCAAAGAAAACAACTCCTCAACTTGGAATTCCTACTTGGAAAGTCAGGAATGGCTCCTTAACCCTGAGTTCACACATGACATGATATCAACATGGCTGCTCACACCATCAAAAGTGAATAAAATTTCACGTCACTACTTTAAATGAGTTTTTAGTAGGAGTTACTTTAGATCAGTCAACACAGACACGTTAGTTTGTTTAATCTATAACGTTGAACATACAGTTTGCTGTTTTGAGAAAGTAAATACACCATAAACTCATAATCACTAATGATAGCTGCTGACGTACGTACAGGTTCAGACTTCCAAGTTAAAACGAATGCAGCATAATTCCTAGGCTGGCTGCTTGTATGTCCCATAATTCTTATGTACATTGAAAGTTATATAATCAGAGAGTAAAGATAACTATCAAACAAAAGCCAAACCAATAAGCATAGCCTACACTAATCATTCAATCATATCTATGTTCATATCTATATTTGTATGTGTGGGATTAATCAATGCTGATTCTCCCTGCTTGTGAGGACACTGGATTTAAGTCCATTAGATTCCTTTGGTGGCAAAATCTGGCAGATGTTAGAAAGAACTGCCAATATCACATACAGCATTTTTTTCTCAAATCTCAAGGGCTTGCTTTTAAAAAATGAGTTGAGAAATGTGAAAGAGAGAAAGACTAGTAAGCATGGAGCAGCGAGTCAGCATGGCTTCCTCTTCTCTTCTTTCTTATTCTTTTTTTTTTCTCCCTGGGGATGGCAATAAACACATTTCAGAAGACAAAGATGAGTTCTTAACTGGAAAACATGCCTCTTGTCCAGCCTCTGGAAATGTGGAGCCACCCAGGCGGGGACGCCTCACCCAGTCATGAATTCATTTATTTTGTTTTCACGTCTGAGCTTCAGGGATGGACTGAAGCAGGAGCTTGTAGAGCTGCTCTCTGTCTCAAACCCACACAAGCTGTTAGAAGTCTTACTTAACCTTGAGTTATAAAGTTCTTGTCGAGTCGTTTCACACGTTGTCCTTACACAACAGTGGAAAAATACATTACCAGGAATGTCACAAACCTTTGACATAATAATTAATCATATCTAAGTCACACTGCTTCTATATAATGCCTGTCAAGTGCATGTGCCATTACAAGTGTAGTTAATGCTTGCAGCATAAATGACTGTATAGTTATAGCAGATGAAGGACAGTTCCTTTCAGCCACCAAGGCTTGCTATTTTTTCCCCTTCTCACCCACCTCCCCCTTCCCCATTGCAGCCACACTCCTCTCTACTTAATTAACCCATTGATCAGTGGTCTTGTAAATTAGGCCTCCTGAGAAAAGCTGCCTAAGCCTTCAACCCTTTCTGTCTTTCTCCTTCCTCCTACTGTGTGCTGCCTCCTTTGGGCTGACAGTGAGGCCCTGAAATGCAGGATTCCCCCTCCACTCACTTTTAACCATGACATGTCATCATTAAGGGCCAGCGGCATTGTTCGTCTGTGCTGTGATTTAAAAAGGTCCAAAGTGAGGCAGCCATGTCCCTGTTAAAGCACAACATTCATTAGCCCCAACCTTTACATGGGTCCCTTTGGGTTTGCTGTTCACCTTCCTGCCTCTCTGTCTCTGTTTCTAATGCTATTAAACTGGGCTGTTTTGATCACTATGGGAAGCTGAGAATGCGCTCTGAGCTTGATCTCCTCCCAAATGCATCCACAACATTGACCAGGCCACTTTCCCTTAAGCACTACTCGGTCTGAATCTCTCTCTCTCTTCTCTCTCCCTCACACACACACACACACACACACACACACACACACACACACACACATACACACAAACTCAGTCCAGCCCACCTGACATCTGGCAACTTCTGTGCCTTATGGTGCAGACATGTTATTTAATGGATCGCTTTTTCCAGACAAAAGGAGGCTCAAAATGGGGTTGATCCTGATTCATAGAGGTGAGTATTCGTAGATCTGCAGAACCCTGTATTTTGCATAGTATTCGGACAGGATAAGAAGGATAAGCAATTACTAATATGAGAAGACTGAAATCCCAGCTATGCTCCAGTGACAATTATGTTACCCCACCTGCCCATGCTAAACTGGCCCTATCTGAATAGAGCTTTAAACACCCTGCTTCCAGTGCTTCAATTTGCTGCACCCATAATTTTAATGCTCCAACCAATCCCAAAATGAGAAAGATGATCATGCTCCAAAGTGAAAAGCTAGAATTGTGGTGCTTGACTATCCTCCTGTGCAAATAGCATGAGCTCACCTAGAGTGCACCATCATAGCCCTTGGTACGGCACTTCGGCTCCTCTTCCCTGCCTCGGCTTCCCATCTCACACAAAGACATTACGCTGGGAATAAATGAGTGTGGCTCAATAAACACATTAGAAGCAGATAAACTGCATCTAGCATCTCGATTATTCCACAGCCCCTTCCAGCTATAGTTCTGCACACTTCGTACAAATGATCATTTTCCCTCAAAGACTATGGTGCCTTTCTTCTCTAATAACGTTGCTTATCGGCAGTTTTTGTGGTGGTATATGGGCTATTGTTATAGCATCACTGATCATAAATGCAAGTGATTTTCGAGGGTGTCCGCAGTTGAGACATACCCTCTCTTTAAGTGGTTCTGAATAATACATGCATGCTTGTTGATTACTGAGAAAAAACCCAGTGGAAGATTAGACAGCGAGTGGATGGTTTTAAAATATTAAAGTGTGTGTGTGTGTGTGAGAGATCTCATTTGTGTGGGCATGCCTATTAATGAATGCATGTTGATCCCTTTATATTTCCCTAGTGGCATGTAGTAAAGGTGTACTCACATATTAGTTAAACCGAGCTGCTTTAAAACTCATATACCAAATAAATGCAGACTCTCAGTCTTTTCTTTCCAAATCACATGTACAAGTTCAGAACGCCTGAATACTGGTGCTGGAGGAGTTTGTTGATTGGTTGGATGTTTGAGGTCCACTGTATTTGTTTATGTGAATATTCAAAGAGCCTAAAGCACTGCAGTGAGTTTTTTTTTTTTTTTATTGACAACAGATATTTTATTTCTAGCTGCTGGAAAGTGAATAAATGGAATATTTAAAAATTGCTGAGCTGATATTAAATTAATTTATGCAGCACTTCTCAGAAGGTGTTAAGTAATTTTTCTTTTTATATCAGCACAACTTGGACTGGAATTTTGGCTGTAAGGTATATATTAACGCCTTCAGTCTAATATATTATTGTTTCTATAATAACGTTACACCGGGACATGTTTGGCAGACAGTCCACATAAATGTATTTTCTCCAGTGTCAATGCTGTTACAGTCAGAGGATAAGGCTTCTAATACAGGAATGTTCAGGATAGAGGGCTTTGTGGGTTCTCATTTTGTGTAACTTCACGAGAGAGAGAAAAAGAGAGACCAGTGAACGACTGCTATAATGTTTTTGTGGACATTCAACAACTGTAGTTACTTGAATGGTTAAAAAAAGGAAATGACACGATACCATTTTTTTCCTTTTCCAATACTGATACCTATCAGCCAGTAGCAATACCCCTCTGACATTTTTATTCTTAAATATAATATCGTAAATATAATAATGTATATAGCACAAATATATATATAAAAAAAAATCAATCCTTACAAAATAAAAGTCGTTTTAAATTTTAAATTTACAGTTACACAAATCATTCTTTTTTTTTTCTCTGATATCCAATCCACCATATTTTATTTTATTTTATTGTTCCAGTATTGATCCTGACTATTGGAGTGGCGCCATTTTAAATAAAAAGTACATCTCATCTTGTTATTTATTTATTATTTGCTTAATTAAGTTTTTTTTATTTTTTATAATGTGTTTAATTCATATGAAATTGCAATTTTTAGCAAATTGCTGTGGTTTAAGAAGAATAACTTTTTGTGATATGCTGCACTAGGAAAATATTCAACTTCATAATGGTAATGGCAACACACTGCCTTATTGTTGCTTATTTTCCTGTTTTATTCCTCCCACATGGGATGACTTAGCGTTAGCTGTTAGCATCAGTGAGGTGACAGGTAGAGAATAGCTACAAAGGTCACTGAGCATGGTGTCACCCTCCTGCCTCATACTGAAGCCCACAGTCACCACACAGCCTGACACTTCAGACAGCTTGCAAACAGTTTCTACAGGACATGTAGGGAAGAGCCTCTGTTTCGGCCTGTTTCTCTCCCACTCTCACATCTTGCTGCATGAAGTGTCTGGAGAATTGCTTCTGCTTTGCTGTTTTTCTCCCTCATTGTTTAATGAGACCAGTTTAGGCCACTTTCTCCCTCTATGACTGGACTGCTGAGAGGAGCAAGAAAGAGCTGCTCATGTACCCTTACACACAAACACTCTCTCTCTCGCTCTCTCTCTCTCTCTCTCTTGCTCTCTGTCTCTCAGCTCTTAACCAATCAGCAGTCAGCATAAGGGACTGTGTGACCTGGCAGGCATCTCATCGCTCATATGTTGTGTATCAGTGATGGAGTGAGTGTATCTGGCAGCATTATTATATGAGTTGCGTGTCTTATTATACCCAACATCAGCAAATCTTTTTAAAAAATATACAGCCATGTGCTTTGATAGAGAAAAATGAGAAACAGAAAAGGAGTGAACGAGAGAGAGAAGAGAAAGCACGATAAAAAAAAATGATGGAGAGGCAGAAGAGGGGCAACAGTGCCTTAGTACACAGACACACACACACATTAGCACCCATTGATCTTGTGCATGTACGTTCATGCACATGTAAACAATCCTTCATTCAGAGGTCACGCTGCTAAAGTAACAGCTGTGATGCTATACCATGAGCACACACACACAAATACTTGGAATATAACCGAATAGGAATATATTATTTGGATTGAACGTCTAATGTGTTCTAAGTGGATACAGATATAGATGTGAATACATTTACTTTTATGGCATTTGGCAGCCACTCTTACACAGAACCTCTTACAGAAGTGCTTTATCAAGTATTTATCAATTTTATTAAGTCTTTACATCCTCATATTGTTTCACAAGGTCATGCACTAAGAGTACTTGCAGTCAAAAAATCCTCTTGGAGAGGTAAGTATAGTATGAAAAACATGCAAGACATGGATACAATCTATACAAATATAGATACAAGTAGGAGGTGCATTCCATTTTTTTTCCCCTTTTCTAGAAAGCTTGTAGGAAATGTTCATGGGGCATCTGGTTGATAGGAGAGGTCAGCTAAACCAATTAGACTGATTAGAAACATGTTGATTATCACGAACACGGGATGCTGTACGATGCATTTACATAGAAACTACCAGGTTAGGGTCTCTGTGCTTGAAATTAGGCTACCAATTTGTTTATGTTTTGGAAAACAGAACTAATTGAATTTGTTAGAAAATACCTCAGGCGGGTACAAGCAATAAATAAATAAATAAATAAATAAATAAATAGCTGAGCGAAAAAAAATAATAGCTGAGCGAGAGGGATTAAAAACAGCCCCATGCACATCTTTAGTTCAGACCAATCATGACCTGAAATGAGGAAATGTCAGAGCCAGAATTTACAGACAGTGCTGGCATTTGTACCTCAGTTTTCTATTTTTCCAAAACAAAACCAAACCAAAAAAAACAAAACAAACCCCAACCTTTCCAGTTTAGGCCATGACCACTGGTGTCCTGATACTGATCTGAATACTTTGAGTTCTAAACCACTACAGAAACAGATATAGATAGTGCCATTGCATTACACCCATAAAACCCACACACACACACACACACATTTAAAGACACTCAAAGGCTTTTAAAGCATTCGACTGTGTCATAATTGTGATAAGATACAGGCATCATTTTCGCTGTCACAGGAAGATGAGCACCTCATAGAAAATGAGCACTGTGACAAGAGCATGATTATACACCTGCAGAATGAATGGCAGCAATTTTTCATAAATTCACCTGCCACTCAGGAAATTAGGACATATTACATTTAAAGAAAATCGGTCAAGTAGATCATTATTTGCATGAACTATCTTCGCTTTCTCTGACATCTACATTGATGCATGCACACATAGATCCACACAATTATAAGCAGACTGACTTGATTTTTTAAAATATGATTAGATGCATTAACGTTTCTGTGGCACTGATGCCCCCTTTTACTGTAACACTTACACAAGCTGACCAAAAGAGAGGGAGAGAAGGAGAGATTTTTGCCCACAGGTGGACAAGTGGAGGCAAAACAATCATAAGCTGTAGATAACCCAGCCATTCAGGGGCCAGATGTGCTCTATTTTTCTATCTCGAAACCTACACACACACACACACACACACACACACACACACAAAGCTTTAATGTGTGTGACGATGCACTTAACCCCCTCCTAAACCCCCACCAAATGTTACCTTGTGATATGTGAAGTGCTTAGAGGGAAACATTCGCATTACTGTTGCTGTTTGTGGAACAGGAGTGGTGCTAGGAATGCTATTAAATATGAATCCTTATTTTAAATTCCCCTATAAGGAAAAGAAAATCTTTGTATGTTGCACTCCCTCAAGTCATATTTTATTGATGGAGAATATTCAAATTACTGTTAGAGCCTACAGCACACACAGGCTTCTGTGTGCGACAGGAAATGATGAAACTTTAATATTCTGTGAACATGTTCATCGTCTCTGTGGTTTATTCTATTACGCTAAGTGGCTGAATACTCAGCAGAAGCTCTTGGTCAACTAAAGAAGTCAGCATTTATTTGACTGAGACACGGAGGGGTTGAATGAGGCCATGGATCCATTAGTGCAAATGAAATTGTTCAAGGACACACTCCCACCACATTCCTGCACCATTAAATAGATGTTTTGTTGTTTTTCTTAATATGTGAGATGACACGTACAACTCAGGCTGAAAATGCTCTTATTAAATAGTGCTCATCATCAGTTGTCGTATGAGAAGCACACAACACTTATTAAATGTGTCTCATAGTCTCGAGCCCGAGGTGAGAGAGTCATCAGACTTGTATCTCCCATTTTAGAAGAGACGTCATTTCCAATACAAACACGCATGAGGTGTCTCAAAATAGATCAGTTGCTGTCATCAGACGAAGTGTTATTTACGTACTAGGAACCAGATTCCGCTCTATTCAACTTGAAATTGCTTTGGAAAGAGGTGTCATTGCAAAACTTGTAACCCCCCCCAAAAACAATCTCATGGCACTGTTTAAGCTGTACAAGAATTGAGAATTAAACGGTATATTTCAGTACTTTAATTGCACAAATTAAGCAATCACTCAAAATTAGAATGAAACACAGAGAGCCTTCATTTCAAATAGATCTCAGTTCACCAAGGGCGGCACTGCACCACACACCCCTGGCGCAAGGATATTTAAGACTAATTTTTAAAGAATTGCGGTACCTACATTAGTCACATGGGATTTAACGTAGCAAATTTCCCTGGGTGATGAAGTATATTGTATAAGAGTAATTTAGATAGAGCCGGCATATGGCAGGATTCTGGGCTGTGGAGAATTGGTTAAAGCTCTTAGAGGATGAAGGTAAATGCAGTTTTGGGAGGAGAGGATTATATATTCTTTTGCTATAACTTGTCCAGAGCTTCTCACAGAAAGAGAGAGAGCTTGTGAAGAGGGCTTTGTGGAGGTTACTAAAGCTTAAAGCTAAGGTAGATAATTTTGGAGAAACCAGCAAAAATAAGCTACATTTTGAATGTATCCAACCAAAAAAAAATCCCACCCCCTTCCTCCCAAGCCACTCCTCCAAAACACATGAACATGCACTGCTTGATGATTGCTGGGACGAGTCCATGAGAGAGACAGCATTAGGGAGAGGAGCGTAGTACGCTGTTGTCATATCCAATTACCTCATATCTGATTCACATGTAAGAACGCACCTAACATCATCATAATGAATGTAAACAATGGACATGGCTATTGTTAGTACTCACAGCTGTCGATTAGCTCGCTAGCTTTAGCAATATGTCTGCCTAGCCTTATGGAAGCCTCCAGTCACATGCAGTGAGCGCACAGGCAGAGTGCACACTGATAGGCAGCTAGGCCATCCGATCATTTCATTCGGATCAAGTGATTAGACAGGCTTTTTACGGCCTTGTGATTGCCACAGATGACAGGGTTTTTTCTTTTTATTGTCAGAGCATGTGATTTATTCATTGCTGTCAGGATGTAAAGAGAATTTCAAAAAATATAATGAAAAACTTGCCTACCCTAGCTTTAGGAGGGGAAAGAAGTCAAAATAGAGGAGCGGAGAGCGTTGCTGTGAGAGTGCAAATGTGAGGAAGGACTATGAAGGGAAAATAAGAGAAAAGAAACAGGGTGTTCCCCAACCCATATCGCTTTGCACTGATCTGATGCCAAGTAATCCGCTTCGGTCACTTATGATTGATCACTGGAAAGGATTCAGAACCATCGGTAGTTACAAGAGTCGGCAAAGTTCATCAGCGTCCTCTTTTTTTCATTCCATGCCCATTTAACATTGCCACTGGCAGTCCTCTCTCGGGTTTATAGCCCACTCAGGCTTGACCTTGGGCTCCGAAATAGCTCATAGAGAGCATAAAGTCACGACTGCCGCACACAGATACATAGACTATAGACTGTGATTGAACAGCAGAGTTAATGTGGCTGCTCCATTCACAGTTGTACTGCAGGCTTCAGTAACCTGACGTCAGTCTTTAGTTAAAGCAGGTTTTTAACTCTGCCCTGACAGAGCGCAAAGCACAGCAGTATAGCAGGCTTCAGATTTGAACTCTGATTTGAACTTGGGAAGTCCTGCTTGAAAGGTTTATGCTCTGCTAGAGCCCCAACAGGCAATTTGGGCAGTGAGTGGTGACGTTCTTGACTTTCCCCTGAAGCATCAGCCTACACTTGCTCACTGAGTTATCAATTTTTATTACCCAGCAGTTTATGAAATTCTGTGTATGGAAATAGAAGTTTAGGAAATCATACTATTCTATGTATGAATAGTACATGTTGTTTCACTGATTTGCTGATTTCAAAAACCCTAACATCTTTTCTGTTAGAGACAACTTGTAATTCTTACCTGTTTCTCTATGCGGCACACCAGGGATCATCAATTGCTATTCAGGAGGGCTAGAGTGCAACACAGTTTGAAGATTTCCCTGTTCAATGACGCCAGATTTAACTCACCAGTTAATTATCAGGCTTAGCAGGTGTTAGAGCAGGGAAATTGCCCAACTGTATTGAACCCTAGACTTGCAGGACTTGATGATCCCTGCAAGAGAATATGCAATGAAGAAGGATTGATCCGGTTCCAGAGTAGTGGCCATACTACATGACAGAAAGCATATGGCAACATTCAGGTGTGTGATAAGTAAGGAATAAAACGGAGTGGGGTATGCTGTTATAGCACAATAATCAGTGATTGTGTGGTGTGATGCTGCCTGACACAGAGTTACTGTAAGCAGCCCAAAGTTGATTTTCCAATAACAGCACATGAAGTATTTTATTCCATTATACCACAGCAATTTGCCAACACTAACAATTATTATTTATTAAAGAAAAGCATGTTATTCTTGCTATCGATTTGTGGATACATTTAATTTAGTAAAACATCCCCGACAAAACTTGCTTCCTGTTGTCACATAATTTATAGCAGCTATAAAAAGTCATCTCCTCAGCACTGTCTTTTCCCTTGAAGTTAATAAGAAAAAACATGCAGCTTGTCTTGTTAACTGCAAAGCCTTGTACCCTAAAGATTTCAGCATCGGTTTTACCTCTGACTGGAGACTCCTTCAAATAAATGTCTCCTCACCATATCTCAGTAACAATATCACCAATTGTTACTATACAAATGATAATAGAACAGAATATATATGATGGGATTATGTGATTATGATGTGCCTTATTTGACACTGTTGTCAGAGCTGGCATTATAGAAAATTCCTCAACACCGTATAACCAGTCAGATTCAAGAATTCAACAATGCTGTGCTATAAACTGGGACATTGCGGACACCATCACTACCAGAGTGTTGCAGGAGGACGCCGACCCCATTAGCTAGCATTAATCTCTTGATTATGAGTTGAGTACAGGTAAAAGCTTAGGCAGTCAGCATGACATGAACATTTAACAGCGCATGTTGATCTGGAGCCAGTTTAGTCCTGACACGGGTGACGTTACACAACAGGCCAGACTAGCTTGTCATGCTGAGAATGCAAAAGAATAGGAATGGGACAAACTAACTTTACACCTGAATGCTTTATCAGAGAGAGCGTTTCGGATACTCATTCACTTATTAACACATGTACAGTATAGTCTCGTTACCATACTGAAGCCTATATTATAATTATCTTATGGTTGCAGAGTCTCATTAGCATATAGAAGCTTCTATTATAGTTATGTTATGGCAATATAGCTTAATTAGAAGATCCCAGCCTTTTTTTAATTATTTTATGGTTGTAGATTCTCATTAGCAACTCCAAGGCTGTATTACGGATATATTCGGGAATATGCACCATACTGTAAATGTGGAAGAGAGAGGGAGAGAGAGAGAGGCTTTTCTTTTTTGCTGCCTTAACTAGTCATGGATACAATGATCAGGACAGTAATAATTAGGGCTGACAGAACCTATTTCTGTAATATATCTGTATCATTTGGATTCTTTCTTCATGTAAGTCTATCGAAACATGCATTTCCTAAATGTTTTAATACAAATGAAATAAATGCATGTTATTCATTTTTAAATTAAATACAAAAATATACAAAGTATCTGTCCTGACCGTAATCTCGTACGGTAGTAGATCATTTTTTTGTGGCTGAATCTCAAAAGGCAATCTGTTGGGCATTTACTGCACTAAATAACACTAAATGAAACGTTTCTTATTCCACTGTGAATGGCATTAAGGTTATATATTATCATTAGCATATTCATTTTTATATTACAATTATGTTTTGGTCATGTACTCTCATCAACATATTGAAGCCTAGATTATAAAGGTAATGATGATACACTGTCGTTAGCATATCAAATCCTATATTATACTATGGCCACATACTCCCATTAACAGATCCCGGACTACTGCATGATTCTTATGGTAAATATTCTTTTATGGTAATATTAGTTTAATTACCCAAACAGGTAAAACAAGCCTTTCACACTTGTGCACTACATGTGTACCTGTTTCATGTGAAATGATGAATTAGACTAGAGTAAACTGCACTGGTCACACATTTGCAGCTGATTAATTGCTGACGATCGTTAAGGATCGATCGGGCAACCAGGGATGACCAATTAGTCTCATTATTCCCCCCTTTCAATCAATCAATTAGGACACCTGAAAGGAAGCGATCGAGCACCCGATGACATCTTTGCGCTAAGATGGGATCATTCAATATCGGAGGCAAGTGATGACTTTATTTGTGTCCTGGAAACAATGGCTACATCTGAAATGACACTGTAGCAGTAGCAGGTTGATTAATTATGGTGAGGTTTTGAGCCATATATTAAAGTCATGAATCACTGGATTTGTTTAGATCACATGACAAATGACGGTTTTGTCATTGCAGATTGTCATTACACGCTGCATATGTTCATCAGCCGCTGACAGTCACTCTAATAATACAAGTGCATTTTTCAGACTCACGGTATTTATTTCAAATGCAGTTGACTGTTTTTTAGTGTTTGATCATTTGTAGCACATTGTCTTCTGTGTTGAGATTATGATAATTTTTATTAGATATGTTCATTTTTACAAGCATCTTCTGCTTTGCAGTTGTTTCCAGTGGGGTGAACAAGGCCATTAAAATAATTAGCTGTTCCTTGTAATTGTTTATGAGGTTTGTAAGAGCTACTGGGGCAGGACAAGATTGCACCACCTCTCTCTCTCTCTCTCTCTCTCTCTCTCTCATGTCATCTTTTCTGTTCTATCTCTCAACAACTACTCTGTTTCCCTTTCCTTTCTTCCTCTCTCGCCATCTGCCTGTCCCTCCCCCACCTCCTCTCCATCTTCTCTTCAGCAGATTTAGAGAGAAGGATGAGCAGTAGATTGAAACACTGAGGTCACAGCCCTGTGTAAACCACAGGTAGAGCAGTAGTGATTGGAAGCCAGTCAGCTCAGTCAGAAGAATTACTTTTACACCCAAAACACTACTCACACACACACACACACACACACACACACACACACATATATATCTAATACATCTGAATATATCTATATATATCTGAGCAACACCAAGGATTTTTTTCTGACCTGGTTTTCCAAAGCTATAGCCTGAAAACGTGTGTTTTTCAATCAATCCATATGACTGATGCTTTCCATAACCACATGCGAGAGACTCATTCTCGACCCATGCTGGAACTCCCTGGCTGAAGAAGCACCGATTTAAATGATATTGAATGTTCTGTCCTTTGTGACTTGTTGACCATAAAGTGCATTTCTGGCCTAATCAGCGGCTCTCACGGCGTCAGACGCCTCATCTCATTGACATCCAGATTGTTTGGAGCTCGTATCCTCTATCCTGGAGGACCTCTCAGTGGGCTCTTCAGAGCACTCTTGCCTCCCTGAGAGTGACTTGTAAAATTGGGGTCAGGTTAGGAAGATGGCAGGTGGTGTTAAATATGGAGGAGTGGGTGTTTATCCTCTTTAGCTGCAATAATAATTGCCACCACTCAACCCATCTGCCCTTATGGAGACCAAGCTCTCCAAGACTGGCAGAAATCCTCACGGCCGCTCAGTTTTATTATCAGTTGAGCTCTTTTTGCTCTGCTTTGCTCGTCTTGTTAGTCTTTAGGATCCTGTTTGAGAGATGTCTGCACACGCTTGTCGTCCCACGTTGGCATTCAGTGTCAGGCACGGTTAAGTAGCTGTGGGCTGAGTTGACAATTCAGAAGAAAGAGAAAGAGAGTCATGCTGGGAATCCAAACCCATTTTCCTGCACAACATTTTGAGTTCTAACTCAAATGTACTGAAAATATATATTATTCCCTATACACTACTTTTTTTTCGGGGGCTGTCATTTTGTAGCGGAGAATATTCAGTGCACGTGTTCAATCCCACAATGCAAGATGATAGGTAGAAATGATGTGGAAAGGTTATACCCAAGTGTTCATGGAATACTCACAATGCACTGGGTGGTTTGTTTTGATTAACACACATTATCTGAGGAACACAGCAAGCTAATATGGCAACGTCCCTTCAGACTGCATATGAATATAAGGTGACTGTTTTGTGAAGTGCAGTAATATATGTTTGGTTTATTGTTAGCTCGGTTATTGTCCTTAAATTTCATATGCAAAGAACAAAACATTACACAGAACACCACACAGGAGTTGATTATTTTCCGATAAGAGTATGCTCTGTTGTGTTTTATTCATCTTATACTACAAAAATCTCCATTTTTTAAACACTTTCCTGTGTTGAAAAACGTAAAGCTTCAGCTTTACCTCTAATTGTTACACTGGAGACTCCTGCAGTCTCCTTACAGAAAATATCACCTTATCAACAATTACACATACACTTCTATGGTCCACGTACAAGCCGCTACTATAGAAAGGATAATGTATGAGAAGGAGCATGTTAGTGTGAGCAAACTGTTGATTAGCCTTGTAGCAGAACCACAGTCGGAGCTGCTGTTATAGAAAAGTAACAAGCTTTGAGAATGCAACATTGCTCTGGCATTAGGTTAGCCAACATTGTGCATGTTTATCTAATGGAATGTGATTACTGTGAGGAGCAAACTCGTGTAATTTAGTATGCAAAATTGCTTCCTTTAATCACACCTTCTATTTCCTGCAATAGAGTTCTGTGTAGCTCCGGAGTTTCCAGTGAAGGCAGTAGTGAATAGGAGACCATAATGAACACAGCAGCACTCTTTTTCTCGCGTCTTCCCCCCTCTCTGTGCACATCTTATTCGGTTATCCCTCTGGTCGGTTCATCATCTCCCTCCCACTTTCATTCTCTTATTCTCCATATTTCTCTCCATCCCTTCTGTGATTGGTGATGATTTATAAAGCTGGTGAACTCCTTCCAGCAGCACCCAATTCGGTGTGATTGAAAGTGTCGACTGGTAATTATTCTGCTGGACGTATTGACTCAGCATCAGCAGCAGCAGTCACTCTGCGCTGCGATTTAAATCAAAGCGGCCCGTTACCATGGCGGCACCAGCATCTCTACCTCTCACACACTGAAGCCTTTTTCTCCTGCGCTCTCTCGCTTGCTGGTGATTACTTCGTTGGTTTCTTTTTCATCTACCTCCATTTTGTTTGCCTACCCCATTTTCCCCTTTCCCATCTCTCTCTCTTTCTCTCTGTCACACACAGACACACACACACACACACACACACACGCATACACGTACATGCATACACACGCTCTCTCTCTCCTCAGTCCTTGTTCCAAAGGCCACGTCGCATCAGATTTCATCTTGTTTTTAACACTCCTGCCTGTTTCCTACCTCTCTTCTCTCCTGTGGCTCTTAATATCATTCCTCCTTTTCTCTGGCAACCCGTCTTTTTCCTGTCATGCAATTTTTGCCTCTCTTCTTCCTGCCTTCTCCCTCTCCAGCAATCTTTTTTTTCCTCTGCACCCTGCATAAGGGTCGATGCCAAGACAGCTGCAAGGAGCGGGATTAAAAAACGAGAGTGCGAGAAGGAAAGAGAGAGAGAGATAGAGAGAGAGAAACAGCACGAGTAAGCAAGGTAGAGACGGCAGGAAAGGAAGAATCATAGACAACATAGGGCTGTGATAGAGCTTTAATAGAGTGAGAAAAACTCGCAGAGTGAGAGACGGACAGGGCTGCAATATCTGGGAGCAAATAGAGACCTGGAAACTCAGTACACCACAGCAGCGCCAGAACACCAGAAATCTCCACACTCGCTAGTTCTACTGCTCTCTTCTATAGCAGTGATGGACTGTCAGTATATCACTACACTATCTTGACTCCGCCGCATGATAAGATGAATAACACAACTCCTGAATAGCAGGTGGGATAAATAAAAATGATTTTACATGCCGATATATCAGAAAGATAAAAGATTAGCATTAATTATTGGAGAATATTCTTTATTAAACAAATAACATAAAAAAATGTATCAAGCAACAGACAATATGGAAGTCTGTCAGTTTGTTTGCTCCACCCGTACAGTATAAATAAACTGGAAAAAAGACCTGCGGGTTGATTAAAGGGGCGGTCCGATAAACCTTTGCTTCCGCCTGGGGTGACATACTCATTTCAGCTAACAGACAACATTAGATTTACTCCACTGTCAAGTGGCTGGACTACGAAAGCAATTAATTTAGAACACTAATAACACGTCAACAACTCCGCTTAACTGGGTTCATTTATTGGCATTTGTCTGAAAGGTATAAATAAAAAATGTAAAAGTTGTGACTGTGTGTGTTCAATTACCCCATTGCTGTAAAACCTCCATAAATGAGTGCATTTGGAAAGCCATGGTTACAGAATCAATTTTTTTTGCTTCCTAATGCAGAATTACATATCAGTACATTTTCTCAGCAGCTGAAGTTATGGCCCTAACTTTATTGCTCTATTTTTCTCCCTAGTGGAATAACTGAGACTAGCTCTATTTTTTCTATCCTTCAATTCGATTATTCGTGTCAGCAAACTATGTTTGGAAACAGTGGAGTGGAGATTACTGTAAAATGAAAAGTGTAAAGAAAATAGTAAGATGGCAATAAGGAGTAATATAGTTTTTATAGTTTTAAGTACATCTTTTGAATGATATGATTATTTTTAAACATAACATTTAAATGGTTTAAACTGACTAGGTATCGCAAATAAACGCAGAGAATAATATTATTATTATCATTGTTATTACAGGAGTCATTCTTTATTTTTGTCATAGCAAATGTGATTAAAAATTGTTGTAGGTTGTAAAGGTTGTATGTATGTAGGATTACATTATATGTATATCTATGCTGTATTTTAAACCATAGTAAATTGTGTAAGTCGTATTTACAACTTTGTGTTTACGAAGCCTACTTTTGCCTCCCTCCAGTGAGAGAATCCTACGGGTCATGATCGATATTCAATCATTTGTCACTTAGCAGATCAATCGTTTGAGTCAGCAGATCTTTCTGTTATGACTGATATTAATTCCTCTCTTGTTCGCCGGCTGGTGATTATCAGCGTTCCTGTGCAAGTGACGGTAGTCTGTGTCAGGCTGGGTGTGAAAAATAACATTCTTTTTTTCTAAACATGGGCAAAAAAACCTATTAGAAAATAAGGAGTGTTAGTTATCTTTTTTGCTTATGTCTGTGTTGTCATAAACGGCATGATGGCCACACATTTGGGCTTGGGTGAAACTGAACAAATCAATAAATACATCTAAGCAAATCATTTGACTGAACAGACGCAAATGTCTTGACTCTGAGAGCTCATATATACACACAGTACCGGTCAATAGTTTGGACACACCTACTCATTCATAGGTTTTTGACTATTTTCTACATTGTAGAACAATACTGAACACATCAAAACTACTGTATGGCACATATTGAATTATGCTGTACACAAAAAGTATTTCATATTTTAGATTCTTCAAAGTGACCAGCGTTTACCTTGATGACAGCTTTACACACTATTGGCATTATCTTAACCAGCTTCATGAGGTAGTCACCTGGAATAGTTTTCAATTAACAGCTGTGTCTTGTCAAAAGTTGATTAGCGGAATTTCTTTGTTGGTAAATATCCCTATTCAGCAACTGTAGTAATCCATATTATGTCAAGAACCACTCAACTAAGTAAAGAGAAACAACAGTCCATCATTACTTTAATTACTTACATTACCTTAAGACATGAAATGTCCTAAGTAATAAATATAACGAAAAACCATTGAATTAGAATGTGTGTGTGTGTGTGTGTGTGTAAGATGTGTATAAGTGTTTTTTTTCCCACCATCAGTTCCTAGATGTGTATTTACAGTATGGATTAAGTCTACTGTTGAGTCTCCGGAGATTAAAACACTTCTTGGAGATTGATTACTGATTGATTGCTGTAAAGTCTATTCTACAGCTGGTCTGTGTAACTCTATGAATGAGGAATCTCCGTTGTAAATCCATTTTAATCTAGCACCAGGCTTACGGAAAACCACCCGGGTGAATCTGGATTGAAACAATCACCGACTATTTTGTGCTTCAAGATTGTAAACTATATGTGAATTGTGGACGCAGGAAAGGTACACTGGAAATATCCTTCACTTATTCATGACATACAAACTGCGATCACATTCCCCATTAGTGTAATTCAAATCTAAATGGTGCTGCAGCGTGTAGCATTGACACCGCACAGCTCCAGGTTGGAGTCTTGTCTGGGTTTCTTCCAGGTTCTCCGGTTTCCTCCCAGTAGATCTTAAATGCTCCTAGGTGTGAATGTGTAACAGTTACTGATGATGAATAAAGGAATAAATAATATTATACTATGACAGACCACATGAGGATTAGCGGTAGCACTGCAATATGCATTCTCATCACATTTTCTTATGCAAAGAAAATCGCAATGACACAAATTCAATTAGTTTTTATGTATTTGCCCACAGTAATGTTTCTCAGTGCTAATAGTTAGGTTGATTTTACATGGCGTATGTTATATACACGGTATTTTAAGGCAATAACAGTGGGCACAGACAATCTCCAGTATAAGAAAGATCGCCTTTATTGCCTACAAGGACACCAGGACAACTGCTCTACAAACACATTAGTGTTGAAGAATTGCTGTGCAAATCAGCAGTGTGAAAAAAAGCCAGTAAGGCTAGAGCAAGCTACAGTCATAGCTGCTGGCAGCAGCTTGTTTGTGCAAGATTTTTAGAAATGACAGCTGGCTCAACCCAATAAGTGTGACAGCCAGGCCTGTTAGCATCAAGACAGCCCTTGACTTCAGCTTGTTAATGAAGTGCACTGCTCGAGGGTAAAGACCTGAAGCAGCAGATCATTTCAATCTCACTGGGCTTCTCTTTCTATCTTTTGCCAGAAGATGACAAGGAACTTCACTGAGATGACTTGTCCTGAGTTTTATTTAGTCCGCCCCTTCGTCTCTATAGCTATTTCTTTTAGTCCTATTATAGAAGTATCATAAGACAGTGTTGATAGTGCACTTGTTGCTCTTTAGCTGTGTAGTCATGGGTGAAAAGAGAATATTGCCTCAGGCCCAGGTCACAGCTTTATTGAGCTCCAGTTTAGAGCAAAGAGATTGGTAAGTTTTATTGACGATCTTTTCTGTCTCTGCTTGTCTACCTGTCATGCCAGGTACAGCAGTAAACAACCCCAGTTGTATATGATACAAAATTCAGCTATAATCTTTCAGCTAAAGTAGGTGTCGTTTTTCCAGTCATATTATGAGGGATATCTACAAATCTTGAAAAACCGCTGAGGGTACAATGCTTTGTGGGTGTTTTTTTTTTTTTTTTTTTTTTTCCATGTGTGCCATCTAATGTTTTTTTTTCTGGTGCTTCAGGGTGAGTTTCCTGGAAAATAGTCCTGCAGGAGAGTCACCTTTAATTTCTCAAGTAGGGCCATGAAGCTGGAACTTTGGGATACGATAATGACAGTGTGAAAACATCCAGCAGCCCTGGGAAATCAGCCTTAATATTTTCCAGCCATTTCATTTTCAATTTCTATTTTTCGAGGGCCTCCTCAATTACTAGTACCCGTTTCTCTCCCTTGTGCTCTCTTCGCACAGGTCCTCTAATCTCCCTCACTTCCTCTGACAGTCTCCTAAATGCACAGATGAGTTTTGGAGAGTTAGCTGTTCTCGGTGCTCTGGGCTCCATGGGTAAAAGTGTGTGCGTGGGTGTATGCCTGTTCTAATACCCGTGTGCACAGGTGGGTTTCAGCGATGTGAGTGGTGGTTCAGCGGCTGGTACAATAATGAAGGGAGAGACTTTAACAGAGAGAGGAGAGGAGGGAGGGAGCAAGCAACAAGAGACTAAAAATAGAGCAGAAGGCCAGCCTTTCAGCAGTGGGCTTGGGTTAAAGGAGTCATATCCTGAAAAAAAAATAAATAAAATAAAAAACGGGATCAGAATGAGTTTCCTTTGTTCCTCATGTTCTGAAAAGCCAAGGAATTTCCCCCTGGTAACCGGCCAAAAATCACGACAGATTTTTGTAGCGCTGCAGAAATTGGCTCTAGTTGCAGCAGTGTTTCATTGCACTGCTAAAGGCACATTTTCTATGAACCTCCTCTTTTAAATCCTTGTAACATTTTGGAACGTCATCACCCTTACTGATAGAAAAATGCTATTGCAAACTACTTGCAGAAGAACATTTCAAAGGGGTTCTCTGCTGCACGGTTTACTCAACTAATAATGCCCAATAAGTAACATGCCTACTATATAGTAACGATACCAGTAAAGTACTGCTTCCGTTCCCTCATTATTACAAATCTGTGAGTGTCAAAGCTACTGTGTATCAGGAGAAATAGCAAAAACCTCTCAGTTGCTTTATTGTAATCTCTAGTCACTCTCTACAATCTCTCTACAATCAATAAGACTAGTGAGCCCAGGAGCCATAGCTAAAATACAGCGTAGAGAACAAAACCTCTGGTCGCTTTTGATGTGTGGATTTTTATTTCCTGATCTGTGCTCTCTGTATATTTTAGTATTTAACCTGTGTAGTTTGTTCTCACAAACACATCATTCTAGCTAAAACACAGAGCAACAAATATAAGTTACACACTGGTGGTGAGCAAACACTAAGGATGATGCGCATTCAACTGATATATCCATGTCTGAAATACAGAAAATAAGGAGATACACACTAGTTCGCTAATTTCTCAGCTACATAATGAAACAAACTCCACAACAACGATAAATCACCAGAGTGTCGCCTTATCATTCACTACCTTCCTAACAAATTGGTGAAAAAATATAGTTGCCTCACCGGTTTTCCTCTTATCGCGTAGTATCAGACTCTATTACTCCCATTTGTTCACAATCTCATGCTCTCACTCTCTCTCTCTCTCTCTCCTGATTGAATGTCTCCTGCCAATCACTTCCGACAAATCATTTCCCACCAATTCCAATCTGACACTCCTGACATACCGCAGAATGTGAATTGCAGGACTGACCAGGCGACTCACAGCAGCTGAGGAACATCATTTTATGAAGTATCTTTTGGCACCTGACTTAATAGTCATGACTTTTCAATTCGGAAAAAAAAAAATCTGAAGTTACATAATAGTGGATAATGGATGCGTACAAGCAGCAAGTAACGAGTGAAACCATTTTATTAGAAAGGATGAAAAATGCATGAAAGAAATATGAGAAACATGCTGTCGCTGGCTGTCTATATGACAGAACTAACATATATTTGTATATTTGACTGTTTATTAGCATGGCTGTCAAATAGCAATAATTTATCTTTCCAAATAAAGAATAAAGCAAGCCCACAAAGTTCAGCAATCAGCATTGTGATTATACTAAAAACAGATATTGTAACGATATTCATGTTCTTCCAATACAGAACCGAGCTTCTTCCTGTAGTACTTAAATGGAACTTTGAAATAATTCCAGCACATTTTTTCCCATAAACATTACCAGGCTTCAAATAAGGCAAGCTATTTTAAATAAAGGAAATGCTATCTAATATTTCTCATTCTGAGATTATTATATAACAAATTAAGCCTATTTCTAGAAAAAATTTCCAGCTAATTTGGCTTGAAATAGGCACAATTAACAAATTAAGTCTATTTTGTCGGCCAAAATTTCAAACTTAAGATGAGTTAAAAAAACAAACAAACAAACAAACAAACAAACAAACAAAAAAACTAGAAATAGGCTTAATTATTTTATATTTTGTTTAAAGACAACCAAAGAAGATAAGAGAAAATAAGAGAACTATTAGTTGAATGTCCCTTTACTCAAAATATTTCTAGTTGCTAAGATATCTATTTTTTTTTTTTCAGTGTATTAGAAACAACTATCTGCCCTTCATTTACCATGATAGTAGCCATTACCACGTCATGTACTTCAGGTCACTGAAAGCATTTTCCTGACACTACACTGACAACAAAGTCCAGTACAGACTCCTTATCTCAGCTGATAACGCCACACAGCCTATTTATGGTGAGTGTCAAGTCGTATTTTAGAGCAGAGGTTTTCAACTCCAGTCCTAGGAGTTCACTAACCTGCAGAAACCTTCTCCTGTCATTTACACCTTTTTCAATAAATCCCCAGAACTGGAGTTGAAAACCCATTCCGTAGGTTTATGTACAGTATTAAAGTGTAGCAATAAGAGATAATACAACCTAAATGCAATTATTCTGACTCCTGTCACAGCCACTTCCTGGCTGACCCGATTCATTTCCCACATTCTTCACATGGACTATGTTTGCAGTACACTTTTCTTCAGAGATGGTCGTGAGTGCTTCATAGCACTTTAACATCCTTTGTGAGGAAATTTACCGTCGCACTTTCAGGCCTACAGTTAAGATGCAGTTTTTCTGCTGCGCTAAACTCTGCCAATGTCCACACACGGGGTCATGTTAAATGTTTTTAACTTTTGCTTAAGGCTCTACAAGATAACATCCACATCCACAAGGAGTGTCTTTTTAAGACATTTCCTTCACTGTATTTTTGTTGTTTCAGCAAAGCTTGTAAAAAAGCATGAAAAGGAATAGTATTGAAGCAATAAAAACAATCTTTACTTATGATTTACATGTTTATTCCTTTGCCATTGTGTGTTCAGATTAGGATTTGGGAAAATGTTTGCAGAGAAGGAAGGGTTTGTAGAAGAAAATTCTTATAATACATATATTTTTCATATATTTATGTCAGTAGAGACTTCTTCGCACCATACACCAGGGCATATTTTTTCGGTCATATAAAGATTCTTTTTAACTTAATCCTTGATTTTATTCCTGTTCTTGTTAACCTACACGCTTCCTGTTGATTAGTTACACCTGTTCCTGCTTTCCCACCTGGTCTTGTTAACACTCCCTGTCTGATAATTGGTTCTTTTTCTAGCATCCTTATTCAAACTAATTTTTCCCCCAACACTTCCGAAACCTGGTGTTTTCCTACAGTTTTTTCTTAACACCGTGTAGTTTCTAATCAGTATGACTTTGCCTGTATTAACCCTGTCTTCTTGGATTCTAATTCTTGCTATATATTTGAGCATGATTGTTCAAAAGTATGCATACTGTATAGCTTGATTTTAAGTGGTATAATCATCTCTCACACAAAATTTACTCTATATAGTAATTACATAATCTGAATGTATAATCCAGGATCCACGAATAGGTTCCTAATCTCCTATTCAAGTTTATGCTAGCTATCTGGCTGTAACTGCTAACACCGCACTGCCCGAGCATACCATTCACTAGCTTAATGTAGGACACAAGCTTGTTGCACGAGTTCTTCATCACTTCATCAGAATTGAATAGGAGCTATTGGCAATTTGGTCTGATTTGAAGGTGGCAAGTTCAAATCCCAGGGCTACAGGAAAGCTCTGGGATTGTAGGTTAAAACGTACAGTACGGAAATATATCATAACACAATACTAAATTTTCACAATACACAAACGTAGTGTTGTTTACAAAGTGTAAGCTAAACAATAGTCCCAAATAAAAAAAAAATAATACGTATCTAAAATCAGTGTTTACTCAGAATTAAATTGTAGCCATGAGTGAAAAAATCAGATAAAGTGTTGTATTACTATATTATAATATTGGGGACCAACTTTTACAACAAACTAACACACACGCAGACACCGCGCACCACACACACTGTGGTGTATTGTGCCCTACCTTGAGCTGGTTAGCTAACCAGGCTGATAAACACATATGAACGTACATATGAACAGACTCTATAAAACAGCGTGTGTAGAAAGACCCTGAGAAACTCACAATACCGGAAAGCAATTTTATTGAACAAACTCTAGATATGTGATATAGACCACAATGAATGATTTAAATGAAAAGAAAAAAGAAAACTAAAAACATCAAGTCTTTGAGAGACAGGGAGAGGTAATGGAACAGACAGCTTATTGCACAAACAGCTTTGTGATTCGGTTGCTTTTCTCAGTATCTTAATGGAAGTGGCATACATTTTTTATGCATTTGTGTAAGCTTGAGTGTGTGTGTCTGACAGCGAGAGAGAGAGAGAGAGAGAGAGAGAGAGAGAGATATGCAAAACCCGGTGTATACAGATAACACCTGCTGCCATCTTGGTCTCCAAAGTCTTGGGGACAGAAAGGCTCATGTATTGTATTCAATAACACACACACACACGCACACACACCTTAGAATTTTCCTCACTGGCTTATAGGGATTCAGACACAGATACAAGGGGTAATACAATAGGAGTGTTTTGAGAAAGATATAAAAAGCAGGATTTTGAGCAATGCTGTAGACAATATAAAACCCGATGCAGACATGCACTTATAGAAAATGATCAGGATAGTGTAAATGCTGCCCAACATGTTATTGTTACCATCCTGAAGTGTTTTATTGCACTTATTCCCTTGCAACAATTTGATAATGATTACAACTTTCTATTATTAAAGGACATCATAGTTTTTCGTCTGTTTATAGTATGTTTAATGTTGTGTTCATTAACAAAAGAATTTCCATAAACAGTCATTTTCACACGAATCTCTTTTTTTTTCTTTCTCTTGAAGTTAACAAGAAGAAATAAATGACTGCTTGTCAGGTTACCGAGAAACTGCAAAGCCCTCCTCAAGCCTAATCGCTTCTGTTAAAGCATTGTTTCAGTCAACACTCTGAAAGATGGATTTGATCTGAAATGGATCATAAGGTCTTACATAAACCTGTGGGGTCACTGGTAGCTTGAGTGCACGCTGTCATTAAAGCAAAAGGGGACATACCAACTACGAAGAAACCCTGAAATTCATCTCAATATTTCAAAGGCTCACTCGAGGTATTGCCAATAATATACAACCCAAATTCCAGAAAAGTTTGGACGTCCTTTAAAGTTGAATAAAAGGAACACTAAAAGACTTTCAAATCACATGAGCCAATATTTTATTCACAACAGAACATAGATAATATGACAAATGTTCAAACTGGGAAATTGTACACCTTTATCCACTAAATGAGCACATTTCAAATTTCATGCCTGCTACAGGTCT
>JAQQZR010000001.1:6446415-6462387 GCA_030068235.1 Notoglanidium macrostoma
TGTGTGTGTGTGTGTGTGTGTGTGTGTGTGTGTGTGTGTGTGTGTGTGTGTGTGTGTGTGTGTGTGTGCAGGTTAATCTAATTCAGGCTTTTGTGTGAGAGTGTCTCTGTGGGGAAGTGATAAAATGAGAAAGAAGCCTAAATATGGCATCCTGGTTGTTCATATCAGTTCATATAAATCAGAAATATGGTGGTAACAGAGCAATCTTCTAATTATCTTCTACATAATGTCACTATCTTGTCTGTGTTGAAGTGAGTACAGCTTTGGAGAGTCAGGTGGGCAGTTTCATTGGGCCCCATCTAGTCTTTAATATTTTCAAAAAGAGGGTAACATTAGGACTTCGCTGTTCATCCATCAGTGTAAAACCATAGCGTTTCTCTGATGAGGCCATTGAGAAGAGGCGAATTTATTTCACCTTTTCATCAGGAAGGCCTAAAAATGTTGTGGCCCACCCTATCCACCCACCCAGGAAATATGTCTCCCATAGCATCCAAACAAAGAAAGAACTACTAAAAGATAAACTAAACATTAAATAATTTGATATCCTAAATAGATTTTTACATTATATCTTAGTGTGTCATCTTTTGTAATGATTTATGAATGTTAATTATTATCATTCATTTCAAGGTAACTGCATTGGTCATGCTCAACTCTTCCAGTGTGTTTCTATCTGGTTAATCACAGCAAGGAATGTAAATAGAGGAAGTACAGTGAAGGTTTTTAACAGCTGTACTGTTACAAAGGGGTACCAAAGGAAAAAATGAGAAAAGAACTACTGACTACAGGTTAGAAATGTTTTCAACTAGTTGCTCTGGGTTCTCCATGCTTATCTGATTTCTGTCATTGTATGCACTTGCCAAAAGTTTGTTTCAGTTTCTCGGACAAAGTATTTCTGAGCAATCAATAAGAGTTTTAAGTGTATATTTTCAGACCTCAGCATTGTTTTTCTTTTTGTCTAGTTTAATTATGTGCAGTGTAATCAAGTGCAAAAAAATATGTGTGCCTATTATAGTTTTATAGCATTAAAAAAAATCACTTTCAATGACAGATTCCAGAAATCGCCAGTTGACCTGCAGTCTTACATGGGAGAGCTTTTGGTCATGTTGTTGGTCAGTAATAGCTTATCTGCATTGTATCTTAGAATAAGTCCCTGTTTTTTCCCTATAACTGCTTCACACTAGGGACCATGCTCTAGATATTTCAGCTACCCCAAAGCACCTGCTACAAAATGTTCCTGGCGCTGCTGCTGCTTTGTGCCTCCTGTTGTCTGGCAAAAGTACCGCAATGCCTGGGCCAGACTGCCAAGCAGTTTCCATCAGGCATCTCAACATTCACCCAAACTGAATAAATACCCCCTCCCTCCACCATCCCGACCGTCCAGCACCACCGGCACTATTAATGCCAGAATATGATAATATTTTCTGCACTATATCCCTTAACAACTTTAAGGGATTGTTCCTCAGGGTGCAATGCGCAGTTATCGATATTCAGTAGGCTGCTGCTCATGTTTTATATCGTGCGCATTTTGCACTGTCAGCCAGCTCATAACTGCACTATGCTGTCTAGCTTATCCTATATGGGGAGAAATAATAAGAGTGTCATTCTTTTTGACAAACTAACTTTGGCAATGATGATGTTAATCATAGCAAGTTTTCAGCAGCTACCTGAGTGCAGTGATGATGTTTTTTGATGGCATTATTTTATCGGTAGTGGATCTTTTTATTTTTAATCACTAAATCATAGCCATTGCAGGACATCAGCTACGACAGAACACGCTAACTCGTCTTCATTTTATACAGCTGCATTTGTCGTCACTGACATATTCCTTTTTGGATTGCTTTATTTCTAGTCATTAAATTGATGTTCATTAAATCCGTGTGTAATTAAAATTAATCAGTGACAGCACATTCTGTATATAAACTTTCAGTAACTCATGACAAATATACTATTTGAAACCCATCAGTTAAGGTTCAGATTAGTGAATCTCCTTAAAGCTAAACTTACCCAATCTCCGGAGCTCTTGTAGCATACAAAAGTTTTTTGCAAATTAACTGCCTAATCATGAATGCTATATTTCTTGTGTAAATGTGATTATGAATAAATTAGCTCATACCAGTTTGATAAATGAGGCTCAATATGTGTTTATTCTCGCATTATGTTGCACATTCATTTGGCTCATAATAAGACAGAAGTTTGCATTTGTTGGATGATAGTCAAACTCATTTGTTATGTTGTGTAATACGACAGACACTTTTGTCAATTACCTACCTCCAACTTCAAGATGCTGTTTCTGTAGTTCTGCTTATTTAGGGTGTACTGTACAGATATCTATAATCTTGTGATGAATACTTATTGCGTTTTGCTGCACTGCACTGTTCTTCCCATAATGTTTGCATTATAGACATCATTTCTGAAGACACAGTTCACCTGGATCAGGATGGGATAACTATTGAAAAATTGATGTGACTTGGCATTTGCGTTCGTGTGTGTCTGCGGACGCATTGGATCCCACAGGCTATGGGGATTTGCAAGCACTTCTCCATGCACACTTGTTTTCCTATCCACCATGCATAAACCTTTCTCATAGCAAAACCCCCAAAGTTAACACCTACTCAGTTAATATAACCTCAGCTGGACACAAATGTTTTACTGGATTTCACTGTGCTCCTTAGAATCAGTTGCTTTTCTGGGAAGACGTTTTAATCACCAGCGAGAGTAATCAGATCAGGCATCCTGATGTGCACATATGTTCTGAGTGTATCAGTGCCCATTGGAGTGTTGTACAGTTTGAAGATGAATGCACACTGTCAAATCTGCTGTTAACTGAAACAAAGTGATATTGTGACCTTAGTGTTAAAGGGAAGAATCTGAAATCTGGAATTTTGGGTGAATATTCTGTAAGTACCAAGACTGGACTGGACTTTATTTAATAATAATAATAATAATAATAATAATAGAAAATAATTTTATTATTATTATTCTTATAAATTAGTTTGGCATATTTACTACTTGAGTATTAATAAAATTGAATATGTGTACTCTTAATTACTTTTCCACAGAAAAACCAAAATTTTTCTCCTTTATTTTTATTTAGATATTCAAAGTAGTCAAAAGTCTCACCTCTCATTCAGCCAGTGACTCTAAGCTACAGGAGATGGACTATAAAACTGAAACACCTGGTCAATATAGTGTCTGAGGATTCACGATTGTATATGCATGGCCTGGTGGCCAAACTTCATTGATTGCACGTTGCTTCAGAAAGAGCAGGCTGTGAAGGTTGAATTAGCAGAGCAATAGCATAGCTGTACATAAAATATTGCAATCCATATAACATAATGGGAGACATAGCAGAGTTCACAAGCGGACAAATTGCTGGTGTACGTCTTGCTGGCGCATCCGTGACCAGGACCGCAAATTTGTGTGATGTATCAAGAGCCATGGTATCCCGGGTAATGTCGGCATATCTCTGCGAAGGACAAGCCACATCCAACAGGAGTAACTGTCCATTCAAGAGGAAGCTGTCGGAAAGGGATGCCCGGGTACTATGCCGGATTTTATCCAAAAAACCTAAAATTACAGCTTCCCAACTCACTGCACAATTAAATTCTTACCTTGACTCACCTGTTTCCACAAAAATTGTTCGTCGGATGCTCCTCAGGGTCAATATTCATGTTTGGACTGCTATAACCAAACTGTTCGTCACTTCTGCCAATACGAAACATCCGTTTCAATGATGCCAGCAGCGCACATCTTGGGCTGTGGACAATGTGAAGCATGTATTGTTCTTTGATAAGTCCACCATTACTGTCTTTCCCATATCCAGGAGAGTTTTAGTCACAAAGAGGCTTACCACCCGAACTGTTGTACCCAGAGTGGAGTTTGGGGTAGCTCAAGATGATTTGGGCTGCACTATCATGGCACTTCCTAGACCCACTGCTTGTTCTAGATGGACACATCACTGCCAAGGACTACCGAACCATTCTGGAGGACCATAAGTTTCTCACATGGGGTATCATTGCCTCAAGGCTCTCAGCTAGTGATTAGAAGAGTGCATGTTGGCTTTGGATAAAAGTGTCTGCAAGTGTGTCTAAAATATAATGCAAAGTACATCATCTTTATCCTAAAAATTTGGAATAATTTTAACTTAAATTTAACAATTAATTAATTTAAATTAATAAACTTAAAATTCTTTTTTACTCCATTGCATTTCCTGTTTCCATGTTATATTGTTATTTAGGCCTATTATTTATTATATATATTATATATAGGCCTATTAGTTATTTAGCATTGACTAAATTATCTAAAATCATAAAGCAGAGATCTGAATTGGTAGTTGAACACATTCTCTTTTTATTTGATTCAGTTACTGCATACGTTTTAACATAATAAGGACTTCTGTTAGAAAATATGTTCATAAAACAAAACTTAATGCAATGCAAATAGCGAGCTCTTCTATCTGATTATAAAAATTACTGAATAGGGGAAATTATTCAATCACATTCAACACAAAGAGAGATTAAGTCTTTTATAACAAGTTGTTCCTCAACATATGTTACTTAGCATTTGCTATTGACGTATGTTGAATCATAAAGAACAAAACACAAGTCAACATTACAGAAAGATAAGCTTCTCTAAAATCTCAGGATCTTGATAATGTTTTGTGTGTGCATGTGTGTGTGACCGAGAGCGCTCTAAGGTATATAACATCACAACATTACACATTGAACCGTCAAACTCAGAGCGAGAGAATTGTGAGAATTGTGTTTTCCCCTATCTAACACATCAGATTCATCACATGAAGGTCTCAGTCATTAGCTGAGGAGTTGACTCATGTGTGTGTCCTGCTTTGAGGGCTGCATCCTTCAGAGACTCGTTTTCTGTAGGAGTGGAAAGAAATAGCCATTTCTAATTCACTTTATTGTGCTTTTTTGTAGCAGAACCAAAGTGCTGTCCTGTCACACAATCACTGACACTTATGTGAATTAATAATGAACCAAACAGTGAAAACTTCTCCACACTTCCTCCATTTTGTATAGTAAGTTTTCTATATATACAGTATGTATAGTACCAGGCAAAGTTTGGACACACCTACTAATTTATAGGTTTTTCTTTGACTATTTTCTACATCATGGAACAATACTGAAGACATCAAAACTATGAAACATCACATATGGCAAATATGGAATTATGCAATAAACAAAAATATTGTAAAAAAACCAAAAACAAAATACGTTTCATATTTTAGATTCTTCAACGTAGTCACCATTTTCCTTGATGACACTATTGCGTCATGAGGTAGTCACCTGGAATGCTTTTCAATTAACAAAAAAAAGTGTGTCTTGTCAAATGTTGGTTAGTGGAATTTCTTGCCTCCTTAATGTGTTTGAGATCATGTGTTGGTATACAGTAAATAGCCCAATTCCACAACTGTAGTAATCCATATTATATCAAGAACCACTCAACTAAGTAAAGACTGGTACTGTATAGTAGTTAATTTTCCTGTAACACATCTGTAGTATCTAAGGGCAGTTCACCCAGGATGAGTGGTCTTCATTATAAATCACAGATATAAGAGTATCTCATCCATCACATCTAAAGTGTAATATACATTTGGCCATCACATTAAAAGTATAACATACTACATACAGCTCATTTTAATACCAACTGATTGTTTTGACCTGTATTATAAGTGCTTTTCTAGGATTTGTGGCTGCAAAGTTCACATGACCATAACATGTATTTATGTTATACCTGTGTTATGAACAAAATAATGTACTTAAAATCGCTGGATGCAGGGCTTCTCTGACAGGTCATTTTAAACATCAACATTTTTTTTTTACCTCTGCCTCCAGTGGTGTAGACATTGTTTTCGGGTTGTTCGTCCATCTCTGTGCGTCCATCTGTTTACTCATCCAAGATTCTCATTAGCGCAGTATCTTAAGAATGAATGGGTGTTTTAAGGATTTATATGAGATTATCTTTGGAACCAGCATTTGGACTGAATAGATTTTTGGAAATGATCCAAACTAGGTCAAAGGTCAATTGAGTTCCACTTGTTTGCTCTGTGTTTTGCCAATACTTTTTTTGTTTTAAATTCAAATCAGATGATAGGGGGAAAAAAAACACTTTCTGGAATGTCTCCAAACTAATGAAGAAGAAACAGAATAGGTGCAGAATCTCTTTTCCTGCTGAATTGAACCGAATTACTTGAGGTTAAAATGAGTACCTTGGTGGCTTTGGAGAGGACAAAAATCTCAGCGGTACACCAGTAATAATTACATGAACCCATATCTCTATCTAAAACTAATACTGTCCATATTGGGCTTTAGTCTAATTTTGTTAAGTAGGCTAATTTACAAATGCAAACTAATACAAATGTAGAAGGTATTTCGTTTTACATGACAATAAAAGCATTACATGTAGCTGTTTGTAATACTTTGTTACAATTTTCAGTTAAAAACTGTAATGTGATTATATTTCATTCTTGAACCTCACCTGCATTTTTAGGAAAAGAATCAATCAGTGCAAAGTATTTTAGGTGTCCATCAGTTAATGCCTTCAGTAATATCACCAAGTAAACGCCAGCTTCGAGTGAGCCTACAAATCTGCCGCTGGTCTGTCCCCTTCTAAGTCCCCTAAATTTTATCAAGTCAAGGGGCATTTATTGTAATTTCAACCATTATACAGGTGATATAGTACATGTGAACATTCCTCCAGGACCATAGTGCTACATATAAGACAAAACAGAATTACAAACGTACACATGTGCCATATAAAACATCACAGGACTACATAATAAGGAAACATGTAAACATTACAAGACAGTGCAATAAAAGACATTAAGACAGTGCGACATAAAGACAGTGCTGTGCTAACCCGTACACAGTCCTGATGAGATTAAGGTGCAATACTGTAGTAATCTTGTCAGTCTACTGAAGCTTTGGTGTGTATTATGAATTTGTTTTTAGCTTAGTCACAGATGAGTGCAGTGTCCTAGTGGTTTTTCTGCCTCGGTTAAACACACAGTGTCCTCTGCCTGAGCATCTGCGCTACATTATAATCACTAAGGGCTAACCTGATTACACTGCAGTGGTCATTGTGCTGTAGAAAGAGCGTGGTGGGCAGGACTGGTGTGGTGTGTCATAAGGTGAAAACAAGAAAAAGTACCAGTTGTGTTTTCATAGAGGAATGGAAGTGAGCTGGCAGACATTGCTGGAAGGGACAACGAGAGACAGAGTCATTTCAGCACTGCTCTTGATTTGGGGATTGTTGAGTGAGTCATGTACACCCAGTGGACCAGTAATGTTGCCACAACTCTTCTTGTTTGGAGGAGAGAGGGAGAGAGGTTGTTTTGCATTAAAGGCATTTCATTTTAATGAGACACCCACAACTACAGGGACGCAGTGCTACCATTCAGACACCCGCCACAGCCAGAATCTCTTTATTCGATAGAAAGACCGCGCAGGACCTGGTCTGGATTGCTGGAACTGAGACGCTATATAAACTTGCACACATATATATAGCCGGAGGCTGTGAGTGTGTGGGGGAAGAGATGTACACTACGCTCAGCTACATCTCTTTGATTTTTATCTCATGGGAGTGAACAGGGAAAAAGGAAGGAGAGAGCAGAGAGGGAGATGAAGGACGTGTAAAAGCCAGGGTCAGAGGAGAGGAAGCCTCTGTGCACTTCTGCTTGCTTGGTCATTTGCATCAGTTAAATGCGTGTTTCACAAACGGCTGCTCTATTCGATCCTCTAGAGCAGTTCACTCATGAAAGAAGTGCATTTCTGAACTTTCATACTAGCAGGATACTACTTATTCTAGACTGAACGGCAGAGGAGGAGAAGAGGGAGGGGAGGGTGAGATTGGATAAGGGAGAAAGTGGAAAGGCAGAGGGAGAAAAAAAGGGAGAAGAGAAAGAAAGAGAGAAAGAAGAAACAGAACATTACCTACATACTGCCCCACACCTAGGTATAATCCAACACACACCACAGATAATTTATCTCGTGACCTTATCACTGCGATACGTCTGAAATTCATGATACATGACTCAGTCCAGCTTTTTCTCATCTTCCCGCCGATCCTTTCACCCATCCTTTCATCTCGCTCCTCTGTCTCGTTTATCAAGCAGTGCAAAGTCAAGGAGAGGTGCTTCGTTACTGTTCTGAGAAGATTTTTAAAAATCCTAGTTTTACTTTAGTTTTAATTAGTCATTTAGTCTGGTTGGCAAATGAGTTAGATAACAAAACAATGCCACAAAAATAGAATCTCACCTCACTTTCTTTCATTCAGATCTATTTAAATAGGTTGCCCAAAGTCCAATTTAAAAAAAAGACCTGTTCAGATATTTATTCAAAGAATTTGCAGTGAATTAACTGAGAGTGAGCCAGTCCACTGAGATCATTTGGAATAATTGTGTTCTGTTGTTTTATTTAGGTAAAAAATGTGGACGTGTTTAAAATGGCATTCATGAGAAAGCTTGGTCCAAATACATGGTCACAAATACAATTACATTCACAACAGTTAATAGACACCATTATGCATTGACTTATAGAAGCAGTTTGCAGTCTCCAAAAAGCATATGATCGTGCTAATGCAAATCTAAGAGTGAGGCTAAGAGTGTTATCAAACTAGAATGCTGTTAGAAAGGAGTTGGTATAGGAAGGAAACACACATCCGTGATTTTTTTAAATTAGATTAGTGCTCACATAAGTGCTTGGTGAAGAGGAAGGTCTTCAGTCTCATGGACAGCCAGGGCAAGTTCATTCCACCACCTGGGTGCCAGGACAGAGAAGAGTTTTTATTCAGATGGTGAGTCCACACTAGATGGTCAAAGAGAGTGTGGTGCAGAGTGGGGTGTGATGAGTGCCTACAAGTAGGTAGGAGTCTGTTATTGGCTTTATAGGCAAGCATCGGTGTTTAAAATTTATCTGGTGCAGGCAGCTTTAGGGAGCTAGTGGAGGGAAAGCAACAACGGGGTGGTGTGGGAGAACTTGGGGACGTTGAAAACGGGACAGTAACTGCATTCTGGATCAGATGAAAGGGTCAGATGGTGCACAGGGACAGACCTGCCACGAATGTGTTTCAGCAGTCTAGTCTCAAGGTGACAAAAGACTGAATGGGCTCTGTTAATATAAATGTTCAGATCCTCCTGTGGTGAAGGAGAAACCTTCATGACTGAGTCAGGTTAGCAGTGTGAGCAGAGAAGGATTGTTGCTTGTCCAGAACTATCCCAAGGTTTCGTGGCGTATAAAAATAGCTACATACAGAAGAAATAAAAACACAGTTAACATAAGCAATTTCAACACAGAGCAGCAGGTTGGCACATGTCCATGTGGATTTCCTTTGGGTTTTCCTCTCCTCTCCTCTTCTCTGTGTGTATGTGTGTGTTGAATATGGATGAGGCTAAACTCCACCTGCTATTGAATATTAACCAGAGTGAGACATGCTGACAGCTCCTGACCTGCCTCTCCTCTTTATAGTGGCTGTAATTTAACAGGCCAGTGATTTTTTTTCTGTCTGTCCAGCCTCTCAGACACATACAGATATACTTAGATTAATGAAGACACACACACACACATTCACACTTGTTGTGGCTAGTAAGTGAGTATAATGATTAGTGTGTGCTGTCTCATTAGCCCTGTGCTCCGGAGTGCTAGTGTGACCTCACTAGGAGAAGAAGCACCCGGCCCACGTTAAAGCCCTGTAAATATTTGACGTTAACTCTTCAGGGCATATTGTTCCCAATTTAGTGCTCTGGTGGTCTGTGACCTCCATTTCCCAAAGTGTGCATGTCTCTTTGTCATTGTACCATCCTCTCAGATTCTGATAAAATGCTTAATTGCTTAAAGGAAGTGAGGGTCACAGCAAAGCCATTCAGGAGCACCTGACTGTTAATGGCCTTGGTTACCTCTGGGATTTGAACTCACAGCACATCTCTCTCTCTCTCTCTCTCTCTCTCTCTCTCTCTCTCTCTCTCTCTCTCTCATTTCCTTATTTATTTATTTATTTATTTATTTATTTATCTACTTACAGAGCAAATATTATCCACATGATCCATGCTGTCTGTTGGGTTTTACTTCCAAGATGAAATCCTGCTTTCAAATGTGTCTCAGATAGTCTAATTTAACACTTGTGAATTATGAAGTCTTTGCATTCAGGTGCATCGCTAACATTTGACTCATCTCCTTTTGTCACTAACACATCCCTTTATTGTGAAATTGCACCCTTCCAACTTGTTTTCAGTCTTCCTAAGGTCACCCATCTCACTTCACTGCTGGTCTCAACAGTACATTTAAAACACAACTATATAGTCACAACTATGGTATGGCTTAACCCACCACCTTTAAGTATCGAGACTGTTCTGTATCAGTTGCAGGTGGGGTAATGAATTTTCCTTTTCTGTCCAAGCACCTTAAGGCCCTTATCTTCAATAAGCACTAAAAACTACTAATGATGCTCATACAAGTTTCAACACTTATGTATCAGAACTGACCCCTGTCACTGAAAGTGCCTTAGGATTTTGCTAAACTTATCCTTGGATTGATCTGTATCAGAATTAAGTATATGCTTTAAAAGTAGACAACCAAACATTGCTCTGGAGTAAAGCATCAGCCAACTGCCAAACATATACAGTAAATTTCAACTAAAACCATCCTTTCTAGTGTCACTATGAAAGGGCAATGGTGGGTGGCAAGTTCTCACATATCAAAAAACTCAGAAAGCAAAATTGTTTGCAAGGCTTCCACTTACAACTACAGTTTGTAGGGACATTCACAACAATCTTAAGGTTAGAAATTCATATTTACTGTAATACATAAGAAAAGCTATTACTTCAGAAGCCTTTTTTCGTTCCACATCATTTGCGTTTGAAATAAATTGTCATTTTGGCAGGTAAATTTTTTTTCCACATCACAGGAATCTCATATCACATGGAATGGACCACTTCTCTCTCTCTTTCCTTTTTCTTTCTTTTACGGCCCATCTGTCATCAAAATACCTGAACAACTCTTCATATTTCCTGTTCCTCTGCCTCAAATGGGCAGTGTTGAGATTTGCTCTCTGACTCCCACAGTCATGATTTTGCCGAAGTGTGTCCGGCGACAAGGAGAGTGCACTCAGGATGCAATTGCCGGCAATACTGTTTCGCTCTTACTTGTTTTTCCCTCAGTGACTGCTGTCTCTCTATCCATCTGTTTGCTCTATCGCTCTTGGCTCAGCAGGGCCCTGATCGACTCTTAGCTTAATCTTCTGGGAGGGGAGAGAGAGAGAGAGAGATGAATAGAGGAGAAAAAGTGTGAACCCGAAGTTTGACCTAGCCGTTGGCAGCCTTGCTATTGATGAGCATTCTCACACACGCATGCGCACATACATACTTATGAACACATAATCACACACTGCCATCTCCCAGGGTACTGAGGTTTGACCTCAAGAGCAGGGGCCCTGTGCCACACATATCCACACACACACACACACACACACACACACACACACACACACACACACACACACACACCCCTGTGCACAATGGACCACCTGCTCCTACACTTGAACTTATCAACGTGATCTCAGGTAGGCAGCTCTCCAATCCACACCCCCAGAGAGAATAAAGCTTGGATGTGTCTGTGTGCTTGTGTGTGTGTTTGAGTACTGTATATACATGTATGTGTGCAAATTTATGAAGACTTTTCTCCTCTCTGTCTTATGTATTCCAGCCATTCATCACTCTCTGCCACCCCCTCATGGTTCACAGTGTGCCCACTACAGCCCAATTAGGTCTTGTAACAATGCCAATTAAGCAATTAAGACCCAAATAACCTGAGTGTCCTGCGGCAATGGTACCGGTGCCAGCTGCATGCCCACGCTGTGCCCAGTCTGTGCCTGCTCTAGGCTGCCTACAGGGCACAGGCATCAGAGCTTTAAGAGAGGCCCAGAGTGTGATTAAGAGCTGTGCCACCCTGGCTCCAGATCAGAAAGGAAGCAGTCTCATTTGCCTGATATGAAACCTTAATGGGAAAGACTTCTGATTCCAGATCAGTCTGGAATTGGAATTTGGTCAGGTGATGCAGGTGACGGATCTCAGGTGCTTTACTCTCAGATCTTGCTTTCACTAGTTGCATATACCCACTAATAATCTGGTAACAATACAACTGATTTGGGAATAAACAACCAACACATCAGCAGGAATGCAACCAATCATAATAAAATTTCTATCCCATCAAACAAAGTGGGGAGTTTAATTAATAATCTGCTGAATAGAATAATTGCCGTGCAAACCTAATCTAATTACTTTCACTAACGAAGTATGTGTGTACATTCTGCCCTGTGCATTTTGAGTAGTGGCACTTGCTGATCAGCATGGCTGGAGATTAAAAAAAAAGTTCTTGTTTTAGTTTTAAAAAAACTTGTATATTACAAATAATTGTAAAGGCAGCCAGAAGTTTGTTTTAGGGGCGCCAAGTGAAAAACGAGCTCAGCTCATTTGCTAAACTAACTTCAGCCATTTGCTAGACTTTGACAGGAATTCTCATTGCTACATGTTGCCACCAAAGTTCTTTCTTATGTTCGGTTAAGGTTACATGCATTCCAACATTTTTGAGGATTTAATACTGAAACTGCAGACATCTGTGTTCAGACCTCAGACATAACTACAGACTTACATGCTATTCAGAGAGATACATGAGGACTGCACAAACAGCTGCCTCAGTTATGTATGAATTTGACCTTGAAGTTAAGTTTTTTTAACGCAGTATGTGCTCAAGTGAGGAGATTAACTATTTTGACAGTTTGATGTAACAACAAAATGTCATTCTGAAATTTGTGTATTTGGGTCATTCTAGGCCAATATTAAATTAATAGAAATATGTAATTATTAATTAATTAATAGTAATGTCAGATTAAAATCCCCATTTTTGCCACACACACACACACACACACACACAGACACACACACATACACATATTACCCTTCCATTGCCTCAACTTTTCAAGGGTTGTATCTCATGGGTTCATTAAGTTAGCTCCACAATTAACTGTCAGAGCACAACACAAAAAAACAAACAAACAAACAAACGAAAAAAATAGGATGTGCTGGATCAAGTGCTGTTTTCTAAGCTAATAAGAGTGGAAGCCATATGGTTCGATGAAATCAAATTTGCAGTGAATAATGTGATAATTACAGCTAGGATTATTCATGCAGCAATATCTTTGCAATATACTAGACCCCTATTAGATGTTTATTTCAATGCATGTCTCTTGCTTTTGCTACATTGTTCCATTTGACAGCAAAGAAAAAAAAAAATGCTGATTCGTTCTTCAATCTGCAGTGTCTCGCCCAGATTTTTTCCGGCTTAAAGGCTTATCTTTAAAGGCAGTGATGTGTACACTATTGAAAAACCCAGTTGCCCACGCATCTACTCAAGTAAAATAGACCTGTAGAGGCGTATAACACATCTCTAAATACGAGTAAGTTTCCCCAGGTAAAAGTTAATGTGACTTTTGGACCTAACTTTGAATACGGGCCTTGGTGTATCTGTGTTTGCTTACACACCAGAGAAGTCTTTTAGTAGCCTTACATCACAGACACACAGCCCATCAGACTGAGAAAAGCCCAGAGAGCTGAGGGAAATGATGAGAAATGTTAGAGATAATTTTAGATCCTTGAGAGTAATAGAATGATACAAGGGGGAAAACACCGCCTAAATAAAGAAAGGATTCCACCAATTTCTGTTTTAAATGACTTGCGTTGACGTTTCTGTCCTTGCACAGTAAAAAAAAAAAAAAAAGAACAAAGAAAAAGAAATGCTTTCTAGCAGAGATGTATATTGTATATTGTACTCTGTGTGTTTCAAATACCCCAAAACAGACCAGCAATGCAATCAAGAGCAGCAACTGACATAGTAGACCATTATATAACAGTGATAAAACAATCAAATAGGCAAACTCGGCAGAGGAGTATATTCAGGCTGCTGATGGTTTCTATGGTAATAATGAAAACAATGATGATGATGATGACAATGTGAGAATATTGCTTACTATCCTCTTTCATTCTATTTATTCTCAATGGCTTTGGATAGCTTTATTTTCTCTAGTATTCTGTTGTTCTAACGATTGTGCTGATTGTAGGAGCATGTGAGCATATGTGCATGTGTGTGGTTTCGAAACGCTCACTAGGAACAGCTGCTCGCTCACCACCAGCTCACTATTAGCTCCAGAGGAAACGCATATAAAACCCATTGATTCATCAATCATCACTCATACAATCAGATGCCTTTAAAGAACAAAAAGGAGCTCTCAGTATGTAATGAGTTTGTTTATGTTCTTAATTAGGCTCCTCAGATTGTTTGCTTCACATACTGTTTCGGTGTTTACAAAGGACTAACCTTTGCTAGACATAACTGACTGACTGAGCCATAAAAAAGCTTTATCATCAGTTTAAAAGTGTTGTTTCTCAACAAATCCCAGCACATTCATAATTCAATAATGCCACGGAGTAGAAAACTATTTCTGCAGCCACGTTTTCTGGAGTGTGCTCTGAAAATGTCACTTGGCATACAATTTCTAATGTCTAGCCTTTACGAAAAATAGGTCAGTGTTGATTAGTGTGTTATACAATTACTCATTTTTTGCTCCCAGAAGTACGCTTTTGCATTTTTAACTTCCTGGACAGGTAGGAAGTAACAAAGTACAATAACGAGTCTGTTTTTTTAATAATACGAGTACCTGTACATTATGAGGTTTTTTTTACTTTTGATTTTAACTCACTACATTTTCAGACACTACATCACTACATTACCTGGCTTGCCCAAAGAGGGTTGTCTTAAGGTAGCAGGATTTACAGGAGGGGGGGGGGGGTTAAAGTTCACAGTAGAAAGGAAGCACGTAGTGGTTACTGTAAAACCCTGTAGAAGCACTTTCCAGTCTCTTCCAGGTAAAGTTTTGCAGGCCTGCATTTCTCTATGATCACATATTTCTATAAAGTCATAGGGTGATGTTTTTAGAATATGACAGCTTCAAAGAGTTTAACTAAATACCTAATAAATGAACTTTAACAGAGGTGACCGTGAGAAAGAGACCGGAAACACATCACAGTTATCTGTAATTTGTTGTGAACACTTTGTTCTCTCCGAGGCAGTTTATATTGTGACAGCTAGCTATTAGCATTCATTTAGTTTGTATTGTCAGGGCTATTAAAGCTAACATCTTGTAGTTTGACATTAATACTTTAACTACATTTAGCTTAATTAAATGACTAAATGAGTTTATACTTTCCTACCTAAACTAGAATGAAGAATTTGAAGATGTACTTCAACTTTTATCTAGGGTGACCAGACGTCCTCTTTTCCTCGTCTTTCCCCCGGACATGTCCTCTTTTTGAGACCTGGAAATTGCGTCCGTCCGAGGTTTTAGAATTGTCCGAATTTTGAGCTGCCTAAACATTCGTCACGTCATGGGCATCTCTCATGAAATAGTTACTATCCTACATGCCTATTCACTTCCATTCGCGCTAGTTGATCCAAGAGATAAGTGAGCAGGGGGGATTGAGAAAGGTAGCAGTTTTGGCTTCGAATATCTCCCTGATATCTCCCTGCACGTTCTCAGCCTACCGTCATTGGTTGTACGTCTTAACCTTAAAAAAAATTAATTGGTCAGCACCGCAAGTAGAACCAATCACTGCCATCAGCACCGGTTTCCTTGGTTACAACAAGCACATGGCGCCAGATATCTGCAGTGCAAAATGCCGAAACGCAGTAAATTCACAGTTATAGATGTCACTGGTCTTAAGGCTCACTAGAAGTGGACCAAATATTTTGAGAGGTCAAAGAGCATTGATTTGCACTCAGAGCTGCTGAAGATGGCCGAGTTTGCTCACAACGCTAATACGAAGCGAGTTTTTTCCCTGATGCAAGCACAATGGACCAAGGAAAGGAATCACTTGAGTGTTGACACATTGAAGCGGATCCTGTGCACCCA
>JAQQZR010000001.1:6462743-6473665 GCA_030068235.1 Notoglanidium macrostoma
TGTGTTCAAAAATTTTTAAAACCCCCCCCCCCCCCCCCCAAAAAAAAAAAAAAACAAACACGTGCACACTAAGGTGTCCTCTCTTTTGAAAACCAAAATATGGTCACCCTATTTTATCAAAGTATTTATTTATATTTATTTAGGTTATAGGTCTTGATTTGGTTCAAAGATGGTTCAAGCTGGATTGTCTGAGAAATTCTTTATCTAATGTTTATAGATAACAACATTGCTGGACGATTTTGGTTATAGGAATGTTATAGGACTAATGATATTATAATGTTCATTTTTGCCTAACTGGGAACATATGAGCAAGGTTGAAACATTGTTCACGTATTGAGCACCCATGAAGCAAATCAGTATTGCTGAATATATTTATAGAATATATTGCAGGAATGTTTTTTTTTTTTTTTTGTAATGTTACAGCCTGACCTTCTTGCTGAATGTTCTAACATTTTCTGTTAGCTGACTTTTGCACTCTTTCCTTCTCTTCTCCAGGACTTCCAAGCGTGATTGTCTGTGTGGACCAGCCCCATGAGGACAGTGCTGGGCAATGGAACGTAACAGATCTTTCCTGTTTGACCTTTGCCACATCACAGCAACCTGCCAGGGCTGAGATCAACGGCAACACTTCGTCCTTGTCTTTGTTCTCCTCCTTGTCCCTTTTGTTCACCTGACCCTCTATTCCTGTCCTCTCTGTCCACAGCATCCTGTCTACCTAAAACGCATTTTCACCCTATCCTGGCACCATCCTAGTGCATAATCACTTCACCTATCCACTTCTTGAGTAGAAGGATAAAAAACAGAAATGTCAAAAGCAGTCATGCGCCCACCGCGCTTGTGCAAGCATGACTCGGGCTGTGCCCGCAGATTGGACACTCTTAGCTGCGTTTACATTCTGTGCCTAACACTGTGGCTGACTCTGGGTGCGTGTCAGCGCTCTGAACCCAGTGCCAAACACCCAGTTGTCAGCACCAATTATGGAAAACTGCGGGGACTCAAAAAGGAACTGAATAATGAGATATTGGGCCCTGTAGAGCAGTACCTGGGCGTGCCCTATGCCACACCTCCCATCGGAGACCGGCGGTTTCAGCCCCCAGAGGCTCCTGGCTCGTGGCCTGAAGTGCGCAATGCTACTCAGTTTGCACCCGTGTGCCCACAGAACCTCCACGGAGTGCTGCCCGAGATCATGCTGCCCGTGTGGTTCACTGACAGCCTGGACGTGGCTGCTACTTACATTCAGAACCAGAGTGAGGACTGCCTCTATCTGAATGTTTACGTGCCCACCGAGGACGGTGAGCTGCCTCATTCAGCATTGCACACTATATACTTTAAGATATATATATATATATATATAATTAAATGAAACCATTAGTTTTAATTCAGTTTGATTATAATACAAATTATATATATTATATATATATATATATATAAAATTATTATTATTATAATTAATACAAATTATAAATAAATAAAAAATATTCTACAAAAAAGTTTAAAATGATACTTTACACTATATATTAATAATTATTCATTCATTTTTCACAGCTACTGTACACAAAAGCAGAACAAAATGCTTGATAAGTTGCCGATCAAAGTGCAATATGTAACAAAGCACAGCATCTTTTTGCTGCACTTTTGTTTTTCAGGAGACAAAACACTAAACACATCATGCCTTTTTTTTCTTGTTTGCCTCCACCTATAACACAATGCTCAATACATTACACAGTGTCCACAGGTATGATTAAAAAGTTCTAAGATGTCTTAAAATGCTTTTAACATATGAAAGGCCTTCATAAATTGTCTTCATTTGTATTTACATGAGCTTACATTTAGCTCTTTTTTGTAGCCGTTTCAATCTGGCCTTTAATATTTCTTCTTGTGCAACTGAATATTTTTTGAAAACACTTGAATTTGTACAGTCCCGTCCAAAAGTATTGGAACCGTGACAGAATGTTTGTAATTTTGCTTCTGTACACCAACACAGTGGATTTGATTTGAAGTGCAGACTTTCGGCATTAATTCAAGGGGTTTAACAAAAATATTGCATTAACCGTTTAAGGAATTACAGGCATTTTTTACACAGTTCCTCCATTTTCACAGACTCAAAAGTAATGGAACAAACTAACATGATTATAAATATAAGCATCGTTTTTAATACTTGGATGCAAATCAATCACCGCCTAAAGTCTGAAGCCCATGGACATCACCAAATGCTGAGTTTCCTCACTTGAGATGCTTTGCCAGGCCTTTACTTCAGTTACTGCTTGTGTATGTGTCTTTCTGACTTCAGTTTTGTCTCCAGTAAGTGAAAAGCGTGCTCAGTTGGGTTGACTGTCATTTTATTTCTTTGCCTTAAGAAGCTCTTGGGTTGCATTCACGGTATGTTTTGGGTTGTCTCCCTCCTGACATTCCTACCTCCTCAAGAGTGTTCTTGACTTGGCTAGATGTTGTAAAGGCTTTTTTTTAATCCTATGAAAGAATTTTACGGTCATCCACTTTAGTTGTCTTCTGTAGTTTTCCAGGTCTTTTGGTGTTCCTGAGGTCACCATTGCATTTCTCTTTTTAATAATACACCAATTTGTTGATTTGGCTACTCATTAAGTTCCAGCTATCTTTTTCTTATATAGGTCTGCTTTGTTTTTTCAGCCTAATGATGACCTTCTTCATTTGCATCAACACCTCTTTGGATTGCATATTGAGAGTTCTTATGAACAGCTGGAAATTCAACAATTGGAATCAATACCAGACCTTTTATCTCTGGATTTATTTGATCAAAAAATAATGAGGAAACATATCATAACTGGCCATTACTGCTTATTAGTCAAAAGTTCTGTTACTTTTGAGCCTGTGAAAATGGAGGGGCTGCGTGAAAAAATAACTGCAATTCCTAAACTGTTAATGCACTATTTTTGTTAAACTATCCATTGGCAAATCCATTATGTTGGTGTACAGAGGCAAACAAAAATTGTGTCACTGTTCCAATACTTTTGGGAGGGTCTGCATCTCTCGCTCTCTCTCTCTCTCTCTCTCTCTCTCTCTCTCTCTCTCTCTCTCTCTCACACACACACACACACACACACACACACACACACACACACACACACACACACACACACACACACACTGATGGGGACACTAAGAAAGGCAAGGATGTGTGTTAAACACAGGCCAATGTTGCTGAGTTAGCTTTCTGAGACACCTGTTGATATGTGGAATGTTAATGTGACAACAGCAAAAATTCACACTGAGTACAACCTCGAAAGCTCTTTTTTAACCACATATTGATGGTGTGACTTCTATTTTAGATTTTTAGGTGTTTAGATTTGAATGCAAGTTGACTACAAATGTGGCTTTAGCTCACATTTGAATTGGCATTGAAAAAGTATTAAATACTGTAACGTAAAAGGAGACTACAGAGATTTCAGCCAGGCTGTGGTGCTGATTTGTAGCACTGGCATAACTCTGAGTCCATCTGTGATGTAGAAACATAATCCTGATCGTGTTCCATTCTTTTATTTTTCCACCGCTCTGGGGATATGAGTGTGTGTGTGTGTGTGATCTAGTTAATACCAGTCAGAAAATACAGAGCAATGAGTGCAATGGGAAATCTGTCTTTGAGCACACTTCCTGCACAGGAAGTCGAACAAGGAACTGACATCTGCAATGACTGAATGATTTTTAAAAGGCTGAGGAAAGTGAGATCTATCTGTCAATCTTTAAGGGTTTCAAAATATGCAAAACCAAAAGGTGTTCTTGGCTGAGCTGGCAAATTGTATGCTCAGTTTCTTTCGTTCTTTCTTTCTTTTTTTATGCTTTTTGTTTTTTCTTTTTCAATTAATACTCCCTCTTCAACCACCTGGTTGCCAAGGAAACAAATGATCAATATTTGCACCGGTTTTCTCTCCAGGTCTCTGATCTGGTCACACACCATGGTTTTTGACCTTTTTTCTTGGTGTGAGATAGTAAAGGTCTCAATGAACTGTTTTTTTTTCTTATAAAGGCTTTTACTATTAAACCCAGTTAATATCAAAGTCAACTCCTTTGGAATAATAAGGGAATGTTCACACTTTAGAGTGTAACAGCATGCAGACACATACCCACAGTGGATTAAACGTCGGGGTAATACAATGTGACACGTCAACATGCAAGTGAAACTCCACCGGGACTCTGCTAAGTGTGTTTGAGTAGGTGTGTGAGTTTTCATAGGAACACCCCGGTGTGAAAATGGTTGTTTTATTTTCTTGCCTGTCAACACCAACAGCAGTTTCTAGCTTTGTTGAGCTCCTCCTTCCTCTTTCTCTCTCTCTCTCTCTCTCTCTCTCTGTCTGTCCTCTTTTTCAGTTTTCTTCATAAAAACACTGTAGCAAATCAATGACTTCTTTATGCTTTGGCGCTATCCAAATCAGCCCATATGCATCTTCCTAAAGCTCGAAATTCCACTTAATCCAGTCAATTTATTCTAGACACCCAAGCCATTATTTAAGAGTATGATCATGCACACCTTATTTCAGCACCAAATAGGGCACTTAACATCTTGTAATACTTACTTACCATGACTGATATGCTCTCCTATGATCTAAAAAATGTAACCGGTTTGTGTATGCGTGTGTGTGAGCTGGAGCGTGAGGACCTTCATATATTAGTCTATGTGCTGCAGCCATGTGTGATCAGATCCTCATCAGTCAGTGTCTATGGGAACGACTGGCTCACCCTGCTACACACAGCATGTCCTCTCATACATCTTGCTGCAATCACTTCTCTGAGTGCTGGCCGCGGCAATATTCACCTGCTCAGTGACGATTCTTCATTCAAAGGCTTCTGTAATTCCTTGCCTCATGCAAGCCCTTAGCTGCTGCTAAGAATCCTTTCTTTTGCTAGCTTTTTTATATAATGAATGGTATGTCCTTGATTGTGCCCAAACCTGCTTTTATCTCGCACATTTATATAATTCAGTTCAACGGGGGCTTGATAATTATCTGATAATTGGCTGATCACTAACCTGTGCAACTACATCATTGCGCTACACATACGTAACAGTCTGCTGGAATGTAAGTACTTTAAGTAATAAGCATGTTTCCTCATTGTAAGCTGAGGGACTGTTGATCGAATGTCAACCGAATGCCATGTTTTTTCGAATGCCAACGTTAAATTAGTTGTCTATTTTAATTCATTGATTTACATGTACAAAATAATCAGATAACTGCAAAAATCTAAGAAAAATATATATCAAGTATGAATTCACCCAGTCAAATATATTTTACATATGATCATATGTTTTTCACATGTGAAAATAGGGAATAACATGCAATCACATTTTAAAAACATATAAAGATGCATGGGGTGAAAAGGTGATGCGTGTTTATCACTGTCACCTCACAGCAAGAGGCTTCCAGGTTTGAACCTGCCGACTGACTGGGCTCTTCTGCATGTTTTCCTCTGGGCATTCTGGGCAGGGGTGAAGGTTATCACAAGTCACTGTTTGAGGAAGACATCAAGAGCAAAAATATAAAGGCAATACCACAAGATGCGATCCACTCATCAGCAGTAAGAATCAGCAGGCCAGATTGGAAATCATAAAGAAATACAGAGATGAGCCAGAAAAATTGTAGAGCCAAGATTAACCTCTACCAAAGTGATGGAAAGGCCAAAGTGTACAGAAAGAAAGGATCTGTTCATGATCCAAAACATACATAAGCTCATCATCAGGAGGACACTGAAGGGAGAAAGCTACCAAAACAAAAAACAACTGAAAGAAGCTGTGGCACAAACATGAAAATCATCACAGAAGAAGATTGCAACAGCTCAGTGATATTAATGGTTTATTGCTTGATGCATTTTTTGCAAGCAAGGGATATGCAACAAAAATATTAAGTGTTATTTAACTTCATGTATTTTAAGACTGTCTGTTCCAATACTTAAAAGTGGGGTGGTCTGCCACCAAAGGTGCCATGTTCTGTGTTGATAAACACATCTAGATGGAAATGAGAGTTGAAATTCTGATCTTTCACTTCATTTTCATCTTTTAACCTTCAACTCAAATGTCTTGAGTATATAGCAAAAGCAAAATAATGGGCCTTGCTGTTCCGATACTTTCGGAAGGGACTGTAAATGTGGGCCATATTTTCTGGTATCCAAATGGCTTAAAGTTCAGCAGTGATGGCTAGCCAGCAGTCAGTGCTTGGTCTTTTGGGAGCTGTCTGATGCCAGGGATCAATTAAAGTGTGCATCATGAAGCCAAATTCTCTCAAAGAAAGGTTCTAAAATGCCTTTTCACTATCTGTATGAGTGAAACAGAGGGAAAGCCTTTTGCCCAGATAACTGTCTCAGCCTTTGGAGGCAAAAAACAAATGTGTGGATAAATAAGTGACTAAATGTGTAAATAACCAGCAGTAGAAATCTGATATATGTGGTCTTGGTGCAGAAATAATCAGGAGTCATATTCATGATCTGAACTATTTATCTATTGGATGAGGTGGTTGGGGGCTGTGGGGAGGGGGGCGGGGTAGTGATGAAGAGTGTGTTTGTCAGAAAGGTAGGACAGTTGAAAGAAAGGGAATTGGATGCTGTTCTGTCTGACAGGAAAATGAAAAAGCGTTTTGCAGCAGCACCTGAGTGTGTGCAAATGGAGCTTTTTAATGAGCATCAGAGCTGAAGGTACAGGTCTTGTGCACTCTGTGGGGGTGAGTGCTGTTGCAGAACGGAGAGCAAAGCAGCTTGAAGCTATCAGACCAGACACACACACACACACACACACACACACACACACAGAAGAAGAGTGAAGGAATCGGGGTAGATTCAAACAGGGGCTGCTGAGAAACTGGGTTATTAACTGCCTCTTCTACATTCAATGTTGAGTTGACTTCAAATAGAGTCAGATGAGGTCAAAGCAATTGGTAAGTTTTTCCTTGTATGTGTTTGTGTAAGAGACAGAGAGGACAGGGAATCAAGAAAGAGAGAGAGAGAGAGAGAGGATTGTGTTAAAATGTTAGTTTGACAGCATGATAAAGAAACAAACGATCAAGGCTTGAAAAACGACCAGGACGCAAAGTGGATAATGAAGAGACAGTGGCAGAGGGAGAGATAAAAAAGAGAGGAGGAAGACATGGAGGTTTAGGAAGCTGAGATTGAAGGCAGAAGTTAGAGAGTACAGAGGGTCGCCGTGGCAACCTTGCAGCTATTCCAGCCTATAGCTGTCAGGGATCACATAAGAGCTCTGTTTGTGTGTGTGTGCGTGTGTGTGTGTGTGTGTGTGTGTGTGTGCTTGAACATGTGTGTATGTGCATATGTTCATCCATTTGCCTTTCTGCTAGTCTCTCAGTAAGGGAATTAGCAACAACTGCGCACTGCATGCTATTTATAGCTTCAGAGGCAAGCAGGAAGAAAAAAGTTCTCAAGTGTGTGCATGTGTGTCAGGGTGTGTACTCCTGACTTATGCCGTCATTGCACAGATGTTGAATTTCCATTTCTCCAGCTCTCTTTGTCATTTATCTGCTTCCTGTTCTCTATTTTAGAACCCGCTCATCCCCAGAAGCTTTTTAAATAAACATCACTTGTGTAAGAGCTGCTACAGTGAAAAGCCAGAACTGTAGCTCATCCGACTTGTGATGACACCAAGAGGTCTTTGGTGCTTCAATGGATCTGAAATAAGGAGAGTGTGAGGAAGAATATTTTATTCAGTCTAATTTTACTGGCATGACTTTATTAAATATAATGTTGCCAATGCTCAGCTTAGTCCTCAGACTCAGAATCAATAATAATAATAATAATAATAATAATAATAGATGTAACAACAGCAACTATATTAATATAATAATAGTATATCTATGTCTTTATAAGTATTATTATTACTGTTATTTGTATTGAAAACTTGATATGCAGTGCCTCCAGAAAGCATTCACCCACTAGTTATTCTTTTTTCTTTCACTATAGTTGCATTTTAACATCGAATTTAAGCAGGTCAGATTGTTTGTGTGCTCCTTTTGAAGTGACACTGGAGCGAAATAAAATTATTACTTTTTTAATTTTAGATTTAGATGACTTTAGAAGAAATATTTGAAAATAAAAAAAAAATCTAAAAACTGCTTTATTGATAAGTATTCACCCCCTCAAAGTGAATTGTCAAGTTGCAGTAATTTCAGCTTTGAGTTGTCTCGGATATGTCTCTGTGAGTTTTTTTGCACATTTGTGTTGCAAATTTGGTTTTCCAGTTCCTTCTGCTGAAAAGCAACCCAAAAGTTTGGCGCTACCACTACCGTGCTTGATGAATGGAATAATGTTATCCGGGTCTTGGGCTGTATTTGGTGTGCACCAACCATTATACTTTAGCTTTAGACTAAATGGCTCAACTTGAGTCTTATCAGACCACAAAATCTTTTCTCAAAAGCTCTCAGGTTTCCTAATATGGTGTTTTTCAGAAGTAGAAGTGTCTTTCTTCTGGCTACCCTATATTGATGCCGGGTCTGTGAATTTCAGCCAGTGAGCGCTGTAACCCCTTCAGTGTCATATTTTGCCATATTTTTTTCCACTTTGTTATAATGGATTTCACAGTGTTCCTAATAAGGTTCAAAGCTTAGCCATTGTTTTAATAACTTTTTTCATTTTTCTTTCTCCTTCAGCGTCATCTCAAGGAGGCACTATATTTAGCTTTTCTCATGTATGAAGGTTCTTATCAGGATTGTCAGTCTAGTAGTGGTGAATATACTGGGATGGAATTCACTCTTTTCATATCAAAGAAAAGAATATATTTGTTGAAGGAATGGAGAGTTCTTTTTTTCTGGCAGGGAAATGGAGGAGCATTTTGAGGTAGTGCCTGAGTGTGTCTGGACAGTGCTTTTTTAATTAGTGTCAGAGCTAAAGGTACAGGTCCCTGCACCGATGGCGGCTACTCGAGAGAAAAGACAACACAGTGCCTTTGAGGAAGGTGCAACTGCAGGGGTGTATAAAATGTTTAGGAAACGCTGACCTTTATGACATGATAAAGACTGTGAAATTAATAGGCCACGAATAGTTATTTCATTCAAAATTAACACAAATGTACATTACAACAGGGGTGGGTGATAAAGCAAAATGAGGATATGATTTTTTTTTTATATTGTCTAGTAATGTGACTGTTTGTATACAGTATGCAGATTTTATGAATCTACAACCTTAAAATGACAAACGAAAGATCTTTTTGAATTAATTAGTCAAGTTATTGGAGTATTTAACAAACTAAAAGCATCATAAAAGCAGCAAGAAATTTTGAACCGCAAGGAAACAAGTAATTAACATTAAACAAAAGTTGCTTTGCCACAAACCAGTCAGGGCATTGGTGCGAAAATACACTATATAGCAAAAGTTTGTGGATCCCTGACCATCTGACTTGAGCAAGAAGTTGGCATTCCAAATGATCAGAAGTGTTCAGTGGGATAGAGGTCAGGGATCTGTTCAGGCTACTCGAGTTCATGTCTTCCTTGACCTTGTTTATACACATGCTGGAGCAGGTTTGGTCTCCATAGTCCAAGTGAATTGAAATTGTAATGCTACAGCATACAATGACATCCTATACAGTTGTGTGTTCCCAATTTGTGGTAACAGTTTGGGAAAGAACTACATATGGGTGTCATGGCCAGGTGCCCATAGCTTTTTGGCCATATAGTGTAGCTTTCATATTCTATGTAAAGGGGTACAAAGACAGTCAGCCTGAATTCAGCAACCTTTCCAACCTTTTTTTGCATGGCTGCTCTGTTTATGATGGAGCCACACTGGCGTGAGAAAGCATGTGGTAAAAATGACAATTCATTTATTCGTATTCAGTAAACGCTTTATTCCGGTCAGGGTCAGGAAGGATTAAGAGCCTATTCCAGAAACACTAAGCTCAAGGCAGGATGAGTTGCCAGTTCATTGCAGGGGAAATTTTGAGGCAATTTAGATTAATCAGTGTACCTACATATATGTTTTTGGAAGGTGAGTGGAAACCGGAGGACTTGGGGGTAACAAGGTCACAGCTTGGGATTGTATTCTGTACGCTTGATTTGTGACAAGCCGTGCCACCCAATGACTATTCAGTTTGAGTTAAATCTATTTGAATAGCGTGTTTAATAATAGTCTTTCTCCCAATCCCAGTTGAACAGGCATTTTGTAACTACTTTGTGTTCCCAAAGACCATGCTACATTATCAGACATGGTATGCTCCATGGGGAAAACACCTTAGGAAGCTTAAGAACACCTGCTGTCCACAACACAACAGCTATACGTGCAGCAGTTTTGTGCAGTACCATTTTAGGGCCATTACATGAGTTGCTTTTGTAGTTTTCTCAACCATGATAGAAAAAGTATTTGAAAGTCTCTATTGGTGGACAAAATTCTACCAGTGTCTCATTTTTACAGTTCGGGTTACTAGGCTATAATATTCTAGCAGTTGTTTGTGAGATGGAGGTTGCATAGAAATGAAAAAGAGAAAAAGCCCAGACTCTTTTGGATGCTATAAGGCGCTCAGGTTATTCCAGTTCTTGCTTTGTAATGGTTTCCCAAACTGCTTCTCTCTATTCTCTCTGTCACGCTTTTGCCATCTCCATCTCTATCATTTTATTGTTTTCTCACAAACACACTCGCATATATACACAAGCATTATTGCCATCTCATGCTGTGTATCTTCGTTCACTTGTCCCTCTCACTCCTGCTGCATGCTTTTCTTCTTTTTTTTTCGCTGCTGCTCAAAGGGTGTCTCTTCAGTTCCTGCTGTAGCTGAGCTGGCAAGTGGCTCTGAATGCAAATAAGACTTACCCAACCTCTCTCCCTGTCTCGCTCTTTCTCTCTCTGTCTCTCTCTCTCTCACACACACACACACACACACAGACACATACAGACAGACACACGCACACACACACACACACACACACACACACACACACACACACACACACACACACACACACACACAC
>JAQQZR010000001.1:6473765-6487106 GCA_030068235.1 Notoglanidium macrostoma
CACACACACACACACACACACACACACACACACACACACACACACACACACACACACACACACACACACACTTGTAGTTATATCTGTGCTTTGAAAAAGCCTCAGTGAGGGACCAGGAGCCAAGGAGTGAAGGAAGGTTGGAGAGAAAAAGAAGGCAAAAAAGATAAATGAAACCTAAAGAGATAAAGCGATATGTCATTTGTTGAATAGGAGAATTAAAGGTCCTAGTTTTTTTGTTCCTTTCTCTTGAGAATGAATCATCATGGCATTTATTCATATATGGCTGTATTCAGTGTTGGCAATTTAAGCCAAGACGTTACATCAGTGTTTTCAGAGATGGGCTACATAGCTGTTTAATTTGATTACCTGTGCACCCAATTCGGATTATTATTAAAATCATCTGCATGTAATTTGTTCATCCAACGTTGCCAGATTTTACTTTTGTAAAACACATCAGAGAAAGTTTTTTTGTTTTTTCATTTGAGTCTAGATCACTGCTTTTAAACACAAGAACTTGCCTTTAAGCCTGAACAATTAGGGAACAGAGTTGATGGTTAATTGTGCATTCAAATTAATGTTGCCACGAGATACGGAATCAAGGCCATGAAATCGTAATGTGGGTTTGGGATTTAGGTTATATTATCACACTCTTAATTTGCTATTTTGAGTTGTCATATTAATTAAATAATGCTAGTGCTTTGTTTAATTTCGTGCATTTTTCCATAAAGAAAACATGCCCTCTGTTTAAAGAATAAGCTGACTGAGCATTCCATCTGCTATGCTTAAAGCTCACTTTAATTTAATTCATAGTATAACCTATTAAAAATTCAGTCTTGGAGATAAGAAATGTTTTCTTCTCTGATGCAGAAATAAACCCTTTAATGAAAGTTAAAGGGATGATACTTAAGTAATAGTGTCATATTAGTGTATTTATCATTGGCCTGCATAGGTTTTTAGTATATTTTAAATCCATGCTCAAGCTTCCAGGTCTGAATAACACATAACTATTTGTCTAAAGCATTTTTGTCTGTTTTAGGCAAACTCCTCCCTTCTCGGTAACAGAATAACATTTAAGACTATCATTACATCTAAGATTTAAATAAACTTTCACTATGCACTCTGAATGTGGCCCCATACTGACTATTTGTCTTAACTTCCATAACATAATGAGCAAAACATCAGATGCAATTGTACTTAACTAATCCTGTAGTCTGTAGTTATATGATTTGTTCTTTATGTCTATTTATCACATAATGATTTCCTTCCACAAGCTGTCTAGACATGGTAGAATGTTTACCTCTATGTGAATAATGTCTACTACTTGGATGATTACTATACATATAAATCAGTGGTGGCTGGTGGTTTTTAAAATATAAGAAGCTGCTATGGACATTCATATTAATGTGCTTCTTCTAATACATTATCGCTTTTATGGTAACAGCTCATTCACAGGGATATAGTCTAAGACTAATAATAAACACAGTGAAATTGATTGGCTGAATGAGAGCTGAATGGATCTTTTTTGTTCCTTAAATCCTCATAAATTTGAGCATCAAAAGACTTTTCTAAAATCAGGTCAACATTAGCAGTGCCTGTCATTTTGTGCCCAAAATGAAGTAGGAAGCGAGAGCTAGCTCAACACCAAATTTCTCAAATTAGTGCAAATGATGAAACAGAATTTTATACTTACGGTTTATTTACAATATGGACAAATAAAGAAAAAAATAACAAGACATGCTATTGTGTAAATCTGTTTTGGATTTGGCTACTCCACTAATCACTGCAGTTTCAAGTGATTCTGACTGCCATTAATATGTTCGAGATGTCAATCATGTTCATTATGAGGATTTGCCCCAACCAGGCAGGACACAAAATGAGTTAAAATCCTGTTGTCCAATCAGCATTAATCTTTCATCCCATTAAAACACACTGTACTTGAATCTTCCATAGTGTCCCAGAGAAGCATGGTGTTATAAGGTGTCTATCAGGGCTGTGTTCACTCAGGCTGCGCTGTCCACAAAACCAGTTGAACAAACATTGAGATATTGCAGTGGGACATTTGATTCGATAAAATCTTATCACTGCATTTCAGTGAAGTTTTAGGAGGAGCCGGGTAGTCTTAAAGCAATCACCTGTGATATAAATGCAGTCACAGAATGAGAAACAAATCAAGAGTAGCGAAGTTATATTCTAGGAGGTTAAGGCTAATTCACACCCAAAGTGCTTAAATCATCCAGACTAACAGCACTATGACACACGATGTTAAAGGTGTCCAGGAGAAGACAGCTGAGAAACAGCATGCTTTATTTTAATCTGAGCGATTACTGGCCACATTTTGTATGTTTTATCAAGATTAAGTCAATGTCATTGAGGCAAGGAAGAGAAAGATTGTCTCTCAAATGAGCGAGATTACACTAAATCAGTGCGATTAGCCTGCATCTGTCAAACACGCTCGCATATACAGGAGGAATGGAGTAAAAGAGGCAATAGCTTTTCAGCCTATTAAGCATTTATAAAGACATACACAACCTTGCAACTGTGGCCTCAGTATCGTTTATAATAGGTAGTCAGGGCTGCGCCGGCTTTTAAATAAATGTTTTGCTTCACACCTCTGACCTCGCTGAGGCTTTGTGAAAGATTCAGTGAAGCAGACAGACATGCTGCTGTGTGTCATAGTGCTCATGAGGCCCGCCAGTAATTGTCACCACTGGTGTTGCTGGGAAATTGCTTTAACCTTCATGCCTTCTCCATTGCCACCACTCCGTAAATGTCATCCTATCTGGCTGCTGTCCCTCTCCCCTCTGTTTAAACACTCCTCTTTCTCACACACTCACACTATCTCTCCCAAACATTCTGCCTGTCACACACACACCCACACATGCGCACACACACACACACAAAGTGTACATCCCAGTCACCTAGCCTTGCAGTAATGTTCTCTCCTTCTCCTTTTTTTCCTCTATCTCCAATAAGCATTCTCCTTCATATCCTCCCTGCATTGTAGCTGCTTTTCCTCTTATTTTCTTGCTCTCTTTCTGTGTTAACCAGAAGCCCTGCATCTTATACTCAGTCAATCATTCTGTGTCACTATAGGTGCATTTCACAACCTTTTTAGGAACGAAGGCGCTACAGGCAGAGGAGGAACCAGGGATCATTTTAGTTCATGAACTGTATTTTTGGTCTCTGTTCTAAGAGGGAACTTCAATATGGACCAAACTTTATTAGTGTGGAGATTGTGGTATTAAACTGAGCTTACAATGAAATCTCGTGGACTGAATTCTTCTAAGGGTATATATTAGTAATGTTGCGCGGTGTTGCATAAAAATGAACACTGTCAGAATGATATGTCCAAAATGTATTTAGTCTCAGTCAGGTACGTATGAATTACCTTCAAGGGGATATGACAAAATACGCTACATAAAATTACTGCATGATGTGTACAATTAAACTCACAGTGTGACATTCTCATACATTTTGGGTGGATGCCAGACGGCAGCAGAGGCAGTGGGGGTACTCAGAATTTGTCATTTAATTTTTATGGCACGAATCTGCCGTCAACCAATCTTTCCATATTAATAATGCTAATAGAATACATTAATTACAGCTACACTGGAAATGATTCAGCTAACATGCTAATACTATGGGAAATGACTGCTCAAAGTTTAGTTATCTGGCAAGCAGCTTTCAAACAAAAATGACAAAATGCAGAATCCTGATTCAGTAATCTTGTTTCTTATCCTAACTATCTAGTATCCAATACAATATGATTAAACAAATTAAATGACACACACAACTGATGTTTAGGGAGGTTAAAAGATACTTGATAATTAATATTGATAATTATTACATTTTTCACCATTTAGGAGCATCATTATAGTGCAGCTACTCCACAGAACATTGCTGTTTGAGACATATATACTCAACTATACTGTATCTGCGCTATGTTACCTGGCCATGAATAAGCATTTAGAATTGTCATAAAATAATTCAGGTTCGAACCTGAAATCTTAGCCTAGCTATATCTCTCATGAGGTTGGAGGAAAATACCATTCCATGCTAAGAATTTAACCAACACGAGATCACAAGGAACCACACAAACTAGGACACAAGTTTGAAACAACCTATTACATTCTGAAAACGCTCCACCGTTCATTAAAAATAACAAACAAAATAAAGATTTGGAAAAAGTATAAATCAGAAATCAAAGACATGACCTTTAGATCGTGAAACGGTTTATTGTAATGCAGTTTACTAATGCTACACTACAGCAACGTACTAAAAATAACAAAACTACACTGAAGCATCTGTGAATGATGGCGTCTTATCATACTCGTTATGGTAAACAGTCGGCCAGATGGTCATTTTGACCGTCCGAAAGAACAGAAGCAGTTACATAGTTGCTGTGTTAAAAAATAATGATTGCGGTGTTAAGATAACACTGAGATGAAATCAACATTTGTTTAAAGTTTTAGATGTGAGAAATTGATCCTGTGAGAATCTCATATCATATCTACTTGCAAAGTAAAGCAGTGGTGGCTCAGTGGTTGCAGGTCAGGGGTTGAAGCTCCTGCACCACCAAGCTGCTGCTGTTGGGCCCCTGAGCAAGGCCCTAAACCCTCTCTGCCCCAGGGGTGCTGCATCACGGCTGACCCTGTACTCTGATCCCCACTCCCTAACAAGCTGTGGATATGTGAAAAAAAGAATTTCACTGTGCTGTAATACACTGTATATGTGACAAATAAAGGCTTCAAGTGCAAAAGAATGACAACTTCAGATTTGTTAACTACTTACTTGTGATATCACTTATCGGACATACATTCTGTTATAATATTAAAAAATATATAGAAAATATAAACTATGTATAATGGAATATGAATTGATTAGGCATCATTTACAAAACCAGTCAATAACTGTGTGGCCGAAGCAAAGCAGAGTTACCGTCAACAAAATTGATTATTTAAAGGTCAAATTTTTTTTACTAACTTCTGACTTGGCATACCGTAACAAAGCATATTCGAACACGTTTATTAGGATAAACTTTGGAGCTGCAACTACTGTCAGAGCAGGTGTTAAAAAATATTTTACTGACCAATCGGGTGTGAAAATATAACATTTCAGTGGTTTACTAGAAAATTAATAAACAATTTACAATGTGAAAATAAAGTATAGCATGAAGGTATTCAGAGCCCAATATCATGCAGCAAGATTAATTTAATCAGAAGGTTTGGAAATTGGAGTTTCAATAGAAGAGTTATGCCAGGCAACAAAAAGCAAAACATCATCTGGTACAACAAGTATGGACTTTTCTTTCTTTTAAATATGTAAATAGTGGAGGAAAAAAAAAAGTACAAATAATAATCAATGGTAAAACAGTGACTTGCATTCTGATATAAATATGTTATAGCACTTCAGGATCAAGTCAAGTGATCAGCAGCATTATCTCTACATAAATATGATTGGATGGACAACCAGAAGCTAATCTTGATAAGCACCATTCTTGTATATCTTACCTCTAGTGTAATATACTCTGTGTGGATAGTTTCCTCTTTTGTCTTTTTGTGTTTGAAAGGCTACAATAATAGCAAAATATCCCTGACCTTTATATAGCATTTACAACAACAGGCCAGTACTTGGTTTTAGCCTTTTATCTACGCTACTGTATCTGCTCACTAGATTTCTAATGAAATATGGCTCTCAATATAAAAATTGTGGAGTGTATATACAATGTCTGTAGCACAGCCTGTGTCCTAGGCTTGACTTCTAGGTGAAATAATACAGCCTTTAAAAACTGCAAAACCAAAATGGCATCAGAGAGAGGTTATTTCAGACAGAAGTCAATTATTTCACATAGCAGTACTTGGCCAAGACAATGGCAAATAGTTGCGCCCAATACTGTTCAATACCTAGAGGAATAGGATGTGATTTCAAACACTGGTGCAGAACTGTTGTGCTGGCAGAGTCAAAACAAGATGAGCCTATTTTCTTCCTCTGCGGGATTGTGGAGGAAGGAGCAGATTGCCGTCATACACCTGTTAGACCCATGTGGCCTTCTGATTACAAAACGTGCATCCAAATCACTGGGAGAATTTTGAATAACGTCTGTTGATGAACGTGTGTATGTGTGTGTGTGTGTGAGAGAGAGAGAGAGGGAGCGATCAAGAGACTCATCCAAATAAAACTGTGAACTGTGACCAGGTCTACCAGTAACAACACAGTGTGTGTGTCTTTGTGGGGACCTTCCATTAATTTCTTGAGGCATAACCCTAATCCTAACTAGGACACCCCTAACCCTTACACAGTCCTAAGTAACCTAAGTAAGCATAGTAACAAAATACAAGACTTTTGGCTATTTTAGGTTTTTGATTGTGTTCACAGATTTTTGTAAAATTGAGTTTTCCCTTGTAGGGACCGGAAAAATGTCCTCACAAGGAAAAAAATAACAAGTTTTTAAACAAAGTCCACCCACCCACACACACACCTAAACCACTATGTGTTAACAGTTTCCTTTAAGGTTAAATTGCACAAGCACATCAAACATCTTTCCTCAAGGAAACATGTGAAGTTATTAGTATATCAACTAGGTAGCAAAGGAAACTAGCCAAACAATTCCCAAGATAAAAATCTGAATCAGACATTCTGATCATGAATAAAAAAGAGATTAATGATCGCTTCAGAGAATTTTCCTCTGAATTATACTCATACTATAGAAAACCAATTACCCACATGGAATACAGCCATTTTTGGCAGTCTAAATAGAGTGAGACTTAAATGAAAAATGACCTTGATTCAGAATAAGATGCTATTCAGGCTTTTCCATCTGGCAAGGCCGCAGGTCCTGATGGACTTGGCTACAAATTGTACAAAGCTCTCAGTAAAAGACTTTCCTACCGTATGCTTAAAATGGTGAATGGTTCAGTAAAAATAGGAGGCTGCGTTGATTAATAGAGGCAGGTCTAGTCTTTTTGAGTTACATTGCACTGTGTGACAGGATGATCCTCTATCTCCTTTTCCCTTTTATAGTGCTCTACGGCCATTGGCTATAGAGATCAGGAGACATCCGCATATTCATGAGAAATGCTGAAAGACCTTCAAAGATCTTGTAGACCTATACCTATTTTTACCACAGCATGTTTGAATGCTCAAATCTGTCAGAAGGTGTGTATTATTGTCATGTAACAGCGCAGGTGCTTCCACCTGGAATGACAGTTTAATATTAATGCACCGGTTCTAATGCATTATTGTTTCTATAGTAACAGGCCATACACGGGGACATATGTGGCAGACCCTCCCAATAACCTAAGACTAATAATAAATGAATTTAAAAACGGATTGTTGTTTAACAAAGTCATTCATGTAATCGTTGTTGTGGTGAATTCTTTTGTTATGAACATTTATTTAACATTTACGAAAGGAGTCTTGGTTGTAAGTGCTCTCAGTCTCGATTACATTTTCCATTTTGTGCAATTTCATGATAAAATGTCAGTCTCTGCCTTTGTGTGTGTGTGTGTGTGTGTGTGTGTGTGTGTGTGTGTGTGTGTATGTGTGTGTGTGTGTGTGTGAAAGACAAAGAGAGAGAGCGAGAGTGTGAGAGAGTGGTCAGGAACTAACTTGCCTCTCAGATGTTCCACAATATCAAATCTAACTAAAAACCATTCATTAATAAATCAAATATTATCATTGGCAAATCACTGTGGTATAAGCAGAATAACTTACATCATATGAACTTGCTGTCATGTGAGCTCAACTTGCACTGCATGCCCCATCACACTGGAATGCATTAAAGTGGCAGTGTTCATCCAGAAGGAAGCACCGGAAGAATGACAAAGAAGAAGAAAGGAAGACGAGGAAGAAGAAATAAGAGGAATCAGTGTTTGCTGCTGCTGGCTAACAAGTTTTGAGAACCCAAATGTTGAAAAATGGAGAATCATACTTATTATTTAGCATGGAAAAGGCAAGGGAGTTTGGATGCAAGTACTTGGAAATACGCTACAGGCACCTACACCCACAGTATTTTCTGATACGCACTTGGAAAGGGAGGGGTAAGGGAGAGGCGTTCAGATGGTTGAATCCTACAACGTGGACCTTGAAGTCATGTATGCAGTGCAAATGTAGAGCCAGTACCTTGGGATTTTTGGAATTCTGTTTAGTGGTTTGTTTTAGGATACCAAGATATTCCATATACAGTGGGGGAAATAAGTATTCAACTATTTTTCTATTAAACATATTTCCAGTGCAGCTACTCACATGGAATGCTGAGCAAACATTGGTATTAATGCAATAAAACTACACAGAAAAAGAAATTGCAATACTGCAATCCATAAAAGAGTTATGTGCAATAAAGTGAAATGACACAGGAGAAGAATATTTAACATGCTAACTGATTTGGTGGAGAAGTCTTTGTATGTTGACTGAACATTCACACACCAATATAATGAATTATTTGTGTTATCTAAGACTAATATACTGTCTAATAGTGTATAGGTATCTCTGTATACTGGTATTTGCCCAACTTGAAACCAAATCCAACCTTTTCTACATCAACATGTGACTGACGTGGCATTTGCAGAGATCTGGGAAGATCTGGGAAGCGTGTTCTATGAACACTTGGCAGAAAATGATTCAGTTTTAAAGTATTGCCCAGGCTTTATTACTACAAAACCAAATTAAGGTGAAATCAATGGCTCTGTGGCTCCACAGTCTGACAGGTGCAATATAGCTCTAAGATTACTATCATACTTATTTTTGCTTCTGCCGTGTGCTGCAAGACTGTTAGTCTGTCATGTTTGAATGGGTTTTTTTCCCAAAAGCTTTAAGAAAAATATCAAGTCAGATAAATTTGTAGCAATTTTTGAACATGACATGACATGGCATCCACACTTCTCTACAACAGACAGCAAGCACGAATCATGAGAATTGCTGCAACAAAAAATATATTGCTTTTAAATAGGAAACTCTCCCAATAATCCTGTGTTTTAATAAATGATTCAATCAGACCATTCTTAAATCTTTTGAAAAAGGAATAAATCTACAACTTACTCCATTGCTCCATTACTTCACAGCATTTTTTTTTTTACCAGTGAGTACTGGACACCTCTATGGAATTGTTACAATATACATATATATGCATTTTCTTCTCCTCAGATTTTCCTCCTCTTTGCAATGAATATCCTTTGCAATCAAAACTGCATGAAGATTTTAAGCAAAATATATATATTAAAAAAAAGACATCTTTCCTATACATATGCATCAGCTGTTGAGTTGGCTGCTGTTATCAACTCATGCTGATTGGTGCAGAGTAAAGCCAGGGTGAGAAGTCGAGCTGAACAAATGTATTACATAAGTACTGCAAGAGTGTGTTTGTGTGTGTGTTTTTCTACAGCATGAGCACAGCTATAAAGCTGAACCCAGTTCATTGTAAGGCAGCAAAGATAAATGCAAGTGCAGGCAAACTTATATAACTTTATAATAACAGGCAGGCAATTTAATCACAAAACCATGACAGGCATGTATCAGATGATTAACAAGCAGGGCAAACTAGGCATGCCAAGAGGAAAGTAACGAAGTAGCACAAGTCAGTACCAGAAAGCAAGCACTAGTGCAAAGGCTTGGTGTTGTCGCAAGAATAATCTTGGAGCGAGATTCGGCACTGAATGTATGAGTGTCTGTGTTATTTATAGCAGTGCGTGTGATTGGGAACAGGTGTGTGTAATTAGAAGTCTGGTGACCTTGAACAAGGAAATGATTGTAGCTGATGGGAAATGGAGTCTGGTTTGTCCATGTTATGAGACTGTGATTAACTCTGGGAAGTTGAGTTCATGGCCAAACCAGCGAGATTTATAAAGGACTCCGTAAAACCTGATCCAATTCAGAGTAGATATATAAGGTCTGTCCAAGTTCAACATGGATCTATGAAGCCAGATTCATTTCAGCATGGATCTATAAAGGCTGATACACTTTAGCAACAATAAATAAGCCCAGATCCACTTCAGCATATATCTATAAAAGCCCAAATAGTTCAGTGTCAGTCTATAAAGCCAGATCCAGTTCAGTATAGATTAATAAAGTCAGAGCCAGTTCAGGATCATACCTATAAAATCTTATCGATTTCAGTGATGATCTGTAAGTTTGACTTGATCCAGTTAATATGGCTTTATACTGTCTAATGCATAAAGCATGATCTGTTTCCATAAAGTTCAGTTCAGCATGGATCTGTAAGTTAAGCATCATTCAGTTTTGCTAGTGGCTCTGTACAGTCTGGTCCACTTCAACACAGCTCTATAAAGTTTAACCCAACATTGATTTATAAAGTGTGGTCCATTTCAGCATCACTCTATAAAGCCTTATCCAGTTCATTATGCGTCTATAAAACCTGATCTAGTTCAGCCGTTTCAGTGTGGATCTGTAAGTTAAAGATGAAGTAATTAATTAATTAAACGACACTTTAACAGTCTGATCCACTTCAACACAGCTGAATATATAAAGCCTAGGTATAAAGCCTGATCCAGAGCAGCACAGCTCTATAAGGACTGATCCAGTCAACATGGTTCTATAAAACCTGATCCAGTTCTTTTTCCAGCCCTTTCCACGTGGCTCTGGAAAAGTCTCATGCAGTTCACATTAGCTCTATAAATCCTGATCCAGATCACAAGGCCTTGGAAAAATCTGATCTAATTCACATTGGCTCTCTAAAGCCTGATCCAGAAAAGAGATTTATGACCATCGATAAATCACAGGACTGTTTTGTTCGGTTCATTTTTGTGCCTCAGGAAAACATGGGACCACTGTACAAATTGTAGAAAACTGTCTTGAAAACAAACTTCACCCACAGGCCATAGAATAAATGTGGTGTAATGTGTACATTGACAGGTTTTACCTTCCAGTACACATGATCAACAAGCTCTATTAACTTCATCCTTGACGTTCTTGGGAAAAATCCAAGTTTCATTCTAGCAATACACAGTAAAGAGAAATAATAGAGAGCAGCTGAGGAAGACTGAGTCAAAAGTTAAAGGGGAAAAGGAATAGAAAATGACAGAGCAGTCAGGAAGGGAGAGAAGAAGAGGACATAGGCAAGGCAAAAAAGAGTAGAGGAAGCAGGTCCAGTGGGAGGAGGGCGATTTGGCTAAGGAGTTTCAGCATTGCTGCACTACTCATTAAACAGACCAAATCATGCATAACTATGCACACAACTTTGGCTTTGAATTGATTTTTTAAGGTAACTGGACTTGCCTGAGGCATGCAATCCATTTAGAGAAAAGAGAGAAATAAAGAAAGGGAGGAAAATAGGAGCTCCTCAGTTCACATTACTAAACTAAATGGTTATTGACTGAAAGTGAAATTTTTTGGGTCGTTTGGAGGGAGGTGTCTTATAGCCTTTACCTTTTTTCATTTCTTTCAATGACTGTTGGTTTCACTCACCATTCAAAGTTCAAACGGATCTTTTATAAAGATTTCAAGGAAATAACAGGGTTTGATTTCTCTGTCTCTCTCTCATTGGTTGACACTGATCACTGAAGGTGTACATTTTTATGTGCAATGTCTGAAATTGACAAATAATAAAATGAAGTGATTAACCCATACAGACACACTCAGTACGCATAGAACATGGGAAGTATTTTCAGCATCGATCTGATGAAAGGTGCATTTAAATACAGTAGAGCTATATGTTTCCTTCAGGGTACAGCCAAAAAAAATTACTGTGCGGTAAAATAAGTGTTGGTTATTGTCTTGGGTTGCATGTTTATTAATATTTTGATTAATGTTCATCATCTAACTTGATGCTTATTTCTGCAGGGTTTGCTTTGTCTTCTTCACATCTTGTTTGCTTTGCCTAATGCTTAATAAAAGCATTACACAACCATTTTTTTTTTTCAATTTTACCATCAACAGAAATTATGGCAAACATCTGCTTGTGCTTAAAAAAAAAACAAAAATAAAATAAAAACACATCATTCCCTATCCACACTGTATTCTCAGTGTGTGTGGTATGTAAGTGTGTGAGTTGTGAGGATTTCTTGATGGTGGCCCCTGCCATGCATAGGCTCTCTACTCAACACATGGTGTTTTGGTTTTTTTTTCCAAGTATGAGGGTGAGAGCCTGTGTGGAGCGGGGGCTGGAGGGACCTGGGGAAAGAAGGAGGAGGAGGAAGCAGAGGGGGGGTTCTTGTTTTTCAAGCCACTGAGGTTAATTCCTTATTCTTCCTTATCGATTTTTCTTCATCCCCGGAAGCCAAACAAGCTGTTGGAAACACAGACACTAAAGATAGTGTAAAGAGGGCAATAACAAACAGCGCACAACAATGACAAACCCACTTCCCACAAGCCAGAGAGAATATTCACAGACCTAATAGCACAATTCTTTGATCTTGACAACAGTTTGTCTTTCTTGCACTTGTGTGTTTATGATGCCTTTTTTGTTTTCTTTTGTTTTTTCATCTTTCGCAAAAAGATAATATCAGTGACCTCTTGATGAATTGTCTTTTTTGCTCTTGCTTCTTTTCTTTTTTTGATGTTTTTCTCTTAGTTTTTTTCTTACCACAGTAATATTTTTTGAATTTTCTCTTTTCTCTTTTCCCCCCCTCCTTTTTGTCTTAACCCTAGGTCCACTCACAAAAAAACATGATGAATCTACAATGAACCGGCCACGAGACGAAGGTATTTTTGTTGCATGTTTTTCCTTTTTTCTTGTATTTTTTAAGTCCTTTTTGGGGGGGAATAAAAGACAGTTTTCCCTAATAGTCATTTGAAGAAGCATTTGTTAACCACATGTTCAAAACACACACACACACACACACACACACACATCTATATGTGTGTCTCTGTTTGAAACCTGAAAGGACTCTTAGATGACTTGTTGAGTAGTCAAAGGCCCACACCACTGGTCCTGGTGTTGAGAAAGTGTAGTTTCCTAAGATTACAAAATGAGCATCAGCTGCTGAGAAAATCCAGCAGAATCGGAAGGAAAGGCTTTGAAGCATAATTCTCAAACAGAGTTGTTAAAGCCATGATTTTCCGGCTAAGCAACTGTTACTGTTGTATAGAAGCATTGGGCGCAGCACAGAAAGATTATAATGTCTGATATATCAGGCTGACTCTAATGAGGACAAATCAGCTGGCCTGTGTTCTGCACTCACAGTGTCGGTGGAGGAGGCCCTGGAGTGGCTTTAGTTATGCTCACAGTAAATACCACTCTGCAAGTATCAGAAAATCACTCATAGAATGGCTAGATGAAAAACCATCAATAGTGTATCAGCCTCCAAATGTGCACTCAGACACACACACACACACACACACACACACACACACACACACACACACACACACACACACACACACACACAC
>JAQQZR010000001.1:6488014-6504004 GCA_030068235.1 Notoglanidium macrostoma
TTAGAGCTACCTTTAAAGCCTACACGCAGTTGTTACACGTGACCATATACGTCATTGACTTGTATCTAATAATGCATACATTGCTAATGGCTTTTTCCTAAAACTCTACAGTAATAGATAACCATTTACTACTCTTCATGGAAATATCAAATAAGCTTGTTGATGGAAGTAAAATGAAGTATACAGCAAAAAGAATGAGAGTGGCAGCTGTATCCAGCTGAAAAAAACTGTAATTTGCTAAATTAACATCTATTTGGCTAGTTTCTGAATTTGTAGCTTTTGTTTACGTTTTCCCAGCCCTTTAATTAGCCCTTCCCCAGTTAAACAGAGGGAGTGTGGTTGTTTGGTAGGAAGTGGAAAGCTTTCAATGTTTCAATTACAATTGCAATTTGATTTTCAGCCAACAGGGGGCTTTAAATTAACCAACTGTTTCTTTAAATGTCACTTTGGCTGTTTGCAGTAATTGCTGCTAAATGGATGTGTTGATCTAATTTGCAACATTGCTTTCACCCATTCAAGTCTATCTAGATCATAGCCTGAATATCCAGCATGATCATTCATTCAAAAGTGTCCTTGTATAGTTTCCAGCAAAAGCAACATGCATATACTGGTAATGAATGTTGATTCTGTCATGCAATGTAAAAGAACTGGACTACATATAGTTTTATTCACTAAAAAGCAATATTGCCGAGAAAATTATTCATTAAATCATTCAAATGAATAATTGTTAGATGCACCCATCAGATATGGTCTGCGCATATGCCTAATTTACGCATTCATATATCCTCATTCCTGACCCCACCTATCAGGGAGTCACAATAAATTGTGACTACCCTGACAGGTGGGGTCAGGAATGAAGACATATGAGGCAGGGTTTAGAGAGTAGAGTTGCTTAGTTTATTATTTTAATGGCATTTTTCAGCACTACTCACTATTCAAGATAATGACACACTAAAAAAAAAAATAAAGAAAGAAAAGCACATGCAGGTTCCTGCTGCATGACTCATTACAAATTTAAGTTCAAGTACAAGTTCAAAGCCTTGCTTGGAAATTTGACAGCCTACTGACAAAAGAAAGATACATAAATAGGCCATCATTAACCACACACAGGTGTACATCATCACTCATTACTTGCTATTTTTTCTCTGAGACCCCTCCTTCCTTTCTGTCCACTTGTTGGCCAGGCACTTCTTTATGGAGAGTTTCCTGCTCATGTATAGGACAGTGTGCTCTGCCCCCTCAACCAGCTGGGACAAAATGACCCCCAGTCCCTTGTTTGATGCACGAGTCTGCAAAATAAATGGTAATGGAAGAATGCCAGGGCAGAATGCAACAGCACACTTTCACAAATAGCAGCTTAAGATATAACATAATAATATCTGGCAAAATCATTGTTGATATGGCTCTATCCAAAGAATGGCATCTGGTGCAGTTTTAATGAGCTCAGTTGTTTGGTAATAGCCAAAAACTGTGTCACATCTTTTAGGTCTTGGGTCTCAGACCTTTGCAATTGTTGCCACTGTATCATCTTAAGGATGCCTCTGGCCAAGTGGAAGCCCAGATACCTTACGTCCTGTCCAACCACACTGTTCTTCAGGTTTGCTGTGAGTCCCACCTGCCTCAAGGATCTTAGGATAGATCTTAGACGCTGCATGTCCCACTCTCAGTCATCATTGTAGACAATTGTGTCATCTAAGTTGACAGCTGTATTCAATATATGATCCATTGAAATGTGGCAGGGGCCCCAAACAGTCCGAATAGAAAGGTGACAAATTGGTGTAATCCAAATGAAAAAACTCTTTTTTTAATTTTTTTTTTGTTTTGTTTTTCATGGGATACTAGTGTCAAGTAGCCATTAGTCAAAACCTAATTAGACAAAACATGTTGTGTCCAACCAATTAAACACTTTTTCAATGGTTGGCATTGGATATGCATCAGATTTAGACACTAAAATACTCCATCTTGAGAAGAAGTATCACTGGGATGCACCTGTCTTTGTGGGACACCTCAATTACCCCCATGTCAAGTATGTCCCTGTGTTCTTGCTAAACCACCTGTTTATACTGTTTGGGTAAGTGATAGGGATGGCTGCACACAACCATACCTGGGGGAGATTCTGTGTGGTGTTATATGAGGATACTGTGATCAGGTGTTGGGGAAAACCCATTGGAAAGTTCCACTTTAAACTGGGCAGTCTCTCACTGGGATCTTGAGAATTGGTCTTCACAGGGGACTGGGTGGATTGAGATCAACTTTTAGGCTCACCTCCAGTCCCAAGTTATCTCTCTCAGGAACCACCATCACTGGAGCAACAAGGAACACATCACTCCAGGCTTTAAGGATATTGAGGTGTTATATTTTTAGTGCATCACCTCAGTCTGTTTGCCTTACCTCATACCTCATAGTCGACATCCCAGATTCACTGTTTGACCCTCAAAATCCCATGCCACTTGGTGAGTAATTTAGAGCTTGACATGACCAGTAAATAGTTAACCTGTTCACTGAATACTGTTGCAGCTGATTGGCCCTTTTATACATCTGGGATTGACAGAATGATAGAATTGAGAGAATGTACTGAATTTCAGTCCTAACCATTTTAATAATTGATTATTCCATGTAGATTCCATAGTTTCATAACAGGAACATGGTGGCTTGGCCAGTCAAAATTTCTTTCATGATTCAGACTCAGGAAATTAAACAGAAGAATGCCACTACATACAGCATGCTGAGATGTTAAGAACGGCACTGCTTCCCAGTATCACATTGCAGAGTCCACCATGACACTGGTCCTGGGTCCAGCACCAAAAGGTTGATGTCGTCTCTGGAATCATGCTCCCTTACCAGGGACCGGGAACCACTGGTGAAGCTACACAGAGCTCCAGCTGATAGTCTATAAGATTGGTCTACCTTTTCCCCAGTGTTTAAAAGCTTGATGGTTGGCTTGGTGGAAAGACCTAATCACCTCATTGAAGGGCAAGGACTCTATGGCAGCATTTCAGTCTTCAATCCCAGGATTTGGCAACTCTAGTAAATGGGGTGAGGAATGAGGATGCAGGACAGTGAGGCTGTTTATTATACTTTTAGCAATGCTTTTCACAACTATTTCTTTCACTTTAATGTCACATTCAGTACAAAAGAAAAGCACACACACCATTCTATAGTTATCTGTAGTATCAAAGAGCAGTATTCAAAGGTATGTTGAAAGGATATGGTAATATTTATGGACAAAGTTGGGTTGTGCAGGTACTTAAGTTGATTTTCCTGTCAAAATTATTAAATTATCAACATGTTGTTTAAACACAATTACTTGCCATTAAGGCCAAGAACACAGGGGATATAAAATGCAAACTGAAGAAACAAGTTGCATTTTATGCTGTTAAAATGTAATACAATGTAAAATAAAAGTGAAATTTTAAATAATTAAATGAAGTAAGATAAATATGATCAATATGAAGATGGTAAACACTGATATAAGCTTTTAATAGAATCTTTTATATTGCCAATATATTGCTGCATGATTGGAACTAGTTGCAATTATCAAATAATCACTGCAAATTTGGCTTAGTTTAGCAATATGACTTCATTACTCATTCTTCGGCAGCTTATAAAATATGATATGATCTAGCATCCTATCATTTTTCATTTTATTACATTACAGCAGGGGTTCCCAAACTTTTTTGGTAAATCACCCTAAATAGACATGATAAATTTTATGCCAACCCAGGCTTTGACCATATATTTTTCCAGATTTCAGATTTATAATTTAGGACTACAGGCTAAAACATTTGAGCATACTATTATGTGTCATATACAGTAAGTGACTAAAAACCAAAGGAAGACACTGACTTGACAGACCTCTGCAAAAAGGAGGTGTGTTTGAAAAGTTTGCATGTCTTTCCGCTGTCACATAAGAACAATACATAAGAAACAAAACACAATGGGGTTGTTGTTGTTATAGCTAAATCCATTCCAGGGTGGTGTGATATGGTCCAATCCAAAGCAGAGGTACCTGGTTTATATTTGATGCATGACTTGGCATGGACATGCAGAACATGTGTGAACATGTATATTCACATACATGTCTACACACTTTAAACACATCTGGGTAATTAAAAAGTGACATTCTTCAGATGGCACACGAGAGCCAAAACATCCCTGTCCATCAGAAAAATGCATAAATACCTTTCTGCTTCTTTGCCATCCTTCTAGTGCTTCATGCTGCCACTTGTAAAAACATGAAACCCAGAAGGTGCTCTCTAGATGTTTGTCTATTCTGGCTAATGTAGCAGCACAATATTGTGGCTCCATGGAGGTGGACCTGTTCCTTATGTAGATATAAAGGTCTCATTCTAAGCTTATGAAAAAATGCAATGATTAATAGTTACATGTAATTATACTCAAACGAAAACATACTTATGAATATATATATAGACAGAGTCTGTGATTCAAGTTCAAAGTGATTCAAGTCTGATTTGAAAAGATCCAATTTGCATGTCCACAATGCCCTGAAGAGATTAGATCTGTGTCACATTAAGGCAAAAAATCAGATTTGAGTCACTTGAGCAGGGCAGTGAATGTGAATGTAGGCAAAATGCGTCAACCCTTCGCAAACATATAAACAAAACCAAGTCCTTAAATAGTGCTCTTATCGAGCCCTGATTCTCGCCAGGTGCAAATGCTCAGGTTTTCCATGTGATACTGCAGTGCAGCCTGGGAACTGGAGTCCTTTGCAATCTCACATATACGCAAACCCGAAAGCAAGCTGTAAGCGACAGAGATCATAGAGATCGCACATCGCTTGCAGCAGGGAACAACTCCATGACACTTTTGTTTCAGAATATGCTATTTTGTGAAATAAATCTTTGTCTAAGAGACAATATGTATTTTCTCTTTATTCATTTTCATGCTGCTCATCAACTGGTTGTCAAGAAAGGAAATAAAAAAATATTGGGTACCTGTAGGAGACTGATATTCATTTTTGTCGATACCAACGGCTGCTACACAGACTGTTTGCAAAGGTTTTTGTGCAAGATATTGGGTTATTTTAGCTGACTAGTTTCACTCATATCCATCACAGCACTTATTGAGACTGTCATTCATTGTCTCACAATTAAAATGAATAGTTATGGATGTGCATGAAAGTGGTATTGTAGAGGGCGGCACAAGTGGTGCATTGACTAGTGCTGTCACCTTACAGAAAGAAGTTTCTGCATGCTCTCCCCGTTCCTGCGTGGGTTTCAACGTTAGGTAAACTGGCTACTCTAAATTGCTTAGGTGTAAATATGCGTGTGAATGATTGTTCATCTCTGTGTTAGCCCTGCGATATATTGGTGACCTGCCCTGGGTGTACCCTGCCTTTTGCTCAAAATCAACTCCCTGCGACCCTGATAGAAAATGGATGGATGGATGCTATTGTATGTATAGTTAGGGGTTGCTTTTATAAGTGGCACAAAAATGTTTTCATAGAGCAAATGTGTTTTGACCATAAACTATGCATCAGGGCTGAATGTGGTGTGAGACACCACAGGATCCGCAGCCACCTCCTGGAAACAAAAAAGCTGTTCGGCTTTGGTTAAAAGCTTTGAATCTGTACGTTTGCTTTTTTACTTTGTGGAGAGGAGGCCTATGGAGTAGTACTGTATCCAGAGAATTGTTTTGGGTCTGATGCTTCACTGAAAACTCAGATGCAGCGTCCTCTCAGGAGAACATCAACACATAAATGCAAGTGAAACAGCATATGAACAAGTATTACTGGTTTTCAATTATTCTGCTTCAAGTACAAAAATACTTGAAAATGTTTTTTCTTGCCAAACATATCTCAGGGTATCAAAAGGTAATGCACTGTGTGTTACTGCAATTAAAGAACAATTAGTCTTAAAGAAAACCGAGTGATTGCAGGCAGGTGTTACCTGTTCATGTCTGCCCACAGAAAGATCTACTAAACACTAATAATAATTATAATAACAGCATCATCATAACAAATAACAGCAGTAACTCAAAGTACTTTTGAAACTTTATGGAAGTCTTGCACAAAAAGATAAAATATGTGCACAAATGAACAATCTTTATCATAATATCTTTGCGGGCAGAGCAGCATCACCTACTGGTACATCATGCATGAAAAGAGTCAGTGTAGGAAAGCAGTGTGTGAAAACAGAACATGAAGTTCAGTAGCTACACTACTAAAGAAGCCTGTAGACTGGATGACAGGACCATTAGGGAGGGAAATAGGAATAGAAAAGGAATCAGGTAGGCAAAGAATGGGTTAAGCTGTTGAAAGAACCATCAGGTATTCTGTGGTGTGTGTGTGTGTGTGTGTGTGTGTGTGCATGTGTGTGTGTGTGTGTGTGTGAGTGTATGTGCAGGATAGTCAGCAGGCCTGTCAACTCCTGGCTGTATCTGCGCCAGCTACAGGGCTGTCAGCATCTTCTCTACTGCCCACATTGCCTTCAAACACACACACACACACACCCACACACACACACACACACACACACACACACACACACCAGTTAAAAGCTGACAGACCCTATTTCAATAAAGAGAACAGAGAATCAGAGAGAGAGAGAGTGAGAGAGAGAGAACAAATATATGAGGATCAGACATAGAGGGAGGAGATGAATATATACAGAGAGAGATAATTGCTGAGCAAGCATTAATCAAACCTTAATGAGACTGGAATTTAATGGACTGCATTAAATTAATTAGAGCACTTTTTAATCTTACCAGAAACTGGGCTTGGGATTATAAATGAACCTTGAAATGATATTAGAAAAGTATACATTGTTAATGTAAAGCAGTATACTCCAACATATAGATAAAGAATGTATCAAAATGTGTGTCTAATCGATTCTTAGAGTCTTCTTAGATAATCTTTGTTCATTTCATTACTATTGGTCTGTTGTCATCTACATCTGCTTTGAGAGAGCTAGCTAATTTTTCAAAAAGAATGAGAAATGAGATGTTAAGAAAATGTGAAACACAAACACAAATCCAGTTTCTACTAGAGCTGGAGAATCATTTAGGCCAAATGAAAGTTTCGAGAGCTGTCAGGCTGTCTGCATCCTCATTTCCTTCTGTGAATTTCAATCATGTGCAGAAAAAATAAAATAAAAATAAAAAATAAAGAAAAGAAGTCACTGTCAGTTTTTGAATTTCCAGGCTCTTATCTGGATGCTAAAATCAGGCACAGACATTATGCCTTGTCTATCAATGAATTTTAATTTTCATGACTTACCAAATTCTACCAATTTTGGAAATTTGGATTCCAAATTTGGACTCTTGTCCAAAATACCGAAAAAGTCATAAAAATACAAAGTAAAGTACACATAACCTATTAAGCTATGTTCACACTGCCAGGCTGAAGTGATGCAAATCTGTTTTTTTTTTTTTCTTGCTTTAATGTGACACAAGTCTGATCTTCTCAGGGATGTGTGGACACACAATCCAATCTGTTCAAATCAGATTTGAATGAGCTACATTCACATTACCTCACAAAGCCTCATTGTTCAATTCAAATTTTTTGCTCAGATCAAATTTGCGTATCTTGATGGTTCATATTCATAGTTACAAATGACCTGTAATTAACTGTAATGTGAACGCACGCATGCGCAGGTTGATGCGTTTTTGCACGAGTCATCTGCACCACCAACAACAATAAAAACATATTTGTGAGATGACTCATGGTATTAAAAGCGAGAAAATGGATGCGCTAGTTGCATCGCATTTTGCTCTGGAGGACAACAAATAGTTCATCAGCTGTAGCTCTCCTCCATTGTTGTTTTGCTGCGCTGCTGGTGGGCTGACGATTTATGCTACCTTGACGGAAACTGCTACTGTAGCGCAAATAAATGCTACCGATAGCAGAGAATAAACTCAATTTTAGCTGTATCCCTTAACCCAACACTAACATGAAGACTTAAAGCTTAAAGTTAACCCTAAAATCTTATCTTTAAATCTGAAATGCAGCAAGTAAGCTTAGTAGCATGTCTTATAGGTCGTACAAAGCAACCGAACACTGTGCTGGCTGATGATGACAGTGCTCATATGAAAGTGAAGTTTTCATAAAGTTTTGAAAAATTTCTATGTCCACACAGCCCTGAAAAGATCAGATATGTGTCACATTAAGGCAAAAAAATCTGGTTTGAGTCACTTCAGCATGGCAGTGTGAATGTTGCCTTTCATATGTGGTCCTAAATCTGATATGTATTGGATTTGTGGCCATGCGACATGAATGAGAATGGGACGAATGAGATGTCATCATCAGCCAGCATGGCTTTCTGTCGAGTTGTGCTACCTATTGAGAAATGCCACTGCTTCTGTTACATACAGGTCACTTGTAATTATGAACATGAACCCTCAAGACAAATCTTATCTGAGCAAAAAATCTGAATTGAACAATGAGGCTTGTAATGTGAATGCAGCCTTTACACTCATCTTACATCTTTACTCTCAGCTTATGTAATGTAGCCTATTGAAGATGGTCTAAGTGCCAGGCTACTGTATCTCTACTATACTGTATGGATTACTCAGTGGCACAAACATGAACTCCATAATGCATTAATTGGAAGTTTATATAAGCACTCAATCACAAGTTATGGAATTTTAAAGTCTGGTTATTCCCAAAACAGAATAGGGAGAAAAGTGCAGAAGGTTCCATTCCTATTTCACTGAACTTCGCCAACACAATGATTGTCTACAAGCAAGTACTATTTACTGGTTTTACTGGTGATTCTTAGGCAGGGCAAACAAAAATGATTATAGCTCATTATATTTACATTATAAATAGTTATACTGGTTACAAACCAGGCACACAAGAAGGTCTTTTACATTGGGGGTGCGAGAATTTTAAGAAGAATACATGTGGCGTGCGCTATGCAGAAAGATTCATTAGTCTTTTAAGATTTTGTGTTGATTAAAATCATATATACCACAGCATGGTTGAACTCTCAAATCAGAAGGTGTTCATTAATTTTCTATAAATAGCATGACTCTGAGAGTACTCATGACTGTTACATGAACCATAGGTTTATATTAATGCGCTCATTCCAATACGTTATCTTTTTATATTATCTAGGGTGACCATATTTTGGTTTTCAATAAAAGGCACAGTGGGGGCAGGATGGTGGCAGATGGACAAAATGAATGGTAACTGTAGAAAGTAAAAGCCAAATCCTGGACATTTTTTGGCGATTTAGAAATCCCATCCGGATGCATTTTTTAGGTACCTAAAAGGGGCTGTGTCCAAGAAAAAGAGGATATATGGTCACCCTAATATTATCAGCTCATTCACATAGTCTACAGCTAATCATAAACTTTTGTCTAACACTAAAAATAGTATAATGATTGTTAGGAAGAAGGTTTCTCTAAGTTATGTTTATTTAATATGTATAGTGAAGAATCTCAGATTGTAGACACGTTTGTATCGGTGAGTAAGTTTCCACACACAGAGGTTAGTTCCTATTTTTTATTTCTCAATAGTAGCAGCTATATACAGTCATTCCTTCACAAGTATTACATTTTCTTTCTCTCTAGGTCTTGAGACACAAACTCCTCTGTCCTAAAGGTTTGGGTTTTGCGAATGTTCCAGAAGATTAAACAGTAAAAAAAGGTGGCATGTCATTCATTCATTCATTAAAAAGTGTAATCAGTGGCAAATCACTGTTGTATAAGTGGAATACTATCTTTGATATACAAACTCAAAAATGTCTCAAATACTTAATTCTAAAGCTTGTTTATTTGTTTATTTGTTTATTTATACACTTATTACTATGTTAGCAGTTGCAGCTGCATTTGCAGTTAAAGAAATCCTGAAAGTCGGGCGAGCTACATATCTTCTGCATCCCTATTTCCAAAGCTCTTGTTACAAACTGACTCTGTTTACGCCCATTTCAAACATAACCAACAACTTAATCAAAGCATGACATTCACTGCATGAGGAAAACATACTTAGTTAGAAAGCTAGCAATTAAAACTCAAAACTCTTTAGGCAGACTAACAGTTTTTACAGTCGTTTGTTCAAATGGCTTCTTATCTACTCAACATGATCTACACAGAAGACTGGCACACCTATCACCCAAAAAAATGGCTCTTGTGCCACCTATAGCTGATACACAGCATTTGTTCCTACACTGTGCTCGGATATAAAGTTGAAATATTTATATCAAGCACAAGTGCATGTAAGGCATTCTGGTAAAATTAGAGCATAAACATACAGACAGAAGCACTGTCGAGCTGGGATGGTCCAGGCTGTTTCTATTGTCTGTTTTGTCACCATAATCAAGTAAACAAGAAGCAGAGATGAAGCGTAGTGAGAGTGCAGGGCGAGAGAGGGTGAAAGAAAGTCTCAGAAAAGAGGATTGTCGCATGAGAGACGAAATCTCTCAGTGCCTGTTTTGCATGAGAAATGTGAAGAAAACTCAGCTGTGCATCTTTTGTTTCTGTGTTTCTGTGCATGTGCAAGGCAGGGCAGTCATTTGCACATTTTTACAGTCCAATGGTCGGCTTAATTGATCCCCCTTAAATAAAAACAAATGAATATCAGCTTAGCTATTTTATAGCAGTAGTTGTAGCTAAGCCAGGCTATTCTGGAAGGAAATGGAGGGGAGAAAAAAAGGGGAGGGGAGGGGAGGGGAGGGAATGGGGAATGCGCTGAACGATGTCACGAATGCAGCAAATAAGGCAGAGAGGGAGAGAGGAATGGAGTGACAGAAGTGCAAAAGATGAAAGAGAGATGAGGGAATGCTCAGAGTGCTAAAAGTGGAGGGGGAGTTGGAAGTATGGAGTTTGGGGAGGGAGAGACAGAGAGTGTATGGTTTATTAGAGAAATAGAAAGAACATGGTCCTTTTTTGTTTTTGAATAATGGTTTTTTTTATGTTTTAGTAAAGGCGACTTTAGACAAAGTCCCATAATGAGAGGCCAGAGAGAGACACTCACACACAAAGAGAGAAAGTACCAGCTAGTAAAAAAGAGGAAGAGGAAGGGAGGGATCAGAGGAAAAGTGGGTGAAAGAGGGGGAGGGCGGAAAAGAAGCAAGCTAGAATAGTGCACTTGTTTCTGTTGATGCTATTATGAGGCCATCGGATGGAGAGCATAGGAAGACTTTTGTTTTCCAGAACAGAATTATATACTAGTTCTCTTCATTTGTCATACTCTGCTTGTCCTCCATTCCTCTCTGTCTCTCTCTCTCGCTATGCCTTTCTCTTACATTCCCGCTCTCCCACACTTTTTTTTCTGTCTGTACTGTATGTCTTCAACCTCAATTAATTTTCTGTTTTGCCCTTCTTATGACTCTCTGTCTCTCTGTCCTTTTCTGTCTGTTTACAACTCCACATTGCTCTCATATACAGTCACTGTGAGTCCATGTTTAAATTTAAATGAGCTCAGGATGTCTTTCAGGCCAGTGTGTTTGCAGACGCAACAAAAATTGTTAAAATTCAGAATGACAGGAAGCACATGCAAGATATTCAGTATGACACTTTTTCCATTCTTTTATCCTGTATGCATAAAAATAACATGGAATATGACTCAGAAGTCCAATTTTTACTGCAGAAAAATGAGTGCTTTGTGCTCACAGTGTCTTTATCTATAACCCCAATTCAAAAAAGCAAATAATGCAAATAAAAACAGAATGCAATGATTTGCTAATCCTTTTTGACCTATATCCAATTGAATACAATACAAAGACATGGAATATTATGTTCACATTGATAAACTTTATTGTTTTTTTGTTTTTTTTTATAAATATGCACATTCTGAATTTTGATGCCTGTAGCATGTTCCAAAGAAGTTGGAACAAGGGCATGTTTACTACTGTGTTCCCTCACCTTTTCTTTTAACACTCAGTAACTGTTTAGAAACTGAGGACACTAATTGTTCAAGTTTTAAAAGTGACATTCTTTTTCATTTTTTCCTTGATAAACAACTTCAGTTGCTCAACAATCTCGAGTCTCCATTGTCATATTTTGCACTTCATAATGTACCACACACAGGTTTGGACTGCAGGGAGGCCCGTTTATCCACGCTCTTTTGCTATGAAGCCACACTGTTGTAACACATGCAGAATGTGGCTTGGCATTGTCTTGCTGGAATAAGCAGGGACATCCCTGCATGCCTGTCTAGATGACAGCATATGTTGCTCCAAAACCTGTATGTACATTTCAGTATTAATGATGCCTTCACGGATGTGCAAGTTACCCATGCCATGGGCACTAACACACCCCCATACCATCACAGATGCTGGCTTTTGAGCTTTGTACTGGTAACAATCTGGATGGTCCTTTTCCTTTTTAGCCTGGAGGAAACAACGTCAATGATTTTCAAAAACAATTTGAAATGTGGACTTGTCAGACCATAACAGATTTTTCCATTTTTGTGTCAGTCCATCTGAGATGAGCTCAGGCCCAGAGAAGTCAGTGGCATTGTTGAAATATGGCTTTTGTTTTACATTTGTAGATGCAGTGATGAACTATGTTTATCAACAATGGTTTTCCGAAGAGTTCCTGAGCCCATGTAATAATGTTTTTTATACAATCATGTTGGTTTTTAACGCAGTGCTGCCTGAGGGCTTGAAGGTCACAGGCATTCAATGCTGGTTTTCGGCCTTGTCCCTTAAGTGCAGAGATTTCTCCAGATTTTCTGAATCTTTTGATGATATTGTGGATTGTAGATGGTAAAATCCCTGAAATTCTTGCAGTTGTATGTTGAGAAACTGAAATGTAGAGAAATTGTTTGTTGGTAAACCTCACCCCATCCTTGCTTGTGAACGATGATGTCCCTTTCATGATACTATCACCTCTTACCAATTAAACTGTTTTCTTGTGGAATGTTTCAAACAGGTATTTTCTGAGCAATCCACAACTTTCCCTGACGTTTGTTGCCCTATCCCAATTTTTTGGAACATGTTGCAGGCATCAGTTTTGGAATGAGTGTATATTTACAAAAAACAAAATTTATCAGTTTGAACATTAAATATCTTGTCTTTGGATTGTACTCAATTGAATATAGATTGAAAGGGACTTGCAAATTGCAAAAAGGGACTCTGCCCATGATAGCCTAAGATTCCTTTTCTTAGCTGACAGGAGTGGAACCCAATGAGGTCTTCTCTTGTTGTTGCCCACCTACCTCAAGGTTTGATGTTTTGTGCATACTGAAATGCTTTTCTTCTCACCACAGATGTACAGAGATTATTTGAGTTACTGTATACTTCTTGTCAGCCTGAACCAATCTGGTCATTCTCCTCTGGTCTCTCTCATCAACAAGGCATTTCCACCCACAGAACTGTCTTGCACCCTTCTGTGTAAACTCTAGAGATTGTTGTGTGTGAAAATCACAGGAGATCAGCAGTTCCTGAAATACTCAGACCAGCCCATCTGGCTCCAACAACCATGCAGCAATCAAAGTAACAGAGAACATACTTTTCCTTTATTCTGAAGTTTGATGTGAACATATACTGAAGCTTTTGACCTGTATCTACATGAGTTTATGTATTGTGCTGAACTGTGCTATGTACATGTATGTATGTGCTTGTCTCTTCTTGCCTGTTTCTTCTTGTTCTTTTTTAAGTCTTTTTTCAATTCTGATGTTCATTTATGTTCAATAATATTACTAAAGCCAAACATGAGAAAGGAAAAAAAACACAATATTGGAAATACATTTCTTTTGTAGAGAGGGAACCTTTAAACCATTTATTATATATGTTTGAGTTGATATTTGAAATATATTGAATAAATGCACTTACAGGAGGTCCTCGGGTTACGTACATCTCAACATACGAAGTTTACGACGCTTGCGCACAGCGGAAGAATACACAGTAGCATGGCATATGAGTCAGGGAGTTCAGCGACGAACATTATATTAAACGTATATTTATGTCCTTTTCCTTTTTCTGTGGCTTAGTTGTGTTTTTATGTTCTAGATAATGATTTTACAACTGTGTTAGGATATGTAAGGGTGTGTTTCGACTTGTACCAAAATTCGGGTTACATCACTGTCATAGGAACGGAGCTATGTCGTAAAACGAGGACTCCCTGTATTTGACAAAGCTTTTTTGTGAAATAGATGAAAAAACAAAGGATTTTTCATGGTTTTAGTCCGCACAGTGATGCATCATGTTCAGTCTCTGTGTCCATGGGAGTGGATCAAAGTGAAAATGAACTCTTATATGAGTTATAAAGTGTTTCACTCCCACTGGCCTAAAGCACATTGAACTCTGTAAAAGAAAATGTACTGCAGTGTTTGATTCACCTCTGAATGTTATTCAATATCGGGTCATACATGTCAGTACTTACTTATTTGTGCGCCTACGTTTGGCAATGAATCAAAATATATTTAAGGAAATTACAAATAGAAAAGGCACAGATAAAATATTCATGTCTGAGCTTATGTTATCCATTGCACATGTACAACATGAAATAAAGTGATATGGGTAATTAATTATTTCTAATTAATTATTAATAAGTAATACCAGACCACAGAAAGGAGGTCAAAGCAACTGGCCAATTCTTAGGCCAAGCAATAAATCCAAGATAAAAGATGCAGATCATATTGAGGCTTATGTTGATGTCAGCATTAAACTTTGGCTAACATTGGAACATTAGACATTACACAGCACAATAGACCAATAGACCATGCAAATGGCTCAGGTTCATGGAAGTTAAATCAATGAAGACACTTTGTAGGTTTCTTTTAAGTCTTTCATGAGAGAGTATGGAGGGGATAAAGTAATTAGTGATACATTCAGGAAGAAGGCAGGTTGGAAAGGCTGATGGCATGAGGCAAAAGAGACCCTTTATTTGTCGGTACTGAACTTGATGCACTGGTGTCATTAGCCAGATGGCAGTAATGTGGAAAAATCTCAGCTATGGTGTTTGAGGGCCAAACATGGTTCATGATTGGACTCTGATCCTTCTTAGAGTCACCCTCAACTTAAAATTTGTTTTCATTATTAAATCCTTTAAGAAAAAAAATTAGTTAGGATTGAACATGTTATGGACAGGAAAATGTTATTGCATAATAAAATATGAAAGGCAGTCTCTAATATGCAAATACAGGTTTCAAATAAGCTAATGTGCTGTTCAAAAAATGTTGGGTTGCTGTTTTAATGCAACCATTGGTTTACACATATTGGGTAGATGGGTTATTTGTTCTATTATTGGGTTAGTTTTGGTAAAATCCTATCCTAAGTGCTTTGAAGTCTCTATCAGTAAATATATTCTGATACTGGCTTACAAGGGCCTGGACTAAGAATACCATCACACTAAAAACTGTTGGCAAGTAATACAGAAAAGTTTTTTTTTTTTTTTTCAATATTAAAGTGAAGAGTAAGTGCTAGTCCAAGTACTTCCAAAAGAGGTAGGTCTTTAGTCATTATTTGAAGACATCCAGTGACTCAGCTGTTCGGACATCAAGGAGATGTTCATTCCACCACCTAGGTGCCAAAACAGAGAATAGTTTAGATGCATGTCTTCCTTGAGCCTTGAGAGCTGGAGGAACCACTCGAGCAGTGCTGGAGGATTGGATGGAGTGCAGTGCAGTGCGGGGTGTGATAAGTGCTTTGAGATAGGAGGGTGCAGGTTCATTTTTGGCTTTGTAGGCAAGCATCAGTGCCATCATAGTGGCAGCTATGGGAATCCAGTGAAGGGAGCGTAGCAATGGGGTAGTGTGGGAGAACTTGGGAAGGTTGAAAACAAGTCATGCAGCTGCATTCTGGATCAGTTGCAAGAGTCGAATGGCGCTCAGAGGCAGACCTGCTAGAAGTACGTAACAGTAGTCAAGTCTTGAGATGACAAGGGACTGAATAAGTATCTGAGTGGCCTGTGTGGATAGAAATGGACGAATCCTTCTGATGTTGAAGAGGAGAAATCAGCATGATCGTGAAACATTAGCAATATGAGAATAAAAAGATAGGTGATCGTCCATAGTTACCCCAAGGTTACGTGCAGTGACTGAAGGAGAGATCAAAGAGTTGTCCAGGGAGATCACAAGATCCT
>JAQQZR010000001.1:6504104-6520653 GCA_030068235.1 Notoglanidium macrostoma
GCTGAGCCACAAATACCAAGACTCCTAAGAATGGACAGGAGAGTCTTGTGGTTGACTGTGTCAAACGCTGCTGAAAGATCAAGGAGGATGAAGACTGATGACAGTTTGGCCGAACTAGCAGCATGTATCTTCTCAGTGACAGCGAAAAGGGCAGTCTCTGTGAAATGTGCCGCTTTGAAACCAGACTGATTAGGATCCTGTAGGTTGCTCTCTGAGAGATAGAGAGACAGTTGATTGTAGACAGTGCGTTCAAGGATTTTTCAAAGAAATGAGAGAAGTGATACTGGTCGGTAGTTGCTGAGGTCTGAGGGATCCAGAGTGGGTTTCTTCAAGATGGGAATAACCCTGGCTCTTTTGAATGCTAAAGGTACATTACCAGATGTTATGGAGCTGTTTATGATGGTGGTGATGAACGGGATAAGGTCTTGAGAGATGGTCTGGAGCACTGTGGAAGGAATAGGATCCAGTGGGCACGTGGTAGTATTACATGAGATGACTTGTAGGATCTCATCTGTAGCTAGATTGGAAAACTGTGCCAGTGAGGGGGGAGGGGAATCCTTAGTGTCATGTGAAGGAGTTGGGGTGGGAGTGAATGACTGGCAGATTTGTTGAATCTTCCGATCGAAAAAATTGGTAAAGTCTTCAGCAGTTAGGGAAGATGGAGCAGGAGGGGCTGGTGGGTTGAGTAATGAAGAAAAGATGTTGTGGAGTTTTGCGCGGATCTTGTGCAGAGATTTCCAGCTTTTCCTTATAGAAGGCAGTCTTAGAAGAAGTTACATCAGAAGAAGACAGATCTGTGTCGAGTTGTGATTTCTTCGACGTTCTCTCTGCTGCTCCTAACTCTCTTCGATTGCTACGCAACACATCCGTTAGCCAAGGAGCAGGGTGAGAGTTCTTCCTGAGTTTGAAAGATAGTGGGCAGAGGAAATCCATAGTTGAGGAAAGTGAGGAGAGGAGAGTGTCCGTGGCTAGCTCCAGTGGAACGGAGGAAAAGGAGTCAGGATCTGGAAGGTATGATAGTGCGCAAAACGTGACGGAGGAAGGGGAGACAGCATGGAGGTTTCCCGAGTAGGAGATAAGTGTTGACAGCTGGTTTTCGGAAGGGCAAGTAGGGTGATGGTACAAGATACTAAGTGATGATCAGAGATGTGAAGTGTGATAGCAGTGATGTCGGATGCTGGGGTGGGATGGCTGAAAACCAGATCCAGGGCATTTCCTCCTTTGTGTGTGGGAGAGCAGTTGTTGAAAATCAAAGAGAAGGAATAGAGAAGAGGGAGAACGCAAGAGGACTGGAGCTTGTCAACGGGGAGGTTGAAGTCTCCAAGGAGAGTGAGAGGGGTGTTCTCAGTAGGGAAAAGACTGAGGAGAACGTCCATTTCTTCAAGAAAGTTTCCTGGGGGGGCATACGCAGAAGAAAGAGCTGCTGGTGTGGCTGAGTTCTGTGGGACTATCCAGGTCTCAGTTATTGCCAGAAAGTCAAGAGAGTGATGGGAAGCAAGGGCTGAAATGAAATCAGCTTTCTTTACAGCAGACTGGCAGTCCCAGAGCCCACCTGTCACCCCTATTGGAGACTGGGAACAGAGGAGGATATATAAGGTTACCGGTAGTATGGCCTCTGGATGGTGGACAAGATTTTCTGGTTCTGAGAGATGTGAGGACAGAGATGGGTTTATGGCACATGTCAGCAGTCTAGTCAGGAGTTAAATCATTAACTTTGGGTTCTCTGAGTTATTTGTAGAATGTGTTAACTAATGCAGACCGCCAGCGTCTGTAGCAGATACACCTTCAATATATCTTAGTGAGCCCTGCCCCAAATTCACACCTTAAGGGAGACCGAAACTACTGTTGATTAGACACCTGAGAAAACTAATTTAGCATAGACCTGCAGACACTTCTAAATCTAAATAACACCACAGAAACAGAAAATACTCCTGACAAGAATCTAGGTCCAACTGAGTCAAGTAGATAGTACACAAAAGTCAGAGTTCTAACTTACCAGTAGAGAAGAAATTCAAGGTAGAACCAAAAAGCACACATTACTGTTGCACATGTACCAAAATAACCTCACAGACATTACCCAATTATGATAAAATTTAAAATAAGAGTATTTTCATGAATAACATCTTTTTGGTTATTCACCACTAATTGCTATTAAGTCATGATGTCATTCACGAAAAAGCATTAGCTAATGTTAGGCTAGCTACACACTGTTTATAGTTAAATGTGTGATGGTTTGTAAACATACCAATGAAGTCCTGACTACTAAACCCTGCTGACTCTAAGCAGTCTAGTACAGAATTACACACATGTGACTACAAATTGCAGCAAAAAATATCTTTTGTAAAGCCATTTTTATGCTTATGGTGCTATATCAACTCTTAGTTGGGTTGTTTTTGACCCAGCAGTTTCTGGAGTGTAGCAATGCTGGTTAACTAAGGAAGGGGGAGGCACATGCAGGGTTGTAGGCTTTTATATAAAGTGATATTTCTTGAGTTTGAATTTCTTGGAAAAAGTAGGCACTTAGGAACTTCTGTTCTTTATCTTGTTGTATGATGATTTATTTATTATTTTTTTATTTTTTGTGGAATTGCCACATCAAGAAATTCATTATTCATTAAAGGATATAAAATGCCTTGGGTGACTTTAAAGGAAGGTGAATTCCTTTCATGCACTGAAAAATGATCAGCTATGAATAGATGATTTTAAAAAGTATCATCTCCTGAGAAGCACAGTGTCTACAAAAGTTCATTCCAACTCCACACAAAACCCATTAATTTCACTGATGAACTCTTTACAAAGAAAGCTATGGAAGTAGTGAAGTCAGGTTTAGAAACTGAGTTCAGGTGCCTGTGGGTTACACTTTCAAAGGACAGAAGTAGAAAGTCCGAGTTCAAGTTTCAGTGGAACAAAGTGCTGGTAGACTGACTGAAGCTCGAATGGGGAGACTCACAAAGACATAATAAAAGTGAAAAGAACGAGAGAGCAAACACTCCTTCCAAATGTTAGAATTGTCTTTAAACTATAAAGTATTTAGAAAAAGTGCCCAAATAGGAATTGATACTAATGAACTGATTTATCTTCTATAGAAAATTACTTCCATTTGTTTTTCCAAGCACAAATACTTCACTCACATGTGAGATCACAACTGATAAAGCTGCAAATTGTGAAACCATACTGTATCTCCAGTGACTGAACAACACGCTATAACAATGACCGTGGAGCTCGACAACATCAGAAATGGATTTATCCAGGCCACAGTCTCACATCACCAAGAGCCCATTGTGTTGTAGCAGCATTTTAATGGGATGAGGGGAGGGTGGAGAATGGGGGAAAAATAATGCCAAGCATGGCTATGTCCAATGGATTTGGAACTAATTAAGTTCAAAACACACACACACACTGAGAGCAGTAAACAGACAAGTTTGTCTCTAATCAATCCAGTATCTGTGTTCTGCATGAAAGGATCAGCAGTAGTGAGGCCTTATGGTCTCCATGTCTCTTTCTCTCCAAATATCCCTTCCTCTTGTTCTCCCTACTCCCGCCCTTCATCTGACTCTCTACCTCATTCTACCTCTTGGCCTCCTTTCCGCCATCACTCTTGTCCCAGAGTTTGAATATTAAAAAAAAAACAGTCTCTCACAAACACTGCTGTAACGAACATGGCCACAGTGCACAAAAACTAAAATATACTGCCAGATATTAAATATATAATAGCAGAATGCCTCTATTATAGTTAGCTTATGCCTTTTTGTGTTTCCAGAATTTCAACAGATATGTTTCAGGCTTATGTCTTGAGATTAATTTGTGGGGTTCTAGCTGACTGTTTTAACACACGACTAATTTAATATTCTCTCCCAGAGTATAATAATGTTTTCTTTAACTGCACTATCTGATGGCTGAATGTACGTGACTAAACTCAAAATTTTCTCTTTCCAAACCCTTTGCACTAATTTAAAATCCAACATCAAGACCATTTTTGTAATGTTGTAATATTCAAAAGTAATATCATACATTTCCTAATGAAGTATTATAACATGCAATTTCCTTAAATAGTTATTTCACCAAAGTACTACATTTGTTTCATATTATTAGTGGTATTGTTATAAATAAATAAATGTTGTGAGATTGAATAGACCAATTCACAGACACAAGTAGTCTACATTTATATTGTGATGAGTAGAGTTCATGAAAAAGCGTAATGAAGCTTATACAGTCCACTCCGAAAGTACTGCAATGGCAAGGCCAATTCATTTGAGTTTAAGATCAAATGATGAATATGAGACAACTGATCAGAATTTCAGCTTTCAGTTACTGATATTTACATTGTGTTAAACAACTTAGGACGTGGCACATTTGATGGCAGGCTACCAAATTTTTACGTGAGCAAAAGTAATGTAGCAGATGGCCTTAAAATTAATTAAATTAAGTAACACTTAATATTTGGTTGCATATAACTTTATTTTCAATAACTGCAAGCCAGCAACCCACTGACATCAGCAAACAGCTACATTGTTCTTTTGTGATGCTTGTCCAGGCTTGTACTGCAGCTTATTTCAGTTGCTGTTTGTTTTGTGGGGTTCACCCTTCAGTTTCCTTTTCAGGAGGTGAATTGCATGATTAACTGGGATAAGGTCTAGTGATTGCCTTGACCCATCAAAAACCTTCTACTTTTTCCCCCCTGATGAACTCCTTCGTTGTGTTGGCAGTGTGTTTTGGGTCATTGGAGGTTGTTGGTGATGTAACTGCCTGTTGTTATTTTGGGGGTTTTATTCACAGCTCTCACAATATTTCTGTCATCAACTACTGTTGTTTTCCTTGGCTGACCTCTCTGATGTCTGGTTGTTAGTACACCAGTGGTTTCTTTCTTTTTCAGGACACTCCAAATTATATTGGCTAAGCCCAAATTCAATGGCTTTGATTTATTTCCCAGTTACTCAGTTTTAAAATGACTTGTATTTCTCCCATAGACAGCTCTCTGGTCTTCATGTTGGTCTAACCTTTTTAACAACAAATGTAGTCTGTCTTCACAGGTGACACCCAGGGCTCAAACCAACAGAAGATATTCAGAGCTATTAATTGTTTAAACAACCAATCTAACAAGACACACTTGGGCAACAAGAAGCACCTGTTAGTTCTTATGTTTTTTGTTTTTGATATACAGTATACTTGAAAAATTGGTGGATTCAAAAAAAGGTGCCATGTTCTAAGCTGTTTAACATATCTAGATGTAAACATCAGAAAATCCTGAAAAGAATCCAATACTTCCAATAGATTTAGAGGGGAAAATATGAGAGGAAACTGTCCTTGGCCAGTATTTTAGTTTAATATAGAGATTTATTTAATATTATGTCTACAAGACTCCCATGCCTCATGACAGGAGGTTAAATGTAGCTTGATTGTCCTGGAAAACAACAAACCTGGCAAAACTAGTGACAGTGTCAAAGATGCATATCAAAGACTCATAGAGGATGTGCTGCCATTCACACTACAAATACAATTTAGCCACATGCGTTTGTTAAATAATCACTTGAGATGGATTTTAGCACTAAATGGGCCTTTCACTCCCTCTGGCCTTTCCAAACATTTTTTTTCTGGCCCTCATGTTCTCCATACCTCCTTCCCACTAGCTCTCCCGACCATACAACCTCTATCTGACCTTCTCTCAAGTCCTCCCTCTCGCTGTCCCTTTCTTTCCTGTTTCATTCTTCTCTGCGCTCATCTTCTGTCTTCCCATTTTAGACTATCCTTTGTGCAGTGTGTAAATTCAGAAGCAAGGCTACATCAGGTCATAAAAATGACTGTGATGTTTGTGGAGCTTTCAGAAGGGAAGATTGAGGCTTTAAATGGATTTTTAGAAGAGGGAAGGGGGAAGACAGGATTTTGAATGAAGTGAAGAGAAACAGTGACTGGATAAGGGGTGGAAGAAAGGTGCTTTAAACTTTATTTAAAAGAAGGAAATTGTTGAGATCAAAAGGGATTGGGTAAGATGAAGGAGTGAGAGAGAGGGAAGGTAGAAGAACAGGGTGTAGAGGCCATCAATCACTCAACTCATGTCACGGTTACAAGCAATGTCGATGTGGTCTTGGCTCATATGTAATCATGTGTGTGTGTGTGTGTGTCTGAGTGATGGCACTATGCCAAGATCCTATACAGCATCTAGCTGATTGAATGGCTGCTTTGGGAATGAAAGGAATGGGCAATCAAGTTAAGGCAGTTGCCACAGTGAGTTACAATCATAGATGCTTGTGTCTGTATTGGCCATGTTCGTGTATAGGGGTGAAAGTGCATATCTCTGATGTGTGTGTGGGTGTGAATTGACATTTCAGAGGCTACATTTATGCACAGAGGTTGAGTGTGTGTGGGTGTGTGTTTGTTTAATGATTTGGCCTCACTGATATCTGGGTCTTTTAAGAGAACTTGGTACATCCTGACAGATAATAATTGAAATATTTCAGTAGTCATTTGCAGGATATTTCTTATATTGGAGCAAAGAACTGAAACAGTTACTTGGGAAATGCTAAGCAGTTTCCTCCCATAGTACTTTTACATTTAGTCATTGAGCAGCATTTTTATCTAATGCAACTTACAACTGCAGAGTTACAATTGAGAGTTACAATCACTTACAATTTGCAGAGTCAAGGTCAAAACAGTGGTTCTCTGGCAGGCCTTGGATTAAAATTATCCTTCATATTTTTCATGTTAAATGCATGCTTTGTCCTGTTATAACTGTTTAAATGAGAATGAGAGGTTGATGTGTTTTGTATTTGTCTTAAAATTGTATTAATATAGAATAAATGAAACATTTTGTGACTATATATGGACTGTGTTAAGTCATACAGAATTTTAAATTTTTGAAAAAATGGATTTGGAAGAGGGCAGCATGCTGGTTGCCCTGTGGTTAGCACTGTCACCTCACAGCAAAAATGGTTCTGGGTTCAAACCTGCTGGTCAGCTTGGCCCTTTCTATGCAGAGTTTGCATGTTCTCCCTATGCCTGCATGGGTTTCCTCCTGGTGCTCCAGTTTTCTCCCATAGCCCAAAGACATGCAAATTAGGTCAACTGGCTAATCTGGATTGCCCAGAGCCATGAATGTGAATGGTTGTTCCTCTTTGTGTTAGCCCTGTGTTAGATTGATGTCTTGCCCAGTCTGTACCCGGCCTCTTACCTAAAGTCAACTGGGATTGGCTCCAGCAGCCCCTGCAACCCAAATGGAAAAGTGGTATAGATGGATAGATGGATGAATATGTTTTGAAGAGATAAACACATATATAAATGCCTTAACCAAACAAAAGGCACATTTCTGCTCTTTTGAGTCATAGTCCATTAGCAGATCTATATTTTCCATCGTCAGAGGCAGACTCTGTCTCTGGTTTCTATAAAGCCTACTAAATTAAACATAGTTCATCCTCAGAAAGAATCCAGTGAGCATGATTACATTAGTAACTTCCTCCAAAGTACCTGTTGGTGATTCGGTGCTTTTACCACATCCTTACCTTCAACTCACTTGCACTTTTCTGTGTTTTGAATAATTTGTTCTTAGATATTCGTGACCGCAGGAAGAAACCTGTCATGCTGTTCATTCACGGTGGCGCTTACATGGAAGGAACTGGAAACATGTTTGACGCAAGTGTGCTGGCAGCTTATGGCAACGTCATTGTGGTCACCATGAACTACAGACTGGGAGTGCTAGGTGAGTCTCCTGTCTCTTATTCAGAATAATCATCTGAGCATTTGCAGATTGTTAGACAAATCTAGCAATCTGCAATCAATGAACCACCCCCTGTTTCCCTTTGATATATTATAGTTGTTAGACTCAAGATCAGAGCAAGGATCTACCTTACATTGTAGTCACAGGCTGTTTCTGACCACTCTTAGGTTTTGAGTCAGTTTGCTGATGCTGTTGTGGGAATGCATGTCTAAAGTCCTTTCCTCATACCTGATAATTCTAATATCATTAGAGCAGAATCTGTTTCTTGCTATTGTAAAGCAGCATTGTTCCTTTTTCCCCTCCTGACCACTGAATTAAAGTAATGAATCTTGTGCTGAGTTAAATGGTATGTTGGAGCAGAAGCAGTAATTTGTGAAGTGCTATTACCAAGAATGAATTTGGACACCACTCTATCTGTTCTTTTTGATCAAGTTTAACACCCAAATGGACACTTTTATTCTGCACCTACATCAGCTTATCATGTTATTGTCATGATTTTAATCACATAAGAGCAGAGGTGCTATGAAACTGCAACTCAGTAGATCTCCATCAGTGAAGGCCAAAATCCCTGCCCTGATAGCAATCATGGAACCACTTTTAAACACCAAAAATGCATGCTATTTTAGAAAGCCCTGAGTTAATGTAATTCAACTATAAAAACTACTAAGAGTTTTATGTTACCCAAAATAGTGTTTGACAGGCTTAATGCTGTCAGTGATGCTTTCACTGTATTTACTGCTGAATTTCAACCCAATTATGTCAGGAGAAGCATAGCTTAGTTGTTGTCTATGGAATATAAATAGAGGATTGATTTCATACCTTTTAAAGAAACTGATGAAAAAACCTTTTGTGATGTGCTCATAAGCTGGGCCTTTGAGCCATGTATGAATAAGCTTGAATATAGTGAGGAGGAACTGAGACAATAAAAGTGGTTTCATGAGCAGCAGCAGACAAAGATGCTTCAGTTCCACTGAGCAGAATAGCAGTTGCTTGTGCTTATACTGGTCTTACCCAAAAACACCAAATCAAGAAAAATCAGAGTGCTGCTATCAGAGATGGGATGTAACAAAGTACTGTTACTCCAAAGTAACTACACTTTTTCTTGACTACACTTCTCTATAATGAGTAATGCCATAATGTAACTTTCAGCAATCAAAGTTTATCAAAATCCCTAACAAATCTATATTTAAAAAGATGTGACACTAAGAATGAGACCTTTGCTAATGTTAACATTCCTTTATTCCTTGACAAAAGGGGACATTAATTTACCATCAGTAACTTAAATCCGTGGTAGGTAGGCTTTTTTTTTAATCGTTCTTGTGTTTTAAAATTTTGTACTTTAAGTAAATTCAAGATAGGGTGGCACAGTGGTGCAGTGGTCAATCTACAGGTTTTGAGGTCTTGAGTTTGTTCCCCAGGTCAACCAGGTGCCTTTCCGGTGGAGTTTGCCTATTCTCCCTGCCCCTGTATGAGTTTCCTCACACAGTCCAAAGACAGTTGGATTAGGTCAATTGGCTACTCTAAGATGCCCATAGGTGTGAATGGTGACCCAGCCACTGCGCAAGTCAGTGTGGCCTTAGTGCCAGTCCCAAGTCTGGGTTAATTGGCACGGTTGCATCAGGAAGGGCATCCAGGGGAAAACCTGTGCCAAATGGAACATGTGGACAATGGATAATCTGCTGTGATCTCCACTGAATGGGAACAGCTGAAAGAAGTACTTTAAGTAAACTCAACAGATTATTCCTTTCTATTTTAACTTGAGTAAACAATTTGGATGCATACTTCAACTTTTACCAGAGTGTTTATTTGGCTACTTCAATAAAGAATTTGAGTACTTTTATCACCTCTGACTGCTAACATTAAACACCAGCAAACATTTAGCAATGATAAGCTAGCAGATTTAACACTGGTAAATCAGAACATTTAACAAAGGCAAACTAGACCATTTAACACTGGCAAACTATTGCATTAAAAAACTAGAAAACTAGAACATTTTCTACTCACAAACTATAACAATTACATTGGGCAAACTAGTACATTTAAACTAAAAAATAAAAACAATAACTAAAAAAATAAAACATTTTACACTTCTTAAACATGAACAATTTAACATGGTAACAAGCTAGAACCCTGCCAAGTCGTGAAGGTTTATCACTGGCAAACTAGAACATTTACCACTGGAAAAGTAGAACTGCAATGCTTTCCATTAAATTTCAGAGTGTGGCTGTGGGAATTTCTTCTCATTCAGCCACAAGAGCATTAGTGAGGTCAGGCACTGATGTTGGGTGAGAAAATCTGGCATGCGGTCTGTGTTCTAATTCATCCCAAAGGTATTCAGTGAGGTTGAGGTCAGTGCTATGTGCAGGCCACTTGCGTTTATTCCCACCAACCTTGGCAAATCACACCTTCTTGGACTTTGCTTTGTGCACAGGGGCGTTATTATACTTAAACAGGTTTGGGTCTCTTGGTTCTGGTGAATGGAGCTCTTAAATCTAAGCATACAAAGAAATGCTAGACAATTGTGTGCTTAGAACTTTGTAGCAATAGTTTGAATAAGGCCCACATATGGGTGTGCTGGTAAGATGTCTACAAACGTCTGGCCATGTAATGTATGAATATACAGCTAGCTATCTAACATTGCTAATATTGTTACTCTTTAGGTGGGTTAGACTTTAGCCATAGCTACAGGGTCTGTTAATTATTAATGACCTATTATCTATTATTTATTTATTTCATTATATACTTGTGCAATTAGCATATAATTACCTGTAACTATGAATTGTTCTGTTTTTGTAAGCTTAGAATGAGAGCTTTATATCTATGTAGGGCACGGACTTGCCATGTTGCGCCACTACAGTAGCCCAGAATATCTACCATGTTTCATGTTTTGTACAAGTGGCCGTGTGAATTCAGAAGGACACACTGGAAGGATGACAAAGAAGAAAAAAGGAAGATGAGGAAGAAGAAATAAGAGGAATCGGTGTTTGCTGGTGCTGGGTAACAAGTTTGAGAACCTAAATTTAAAAAAATGGAGAATAATACTTATTATGTAGCAAGAAAAAAGCAAAGGAGTGCGAATGTTAGTACTTGGAAGTACGCTATGGGCACCTGTTGGGTAGGGTTTCTAATATGCGCTTGGAAAGGAAGGGGCATTTATGTGGTTGAATCCTACATAGTGTACTTTTAAAGCTGGTTTATGCTCCCTTTTGAAGTCTCTTTTGTAAAAGCACTTTAGGGGAACTAGAAAATGCTTACCACCTCTGCAGAATCTTTGTGTCTGCTGCTGTGAGGGCTAAAGGGATAAATATGTTTAACATTTGGTTCTCTGAGATGTTATTCTTGTACTGTCATCCTTTGGTGGAATATCCTTTTAACAGACGGAATGTTAAAGCTAGAGTAGGCAATTTTTTAGAAGCATTTTTTTTCTTAAGTTTCTTAATTGTCTTTACATTCTGACAGCAATGAATAAATTGCTGTTGCAGGCGTGTTAAATGCAACCGAATGAAATGATTGGGTGACCTACCTGTCTGTCTACCTCCCTACCTGCATACCTATGTGCACTCTGCCTGTCCACTCGTTGAGCTTATAAAGAGCCTTCCATAAGGCTAGGCAGACATATTGCAGGCATAGTGCCAAAGCTAGTGAGCTAGTTAACAGTAGTAAGTACTAACAATAGACATGTTCATTGTTTACATTCATTATGATAATGTTAGTCTTCTTACATGTGAAGTAGTTGGATATGACAATAATTCGCTATGTCCCTCTCCCCAGTGCTCTCTCTCATGGACTCATCTACCAAAAGTAATCAGGCAGTGCACATTCATGTGTTATGGAGTAGTGACTTTGGAGGGAGAGCTAAAGGGAGGGGGTGGGATCTTATCCTGACCCCTAAATAACCATTTGATTGATGGAGTCTTTAAGCTATTTTTGTTGGTGCCAAAAAAACCTAAAACATTTTGCACCATAAATGTAACTATTATGTAGAATGATATGAAATTAATAATTAAATATTCAGCCTAGTATAGGGGACAAAATGGATAGAGAATTATGGACCAATTTCTTTAAGGAAACCAACATGGCTTTGCTCTAAAGAATTTTTTGGTCTTTATTTAAACTCTGGACACAAGCAAAATCTGTATTGAGATTTTTCATATGCTTGTAAATCAGCTCTGATCTGGTAAAGGCATAAATCCAAATAACTAGCTTTAGTAAAAATCCTCAATCCTATGGAGTGGATTGTCCAGTGCACCCCTTCAATTCTCATGACTGTAGTTCCAATCTGGGGTTAGTTCCAATTAAGCAATATTTGGTGCACAAAAAGAAAGATGACCATATAACTGTTATGTCATTCTTTTATGGGTTTTAAAGTATTTTACTAAATGATGCTGAAATATATGCAAAGCCAGGTAAAAGTGGTGTGTATAAACTATTAAATTGTTTGTATGCAACTTGGCTATCATTTCTTATTGGAACTGGGTAAGCCAAGTCCACAAGCAACAATAGTATCATTTGTTCCACACCTATCTGGAGCAAAATCAGCAAGTTAGCATGAATGCAGGGTTAGAAGCCCAATTAAACCATAGACTTGAGCACATGACTGAATAAGGAGTTCTGGTTTTGGCTGTGAGGGGTGCTACTGAAAGAAGACAGGTCCTAGAAGAGCATTTGGGGCTCATAAACACTAAATAATATTTTCCACTTTAGCTTTATTTGACTGAAATATTGGCACAATGTATATTCATGCAAGTCAGCATTGGCTGTGATAGCTTTATTGGGGGAGCACAGTTAGAAATATGCTTTTCCATCTCTCACTTTAACTACAGGGCTGCCCAGAGCTATCGCCCCAAGATTTGTGCTTCATTAGCAAAAATGGAAAGGTCTGCTTAAAAAAAAGAAAGAAAGCCATTTAACGCAACAAAGTATCTCCTGTCTCCTTCAGAGTGTGTGGGACTGCAGCAGTGTGAGCTGCATACACACATGTATGCTTACACGCATTGCTTATATGGATGCTCATTGTTTAGGTACATAATACAGATTCCTCTAGTAGACTCAAAGTTCAAGCAAGTGAGGCCTTGGCTAGTGTTCAATATTGACAATTCATAAGAAATTTATAAGAAGTGACTGCACATATCCTACAACCTTCTGTCTCCAGTGCACTATTATTGTCGTACATTGTTGCCTTTGGCCTCACATACAGCACAAAGCAGGGATTTTGAGGGGGAAAAAGAACTGTGTGCATTCATGTGTGTGTATGTGTTCATGGATACGACTGTCTGGGAATAATGCCACAGTGTAATGCCAGACAGAGACAGGCAGATGGACAGGCAGAAAGACAGAAACCGAGTGCCAGCTCAAACTGAATGATAAAGCACAGGGTCAGCATGCAGTGGAAAATCACTGTCCTAAGCTCAAGTCTGCTGGCCTTCAGAAACATATGTGCCTTTTTCATATGTTGTGTGATACAGGTTCACCTCGTCCTCAAAAAATGTGCAACATATAATTAATTAATAACAGTCATCATTATGTCAATGGAAGGTTCTCAAAGACAGAAAATCTTTGTGTGTGTGTGTGTTTGTGTGTGAGTGCGCATGTGTGTGTGTGTGCATGTGTGTGTGTGTGTGTGTGTATGTGTGTGTGTGTGTGTGTGTGGGTGCGGGTGTGTGTGTGCATGTCTTGCACAATTTTGGGGAAAAATCTCCTTGTCTACTGAGGTTAGGTAAGACTGTGTGTATGTATATCTTTTGACTTTTTTGGATACTCAAATCAAAGCTGTATTAATGCTTGTAACTCAACCTCAGTACCTCAACAGAACCCTGTATTTTCTCTTTTAGCTGCTTTTATTTGGGGAAAAAATCTTTATATGGACCACACAAATGTCCCTTAAAAGGACAAAATTATCATTCTATCTTTATAGGGCAAAACAGGCTGGGCTAAGGGTTCACACGTGCATACACACACACACACACACACACATAGAGTCCCCTCTGAAAGTATTGGAACTCTTGAAATTATTTTGTTTTTGTTGTACACTGATGACATTTGGGATTGAGATCAAAAGACAAATATGAAACGATAGATCAGAATTTGTTTTAATTTCCTGATATTTATATTTACATGTGTTAAACAAATTAGAGCATGATACTTTTTGTCTGAACACACCTATTTGCCAAGTGATCAAAAATACTGGAACATGTGACTGGCAGGTGTTTCTTGTTGCCCAGGTGTGCTCTGTTAGACTGATTGTTTAAGCAAATAATAGCTCTGAATTTCACTGTTGGGTTGAGCCCTGGGTTTTGCGTGTGAAGACTGTATTTGTTGTTAAATAGGATAGACCAAAATAAAGACAGCAGAGCTGATTATGGGAGATAAGCAAGCCATTTTGAAGCTGAGAAAAGAGAGAAAATCTGTCCGAGCGATTGCACTAACTTTTGTGCAGCCAACACATCAATTCCGAATGTCCCGAAAAAGAAAGAATCCACTGGTGTACTAACAATCAGACATCAACCAAGTCAGCCAAGGAAAACAACAGCAGTTGTTGACAGAAATATTGTGAGAGCTGTGAAGAAAACCCCCAAAACAACAGTCAGTAATATCATCAGCATCCACGAGGTTGGGGTGAAGGTTATCACAATCCACTGTTTAAAGAAGACACACTGCCAACATAACAAAGAGGTTAATCATGGGAAAAAAGTGGAAGGCCATGTCAATCACCAGACCAAACAATCTGGTGATGTCAGAGGATTGCCAGCTTGATGCAGTCTTACCAAGCAAGGGATATGCATTTCCAATACTTTTTCACCTAAAAATTAGTTGGTCTACCAGCACAGGTGCCATGTTCTATGTTGTTTAATAAATCTAGATGTGAATAATCAGGATGTATACATAGATAGATAGTGATAGATTGAGCTAGTTTCATTTACACACACACACACACACTCACTCACTTACACACAATGATGGTTTGTGACCATAATGGTCTCTGAGGTGCCTCTACCTCTCATTAAATAAAGCATGTGTATGTTTTTGTCTAAATGTTCTGTGTTTCGCACAGCGCACATATGTTGCTCTCACAGTGAAGCCTTAAGAGAATGGGCAGCACATTGTTGCTACTCTTTTTCCTCTCTCTGCTCAGCATCCCTTGTTGCCTTGGTGGCGGTTGCCGTGGCAGTGATTAAGACTCAGGCCTCGCCCCGTTCCTGTCTGTCTGGCCGATGATTAAAACGCTGTCTCGGCCATCAGGTCATCAGGCACACCGGATATCACAGCAGATCCACTGCTAATAAAACAAGGAGAAATTTGGCTCCTCCGTTTCTGCATGTTTCTCTCTTTCTCTTTTCATTTACTCTCACTTCATTCCTCTGTTAGTCACATGGCTTTTTTTGGGGCTTTTTTGCTTATTTTTAGTTAAACCCCTCCTTGAATTACAATGGCAGGATGTAGCATCGTCTGTGGGGAGCTAATTTTTTCCTGCACATGCTGTTCAGTGATTGATCCTTCTGTGTGTGTGTGTGTGTATGTGTGCGTGTGTATGTGTGTGTGTGTGTGTGTGTGTTTTATACCAAATGTCTGCAAGGATAGAAATATTTGATAGCCTTGACCTTGTGGGGACATCTGGCTGGTTCCCATGAGGAAAATGCTTTTATACAAAAACTCCAGCTTTGATTAAAAAAAACTACAAAGAACTAGTTATTGTGTAGCATAGTATTAAATAGCCTACAATTATGTTAATGTAAGTAAGACATGTGTGTGCGTGAGTGTGTGTGTTATACCCTTATGAGGACCAAAAAAGTGGGCTTTTTTGTTGTTTGTTTGTTTGTTTTTTAAACAAACCTAGGAAAAAATAAAAAAGGCAAAAATTCATAAAGTTTCCTTTTAATTACTGAGGGTAAGTTTGACCCCATTTACACTGCGTATTAAAATGCATCTTGGGCGATATGATCACAACTGGATAGCGCTAAATGCAAATGTAAACGACCTCCAAGACGCATTCAACACGCATTCACTCAAACCACTTGCTGAGGTGGTCTGGACCGATGCGTGCCCAACTCAGATATAACAGGACAATTCGTCATTAATGCTGTACGCGGTGATTGTTTTTGTAGAAGCCTGACACGCTAGAACAAAATGGAGAGGAGCACTGATGTACACGGTTGTAGTGCAAGAAAATAATGAAGGTATGTTGCAGGTATAATGTTTTAATACAGTATAATTTTGCATAGGGACCTTTGACCTTCTAGTGGAAGTGAGGTAGACAGTAATGAAATTTGAACAAAAGTGGTCAGCTGGACACCTTGGAGACGCATGATAAACACAGGTGTAAACGGCGATGTGTCTCAGCAGTCCATTTGTGACCTGAATGCTCAAGATGCATTTTAAAACCAAGTGTAAACAGGACCTTTAGGTCTAGTTAAGGTTAGTTGTAGCATGAATTAGCTGCATTAATAATTATGTCAATGAAAGGTCCTCATAAGGATAGTAAAACAGAAGTGTGTGTGTGTGTTTCTGTGAATAGATGTAAAAGAATTACATAGATGAAAGTGAGAGAGAGGGAGTATGTGGCATTGGTTGCTAAAAATAAAATTCACAGTTGCCTTTTAAATCTGCACTGAGCCCTGTAGTCACTAAAATATAAAATATTCAAAGTAGTCATACAATGCGAAAATAACACACATACACACGCACACATATAGGAAGACTCACACACACACTTCACAAGTGAATTGGCATTCAGGACAAGTGCATGCTTGAGAAAGGACATATCCAGGTTTTTGTGTGTGTGTGTGTGTGTGTGTGTGTGTGTGTGTGTGTGTGTGTGTGTGTGTGTGTGTGTGTGTGTGTGTG
>JAQQZR010000001.1:6528645-6547465 GCA_030068235.1 Notoglanidium macrostoma
GCGACCCAGACGGATAAAGCGGTATAGATAATGGATGGATGGATAATAATAATAATAATAATAATAATAATAATAATGTTTAAAACACTTGCAATCTGGCAGGTGTACATTCAGTGCATGTCTAAGACCTTGTTAGGGTTAATCATATTTATTAATCATGTAATTCAATCATATTAAATTTATGACTAACAGGGCAATCAGAAAAGGGATTGAAAATAAAAACGCATGAGTACAATTGAGAAAATGTTTCAGAATAACGATAGCAAAAATAATAACAAATGTTGATTCACATTATTATAACATCCTTCATTATTACAATATCCATTATTAGTAATAGTATTATTAATAGTCTTAGTATGAGTGCCTTTTCCTGTCTTTGCACTTTGCCCTGTCTGATCTTCTGAAGTCTAACTGTTATGACAGCCTGCCAGTGTGTGTTCAACACCTAGTCTCTCTCTCTCTTTCTGTAGCTCTCTCTCTCTGTCTTTCCCTCCTTTAGCCCTCCCTGCACTGCTCACACTTTTTCGGCCCCTCCTCCTCTTCGTGTCTTGCACGCATTCAGTCTGTGTGAGCTTTTCCTCCCCTCTCACTTGCCTTCTCATCCATCATTCTCTCGTTGTCTCCTTCACTTCCACTCCCTTCATCTCACACATTAATAGCCGTCCCTCCGTCTCCGCCGACTCTGCCACACCTGTCTCTCTTCTTTCCTTCCCGCCCATTTGCCTGTAGTTTATTTTTTCTTTCCTTTCTTCCGCTTTCTCCACATGCCTCCTTTTTTCTGTTCTCTTTTATGAGGCTCATGTCACCAGAGCCAGCGTCATCCATCTCTGTCTGCCTCACTCGCTGTACCTCGTTTGTCCAGTCCTCTGTTGTTATATTTCTGCTGCTGCAGTCGCCCTATTTTCTCTCCGGTGTGGGACTTGGGGTCTCAGGAGCTCTCACTCTGGAACAACAAGTGACGACCTGTAGGAGATTTAAAGCTGCAGCATTGCAGCAGTTTGAAAGGACTCTGTAATGGCAGGAGGAGTGTGAATGTGTGTATATATTAGAGATAGAGTGAAAATTAAAAGCAAGGATGTGTTTGAAAAAGTGGACCAGACCCAAAGACAGTGTGTGTGTGTGTGTGTGTGTGTGTGTTTGTGTGGTGTCTGTGTGTGTTTGGCTGATCAAGATGAGGACAGCAATAAGATTTTGCTCATCAGCTCCCATTGTGTTCTTTAGCTCCAGCCTTCATGTTCACTTAGAATGAATGGCAGAAGGGAAGAGAACACACATGCATATACACACGCACACACCCACACAATGTCTTTGGGTCTGGTCCACTCTTTCAAGCCTGATTCTAATAATGCTTTGGCCTGCTGCAACCACAAACACTTAAACAGGATAATTACGCTCTCCCACACGTAAATCAAACTAAGTAAAAGTGATAGAGTCCTCCATTTACTTGCTGAGTCACAACACTATTTAGAGCAGGACTGTGGTTTGTATGGTGTATATGTGTGAGCTATGAAAGGACATACGAATATTTGGGGACATTTTGATGATCCCGATGTGGAAAAAAAACTTTAACTTTAAAACGTTCACGGTAGTCAGGCTAACTATTAAAAGCCAAAAGATTAATTTTGAATAGTGGAGCCAAATGTTTTAAGCACATAGCAAAGCTAAGAGCATTTTGCAAGGCAAATGACTCCACACTCTCTATTTAGAAATCCCCACCCCATAAACATGTTCAATTAATGAAACATGGAATAGATTGCTGTACCTAGGTAAACTCTCGACACAGTTTATAAATATATATGGAATATGATTATTTCATTTCATCATCAACTTAGTCATTCTAATGGTATCTGTTGGGTAACTTCTTGATAATGATGTTAGTTACAGAGTAGGTAGGCAGCTAATGTTAACACTACATGTAACTAAACATTTAATAGTCATTTAAATGTGATACTGTTAACACAACATTTACATTTGCATTTAAACTTATATTTATGGCATTTGGCAGACACCCTTATCCAGAGTGACTTACATAAATGCTTTGAAGTCTTTGTCAGTAAATACTTCCTGATACTGGTTCACTAAGTTATGGACTATGGACTAACAGGATGAGTTTAAAAACATAATGTAATACCTCATACTGTTAGTGATGGCAATCGAGCTGGCTTAACTTAACTAGCTTAGGCCTAATAATTGTGCATACTGTTTGGAAATAGGAGTACAAATGCCACAAGAACAAGTCATGCCAAATACAGTTTGTCCAGGAAAAGTAAAGTCATCTCAGCATTGCTTTTCATAACCACAGATATAATGGAAAATCATGCAAATCTTTATTAGTATTTTACTTCAGCAAAAATTCGCCTTGAATCTTTTGATAACATGCCTTGTGTAGTATTTCCTTCCATTTGTTTCTCTGCGCTGGCATTTATTCCTTACACACTTACTTAGATCCTCACTTAGGCTTTAAATCTGTCTATAAAAAGTGCTAGACCACTTTAACATCAGTACAAACCAGTGTTAGACACTAGTTTATAGGTTAATAAATCTTTATAGATTCTTCAAACACTGTGTATTCAAACTAGGGGTGTAACACAATGCCACTCTCTGTATCTGTATGTGTTTAGAGTCCCAAATATTGTATCTGTATCTCTGTTCAGATTTTAACCTGAAGTATGTATGGCCTAAGCTGGAAAGGGTTCTTTCCATCCATCCATCCATCCATCCATCCATCCATCCATCTGTCTATGAATCCTAACACTATTTCTCTGCAAACACTGGAAAATGCTGGGGGGAAATATTCTGAAGTAGCACTCTCAGCATGGTGTCGGACATTCTGTCTCTGAAAGTTCCTCAAAATCAGCTACATCACTCAGGTTCAAAAATGGTTTAAAGTACAGTTGTGTGGAATTATTTTTTAATCTCACTCACTTACTGACCCTATTTTCCAAAATATAAATAATCTAGCAGGCTAATTTAAATAACAATGATCCTGACAAGCAGTTACTAAAGATAAATGAACAAATGCTTCACACCCATGATAATGAGCATGATCTTTAATGGTCTTGCAAGCTTCATATTTGATTGGTTGCTTGTGCTTGCATGAAAGTAAAAACCTCCCACTCATGTGACTTTTTTTGTTGTTGGTTCCCCCAACACACATGAGTCCCCAATACACACATTTAGTGTCAACCAGATGCCCTGTGAACCTTTCTGACAAGCTTTATAATAATAATAATAATAATAATAATAATAATAATAATAATATCTCCTATTCATATCTGTATTTGTACCTGAATTTTTGTAAAGTAGCACAAAAATGTTTACCAAATGACTAAATGTAAATGTAAACAAAAAAGCAATTAAGCACTAACAGAGCAACAAAATGACAGTGCTTTTAATTTAATGAGAGTTTAAACATCTAAAATCCAATTTATACAACGTTGCCTAACAAGGCTCAGATAAAGCTTTTATGGCTTGAATCATGTGTAGGAAAAACACATTTTGGAAAAGCAGCTACTATACATATTAATTCTATACTACAAATGACAGAGTAGACTGTGACAGAAGTAAGAGTCAATGCTAAATCAGTATGAATAGAAGCTGTTATTCCTCTTTTTATAGCATTACATTACAGATCTTCCCTCTCTTCTCTTGTTCCATGGGACTTAATAAAGTATCAGGACAACGTCCACAGGGCCAGTTGCCAAAATGAGTCTATAAGTTATTTCAGTTTTTAACTAAATACATTAATGCATATTACACACCCTGCCACCAGTGTAATGTTCCAGACTTTTACAAAGAACGGCAGCAGATCACTTGGGAAAGTTTTGCTTAATGGAATTTTAAAATACAGCAGTAAATTGGTGTAATCTTTGTGAACATTGCTTCTTTTTAAGGATTATTAGCATATTAATGCCTCAAGCAACATGGAGGTTTATTTCTCTCATCACAGCCTGAACTGTACTTAGTGAATAAGTACCTTTTTTTCTCAATGATTCGTTGCTGCTGGTGGTCCTGTCAAGATCAAGGCTATCTGTTACGGAAACTGCTCATGCTTTTAAAAGGGAAAACGGGGAGATCCTCACTGGCTAGAGGTAATGCATACCAAAGTGAACTAAGCAAATCCTTTGGTAGATCAAAATTTAGTCTGTATTGGCAATTGTATGATGCACAGGAATTTTCTAGCAGTTCCAGTACACCTTCTCATACATGAAAAGATGGACTGGGTCAGAGCAGGACCGAAAGAATTTGGGGTTAAAAGTCTTTCTCAGTAGGCAAGACGTGGTAAGAAAGAAGAGCAGCAATGGTATCTCTCCATCTACAGGTTAACTCCAGCCAGTCCAGGCATTTTAGTTTTCATCTGTTTCCACACTCAGATCCTCAGTTAATACAGCATATTTTGGTACTTTTTGGCAGGTAACACTTCCATATTGATTATATCACATTCAAATTGTTTTAACCGTTACACTAAAAGCTCATTTTATACTACAGATTTTTGTCCAATGACAGAATCAGATAAAATGAAAGTAAAGAAGTGAAGAAAAGGTTGACAGTAGTGAATTGGACAGGCCCGGCAAGCAAAAATGTTGCCAATCACCACCTTCTGATTGCTTCCAGTGACTTGGAGACACAGATCGATTTGTATCATATGAGAGTGTGAGTGTGTGTGTATTTACAAAGGAAAGATACCTGCTTTCCTGTCTCCAGTGGATGAGAGTCATGTATTGTGTGGTTCTGATAATAAGGCACCAATATTTGTTGGTATGTTTCTAATGGTCAGGAATCTCAGTACAGCATGAGGTGTCAGTGAAGTTTACTAGACTTTAAATACATTACGTCCTGCCTGCACACCTGACAATTACCCAAGCTGCAGCGGGGATTCCTTAATTATTCTCTTTATGGAACAAACACTCGCTGAGTCTCATATACATCATAATGTAATAGATATTTCACTCAAACCCATGGTTCTAGGAGATCTGGCAGCTTTTCTTGTACAATCATTTGTGGTAGGTCAAGACAGAATGTGAATCCTGCTGTTTTATCCATGTGTTTCTCCATTACTGAACACAGGTCTTCAAGGTTAACTCTATATTATTAATCACCTTTTTATAATTTTCCTCCATCCTTTCCAAAAAAAATTCATCGGAGGCTTTCCAGGAGAGCCACCATTCACATTTTTTCACTGAAATCTCTTTTGTGAGTTCTCTTTATTTGGAGTATTCATCACATTAGGTATGTAAACAATTAAAAATACATTATTATGTTTTTTTTGTTTTTTGGCATCTGTTTGAGACTTGTGTAACTGGGATCCCACAGGATATGACCAACAAGGCACACGTGTTGGAAATATTTACTTTGATGCAGTCAGATATGAAGCTTGGGGGACAAGGAAAGACCACATTTCTTTAACAAGAATTTCAATGATTCATTTACAGCATTCTTTCATTCATTCAGCCTTGGTAACGTGGGGCCACCACGGTTTAAATTAGGTAACAAGTTTGTTTATATGTTGGGAAATAGAACCAACAAAATATGTTATAAATTACTGTGGGTAAGTACAAACAAAAATGTGCAAGTGGGATTAAAAATAGTTCTGTACATGCCCATGTTAAAAACAAGTTTTTGGTTTTAAACCTGAATACAGATAGAGACATAATATATGGAGAGTAAACAAATACAGATACAAAAAATGGCCTTGTGTTAAACCCCTACCTCATATAACGTTATTGTTTCTTGATATGATAAACCCTAGTAAAAAATAAACAGTGTTTTTGAGCTTATATAGTAAATGTGCATCTGTTTTTAATTTGTGGAGCAGAGAGGACAACATGGCCTTGTGAGATATGGCAAGTTGTCCCCAGAGCTCAATAAGAGCAGAGCTTGAGCAGCAATCGAATAGGATTGAAGATGTGTACCTGAATCCCAATGTGAATGAGTGATGCTTTGAAGAGCGCAGGACAAGATGTGCATGCCTGTTTTCTAGAAGGGAACATTTGGCTTTGACTTACAGAGGTACAAGGCAGGGCTACATATAACAGGGGTGATATTGAGCAATTTAATTCCTATTATTGCTGTGACATGGCAGTGTACCTGTGTGCTGAGGTCAATGTGAGCGTGCTCTTATAATGTCTGTTTGTGTCAAATATGACATGCATTCAAGAAAGCCAGTAATGGTGGTTCCCTTTTTTCTCCTCTCGCTTATTAGTTTACACTTTTCTACTCTTTCATATTCTTCATAGTAATAAGTCATAATAATAAATCTTCCCCAGAGGATTAGAGCATTGGTGTTGGAATTTGGAAAAATATTAATTATAGGGGCAAATCAAACTTACATGTTTAGATCAAACCTTAGTTGGCTATTAGGTGTAACAGTTTTGAATCATTTTCAAACATTCAGTATTCTACAATAAACTCATGAATCCAAAAAATGGCAAAGCTCCACTATGGAGTTTTATGTGGTTTTTATTATCTGCATCCAAAACACAGGTTTTCCATTCATTCTGTAAATCCCAGAGCTTCCCTCTACAGATGACATTTGAAAATACCCAATCTGTCCATAATGTGCACAATTCATGTTATATGGTCCAAAAATATTTTGCTCACTCTTAGCTTAGACAGTTTGCTACCAATTAAAACTACCAACTCAAACTATTTTCCCCTCGTGGACCTCAGTAACTGCACATGTTATTATATTAATGTAATAAAAATAATTCTTTTTGAAACAAGGTTCCTAAATTGTGGCAGTACAAGAGATATGTTGTTGTTTTTTGTATGATATACAATATTAGTCAAAAGTTTGGACACACTCATTCATAGTTTTGCTTTATTTTGACTATTATATACATTGCAGAGCAATACTGAAGACATTAAAACTATGAAATAACATATATGGAATTGTGTGGTAAGCAAAAAGTGCTAAAATATATATATATATATATATATGTTTCATATTTTAGATTCTTTGAAGTAGCCGGCATTTACCTTGATGACAGCTTTGCACACTATTAGCATTATCATATCCGGTTCCGTGAGGTAGTCACCTGGAATGCTTTTCAGTTAACAAGTGTGTCTAGTCAAAAGTTGATAAGTGGAATTTCTTGCCTCCTTAACATGATTGTGTTCGTCAAGGTAGTGTTGGTATACAGTAAATAGCCCTATTCCACACTTTACTTTTTTTTTTTTACTTTAAGACATCAAGTATCTTTTAAGTAATAAAAAAACCATTGAATTAAAAGGTGTGTCCAAGCTTTTGACTAGTAATGAATGATACGTTTTCCAGAAAGGCCCACATGCATTTGTTTGAGACTGATTATAAACTTTATGTTACATCAGTAGCGGAAAGTCACTCAGGAAGAGAATTCCGGATCATGCTTCTCCGAGACATCCAGATCACACTTCTCCAAGCACACTGCACAGCCACAATGGCCCACGTTCCCCAGCAAACCCTTGCACTTGATCACATACTCCTGATAATCATGCTCACCTGCTTTCACTTTGAACACTTATTGCTTGCTTATATAAACCCATGTTTCTGTTCCCATTTTGTCTGTATTGTCCATGCTCCTGTGTTTAGTCCTGTTTATGCCCTTGTTTCCTAGTATTTTGATTCTCATGTTTGGTTTTGTGTTTTTTCCTCCCGTCTTAATTAAACTCCACACCTGCATCCGTCTCCTGTTCTGCTGATCTAAAGTTCAGTAGCTGAATAAAGTTGTACATTGCTATTTGCTGTTACAATTTGTAAAATAAAAAATATTTCTTATTTCCATAGGCTTCACATAAAAAAAAATCATTACATTAAATAGAAAAACATCCAGTCCAGACCATAGCCACTTATGGGTTAAATCTGAATATAGATATAGACTTGAATATTTTGAGCACTAGCACTAAACAGATACAGATAATGGCATTACATTACACCCCTGCTGAATGCTGTTGAATTCCTCAGGTGGTCATGTTATTCAGAGAAATTACTGTAAAGAAAGGATGTATTGCCTCACATGAGGTGTGGAAGGAAAGGAAAATTGATATAATAAGCAAAAATGAAAGGACATGTTGCACTTTAAAGTCTCCAGTGCTTGGTATAAATCTCTTTCTCACGGACACTGACACACTCAAATGGTGCACAATAATGTTTCAGTGGCTATGCGAAAATATGTCTTTCCATCATGCCCTTTCGAATGGGCCTTTATATTCCAGGACATGTTCACTCATATGGCGATTTTATTTCATACTTTCTCAGCTTCTTTGAAGGTCCCGCTAAGCTTTCCATCTTCTATCCCAGGAACAAAATTAGACTATTAAGTTGTGCTTTGTCATCAGAACTAACTCTAGTGACTCTGTTGAATGCATGCTGGTATCAGAAGTAGGATTGTTCCAGTCAAAGTGAATTATGTGGGTGGTCTGATATAGTTGATATAGGGCCACTATTAAAATCTACTGCTGTGAAGTCTGTACTGAAAGCCCTTTGAGGGGACTGACCTCTGATATCATTTTCAGATGTTCATTCTCTAAGTGAGCCTTATCACTCTTACTTTAATACAACAGCTGCATCCCAAATGGCAGGCAATCCCTTTGGAGAACGAGCTATTTTAGGTAAGGAACTGCAGTCAAATCCTACATGACATGAGGCTTTTTTTTCTATGGAGAGATGGTGTCCTAAATCCCAGAGGCACATCTCATTAGTTAGCTGTCATCCACATATCTTAATAAAGAAAATCCAGCACTCAAGTGTTGTCATTTGTTAACAGCCATGCCATTTTAAAAACTATCAATCCACCCTCCTCCACACCCTACCCAACATGGTAACACTTAAAGTGTGAGAGCTGCAAAAACACATACACAATGGAGTTGGGGGAAAAAACTTTCAGCAAACACAATTAGTAGATCTATTATTAACTGGTGCTTTCAGAGTTTGTCACGTTGTGTTCTCATGAGCAGCAGTCCCAGGGGGTGATGCTGCCCACAAGGCATCTGATGTAGTGAAGAGTGATCTAGTTCTCAGCAAGCACTTTACAGGCCTTTGCTTCAAGGGCATTTCAGAGGTGAGGATTTCATATCCTCCCTTTCTGCTCTTTATTTTTTGTCACTTTAATAACAAGTGATCACTGTGCCAGGTCAAGGGCTGAGATGCAAATTGAGGCTGCCCTTAACCCAAGTTAGTGAAATATCAATTTTATTTTCATTTCCATCCCTGGATTCCAGGGATTCCAGTACAGAATCTAAATGATGATGCACATTAGAAAGGCAAATGCAGGAATCGACTTTTCAAGGGTATCGGGAATGGGGTTGACGCTCAGAATGTGTTCACCGAGTCATGTTCATTCATATCTTCTAAGGTCAAGTGGATTGATAAACACATGAAAGTCATGACTCCTAACAGGAAGTTGAAGAGGCCTTCGATGCTCTCATGCTGGTGTTATTCACCTACTAATATACATAGAGTGGCATAAGGGTATTTCTTACCATTTCATATCATATTGTCCTTTGATGAGCTTTTCTTTCCACCGTGCAGACTGTTCTGTGTATTACAGCGTCAGGAGGTCACTTCCATATATTGTATGTTTCATACAATTTTTTTAATGGAATTATTTTAATTGATAGTTCTTTTGTTTCTAAACAATGTAATAATAATAATAATAATAATAATAATAATAATAATAATAACGCAGCTGCCCCTGTGACCTATATAGGATGTACCCTGCCTCTCACCCGAAGACAGCTGGAATTGGTTCTAGCTTCCCCATAACCCTGATGCAACCCTTAAGCAGTACAGATGGATGGATGGAAAGATAGCACAACTAAGCACACCGATTAACTGTCTATATCTAATTGTGCAAGATGAATAAGTAGGCTTTCTTAATATTATATCATTTCTATCATTTAAAAATATAGTTATATAAATACCATAATAAGCAATCTTAGAGTTGATATATAAAGAAACTTCTTCCTGCAACTGAGATCTGAGCGATCCTTAAAATGTAATGAACCATATTAAAAGTCGAGTCTGGAATTTTTGACTCTTTTGGTCTGCCAGTAAAATCCAGTAGTCATAGTAATAAACTTGCAGACTTTAGCACAGACAACACCCTGTTTTGTTTGATATCAATTAATAAACTTATCCAGTTGGTTGATTTTCATGCTTTAACTGTGTTATGCAAAGCATGTGTCTGCTAGCGAAAGCTACTGTTTGACTTGTGAAATGGTTAAATCTCATGGAAAAGTGAATCAGGGTCAGACACAAGTGATCTGATATCAGTGTAAGTTGCAGTGCATTAGTGTGTTCCCTAACTGTTTACTCTGGGAGAGTGAGAATCCCAAGTTCAACACTAGCATTAACATAAATTTTTTATAATCTCTCCTATTTTACATAGAATGGACAGTCAGGCTGTCTAGTTAAATGAGATTGATGTGCAATAGAGAGACTACCATACACATACACATACAGTACACATGGAGAGAAGAGCATTAGATGCTTTTTCTTTCACTTCTCCTCCTGCTGATGTTATATGTGTAGGATACCCTTTAATGGGTGGGTTTTTTCTGTTACTGGTGCATTCTCTCTCTCACATACTCACCCAAACACAGCCAAATGTTTGTATTTCCAAGAACAATGGCTGTGTCTAGTCTTTTGTCCAATGTGCTGTGGTTCCCTTGTGGATGGTGTTGTGACTTTGCTTTAATGTTCAGTAAATGCTAGAGAAAGGGAAGAAATTCTGCTGCTGGCTTTCCTGTTCCAGGATTTTTAGATGTGCTGGAGATCTGTGTGCTGCAGGATGAGTGCTGACAAGAGAGAGCTGTACAAGATTACACACAGGGAGAGAGAGAGGGAGGGGAGGCTATTCACCTCCATCATCAGGTTCAGTTTAATGTGATGACATCAGCAAGCAGGCAGCCAAGGAAGATTTAAAGAGAGATTGCATCAGACCTACAGAACACACACAGACAGAGAGAGAGAGAGAGAGAAAGAGAGAGAGAGAGAGAGAGCGAGACACATACATGTGCATGCTCACACACATACATGTGTGAATGAATTTTTAAAACTTCAATCCTTGTAACATCAATAGTGCTATGACAATCCACTGAATTAAAGTTCTTTTCTTCAACCGAGCTCTTCTGTTTTATTCACAATGGATTTATGTGGTCTGTTCATACATATCGATCAGTACATACAGGCAAGGAAGTCAAGTCCCAGGGATTAGGAGTCTGTGTGTATTAAGCCATGCTCAAATCATCTTATGAATAGAAAAAAATTTAGCTGCTGTGCTATTGGCTGTAATGAGACTGTCCAAATAAAAGGCAGTAATTAGGAGGTTAGATAAGATTATGGCTGTCAGTCTTCTGCTATTCACTTTCAAAATGAGCCATCTTCAGTCAACAGCAGAAGTCGGTTACCATAGCTTACTGCTGCTGCTAATAGGAGTGCTAAAGTTGATCAAGATGTTTACATTCATTAAAGGGCCTGATGTCTTTTTTTATTGCTTGTATCTGTGTGTTTTGGTGTTTTGGTTTCATCCTTCACACTCACTCACTCTGTCTCATTGATTGGGTATTGAAAATAAAGCTCCTTAGTCTCTAGCTAATCAGTGCCATCATCATATTTAATGAACCTATCATCATTTTCTCATTATAATCAGGATCTGATTTAATTCTTTTCCTGAAATGACCTCGGAGCTAATTAGTAGAGTAATAACTCTGGTGTGTCGAACTGAAATATGAGATTGATGAAAAAACGATGAATTTCTCATTTTCATAAAGCTTTTCAGCTTTACACAGCACGGAGTGAGACCCACCCGATTAGATCTCAATATTATTCTGTGTGTATGCATGTGTGTGTGAACTGAGGGTGAGAATGAGAGTAAATAATTGAAGCTAAATTTGTGAGCATATGCGTGCACAGAATTTATGTTTTAAGTGGAAGGTCACGCTGAGATTTATTTAGTTTTTTCTCTATGTAAGGGACTGAATATCTGAAAATGTTTATACATATTCATGGATTTTTGGTTTGTAACAAAGTAATGTGACTTCTGCTTGTAAAATAGGCAAAATGTTTCCTACTATTGGATACTGAAGATGAATGTAGGGTGATGTTTTGATGCAGGTGCCTGCTTCGTGGAGCAGTAACTCCCCCTAAAGATAAAACAGTGTAGGTGCATATGTGTGTGTGTGTGTGTGTGTGTGTATATATATATATATATATATATATATGTGTGTGTGTGTGTGTGTGTGTGTGTGTGTGTGTGTGTGTGTGTGTGTGTGTGTGTGTGTGTGTGCATGCGGGTGAAGAGTGTTAAGGTGTATTAGTGTACAAGGTACAAAGGTGACAGATCACAGTAGAACTAAGCCTGAAATCTCTGTTCCATCCTTACTTCTCCACGCTCACTCTTACTCATGTTTCCCTGTTTCCTGCCCTTTTCTATCTATTTTTCTGTCTCCCTTTCTCTTCTTTCTGATTTACCAAATTGTTTGCTGCATATTCATGAGTGGACTGACATGCTGCTACTCTAAGTACAAATCTAGCTCTGAGCCCATGGTCTGGCACACTCACACGCTCTCTTGCATGCCCATTCACACACACAGTGTCACAGACAGAAAGATGGACATAGAGGGTTTGTCCTTTATTTGGAGATCTCGTCTCTTGTCTCAATAGCAATTGATGGTTGCCAAGCAACAGCAGAGTGTGTGGCTCAAGAGCTCAAGGGGCCAAGCTTTTTGCTCCGGAGGACGTGCCTGCAAGGAACACCTCCTCTCCTTAGCTTCACCAACACACACAATCATTTATTGGAGCTTGTTTTCTGTTCTTGTTTCATTTGTTACTGCCCAATTTTCTCTGAGCTTTCATCAACTGCTGCAAGTCCACTAATAAAAACAAGGGGGAGTGTTAATGGATTCAAATGAAATTAGTTAGCGTGTGTTTATTCTAATATGAAGGATGGAGTGAAAATTAGTTCAGCTGTATGTGCAAAGATCAAAGGAAACCACAAGGCTCAATAATATGAGTTCAACAGTTTATATACACTGCATATGATTGCAGAGTGAGGTAGATCTCTGAGGCCATAAATTATTCAAAGATATGCCCTTCAACTATTTCTATGGAGGAACTTTAGGATTGCACTCCAGAAAGTAAGGTTATCCTGTCAATTGACCTCATGTCTGTGAACCTTAGCATTAGCAGTGAAAATTATAAACATTAAGAATGACTTAAATATCTGCAATGCCACAGTGGTGCACAAATATTGTCATCTCACAGATCCAGGGTGCTGAGTTTGATCCTGAGCTCAGATTACTGTCAGAGTTTAGCACATTCTTCACAGAGACGTTCTGCTTCAAGGTGGGTGGAGAACAGATACCCTCCATCAGAGAGAAACCACTGAAGAGCCTTGGGAAGGTCCTCAACAGCAATTAAAAAAATGCAGATTCCAGCAATACTACCTTCCACTACTGAAGACGGTCAACAAATGAAGAAAATTCAAGGCCTAGATCTATTAGCATGGGATCCTTCCAAGAATACTCTGGCCCCTGCTGATCTATGGCATCCCAATCTCACTGGTGAAAGGCTTTGAAAGTCAAGAAATCAGCAGTTGGTGGCTAGGATTACCTTGCAGCTTGAGCAGCATCATGCAGAAACAGCAATATACTTAAGTTCCCTTTCAGCTCTGTCAAGGAGGTGTGCATTGTGACGTGTGCATGAGAACAGCTACAGTACACTAGCTAACACACACATCATAGTGAGGACTGTGAGGAAGTGGAAGGTGGCTGATATAGGACAACAGGTAGAGTCCCGTCTGCAGTATTTGGTCCCTGTGGATAGAGTGAATCACACAGAAGCCGAATCACTGCCCTGTGTGACTACTTACCTCAGCACAGGACTGGATGATGACAGATGATTTGAAAAAGCGGCTGAAGATCTCACTGCACATCACTCAGACTTTACCCTGATCTTAGAGACCACCAAACAGATAATTCTCCTGGAGCTCTCTGTACCTTGGGAGGAGAGGATGGTGGAGACACAGGACAGCAACCAAGCCAAATATGAAGAGCTGGTAGAGGACTGTCCCAGGAAAGGTAGGAGGTCGAGGTGCATGTCTATCAAGTTGGGTTGTATGGGGTTCAAGCTGGGTGCCTGGCTTAAGGTACTCTGGGCATTACTGGGCTAAGTAGAAGGAGAGCCTTTAGTTCTAATTCAGAGACAGCAGAGAAAACCTCAAGGTGGTTCTGGCTGAAGAGCTGAAAGGATTGGGTAGGTATCATGTCACATGGACACTGGCTGTGCTTGATCTACCCAGTCAGGTTGCCTTGAGTGTGAATAATGTTTGAAAGATTAGTAAGGCCTAATTACTCCAGGTAACATCACTGAAGATGACTCCAATTTTTGTGCATCGAAAGATTCATGCTTTAAATGTGTCATTCTATATTTTGGGTTTTCTATATTTATTTGTTAGAATCATGTTATGTATTTGCTTATACCGATTGCTGGGACTCCCTGTGATCTGACCTTTGCAATGGGCATTTCCTACAGTTCATAGATATGAAATAAAAAGACTCTGGCCCTCAAATGCTAAATGATGAGTGTTATTTCATCTGAATTGTTCCAAGTCGTGACAAAAGTTTTCTGTTAAATCACTGGGCACACTGTAAGTGTGATTACTGTGACCTGCATCTTGGCTGAAGAAGAATGTTCTGTGGGGACCCTGATGAAGACAGGTCACAAAAACACTCAGTATATGACTGTTTGAAAGTAGATTTTAGCTTTTTGTCTTTTTGGAATTGTCTCACTCCAGGCAGCATTTTTGGAAAGAAAGCACTTTTCCTCTTTCTGGGCTGTCTTTTGAAAAAGTACTCTTTTTTTCTACATGACTCTCTCCTTTAGAACACACTGTTATTCCCCTTTACTTTTTATCAGAATTATCATTTTTTATTTCCCTCTTTCTGGATAAATGTGCTTAAGACACTAAGGTCACAACATACACAAAGTTATTCTGACTGCTCACCTTTCAACAAATTGTTTGATGAGTGTGAAAATGGTCAATCATATTGCTATTGCCTTCAGAGACACTAGATCTCAACCCTTTTGAAAACCAACATACAAAAATTGATACATTGAATATAAATTTTGGAGGAATGGTGTTCATCCCTCCAGTACAGTTCCAGAGACTTGTAGAATCTCTGCCAAGGAGCACTGAAGTTGTACTTGTGGCTTATGATGGCCAAACATTTAAATAAGCCACACTATGTTAGCTAGTATTTCTGATGATTATGATGATAATGATTGCACATGGGCACGTTATGTAGTCTTATGTTGCACACGTACATTTTTTTTGTAATTCTGTGTTGTCTTATATGCAGCACCTTGGTCCTGGAGGAACATTGTCTCGTTTCACTATGTACTGTATCATCTGTATATGGTCGAAATGACAATAAAAGCCACTTGACTGGACTTAACTTGGTACGTATTTCTGTGATGATTCTATAATTGTGTACTGTGTCTTAGTATCACCTTATTTTTTCTGCTATTTCTAAAGTGTTAGCCTTGAGGCACATTAGAAACAGACATAGCTAGATTGTTGGGAAAAGCTTTCAATTCAGAATAGTTTAGTCAGTTTAAAGGCTTATTAATGGTTATCATTTTTGCGAAGATATCAGCATGCTGGTGATCTTACACAATTGAGTAATGGGAAAGTCATAAAATGCTCAGTTTCAGTTTTATGTAAAACTTTTCCTCTGGCGTTTATAAACCTCAGGCACAAAACTTCTACCTCTTTGCATCATGTGCAGATAAATGGATAATCCTCACTCTCACATACTCAACCAAATCTTCTTCAGTCCTCTTCATTTGATGCATATGGATACACTTGGCCTTTTATCTGACAGATACATTCAAATATTCTCCACAGTCAGCAGAAACTGCCACAGTTACTGCTGTTGCAATGAAAAGTGTTGTTTTATCATAGTATTTGCATATTTTAATTATGCTGCAAGATAATAGATTTGTATGAGCTGTGATTTTCTCAGCATGTGCTTGGTTCGGCTCCAGTGGACCTCCAAAGGGAAAGAGAAGACAGTGAGAAATGCTGAAAGTTGAGTCATGCAATACTGTAGTAGTCATACAATTGACACATTAACTCAATAACTGTTCAAAATTTTATTGAAGATTTTACTGCAAGTGTATCAACGTGAAACAAAAACTTTTGGGATACCTTCACATGGCATTACTGGCTATCTGACATAAAAAACAAAATTGAAAACTGGCAGAAAAGTACTGTAGTCAGGGGTAAAATGGGATTTAGAAGATAGGGAAATCAACAATGTAGGAACGATACAGTCAGTGTTTGCATTATTGTAGTTGTCAAAATTTATATAATGGAAAAAAGGTTTCTGGTCATGTCTGCAGGGTTCAGTTTAATGAACCACATTTGAGTGACTAGACCTTAAATTCTCAGTATTCCTTGTTTTGGATTAAACAATACTGATAAAATATCTTATTCTGTTCTAGCAATGACACATGAAAGAATAAACCAAAAGGTTTGAACACATTTTGTGTTAATGATCAAGTGCATTTACGCAGCACAACAACAACTGCATTTTACACTTTTGAAATTAATTCATTTCTTCATTAAGCAGAATGACATTGTATTCCATAATCATTATTATACTAACCATTATGGTCTGCTATGATTTACATTTCCATCAAATTATACTACCAGTGCTTAGCTTCACTTGCTCTTCATATAAATCCCTAAATTAACTCATGACTGCAATGTATTCTCATTTGTTATTCAGATTTATCCATTATTTTACAGGGTTTTTTTTTTTTGCATTTGACATTATGTCTAAAAGAAGCTAGAAGCATATAAGAAATATTAACTGCATGCAAAGAATGCTTTGGATTATTTAAATGCTGCACTCAGATTTGTGCAGTTTCTAATAAAATGTGGGAGTGGCTGTGTTTCTATTACAGTTAGACAGGTGTTCCTCTCACTGCAACCTAATCACACACATTTGTTCTATTTTCATTCACAGAGCCAGTTGCAGTAAAGCATCTTGATTATAAGCTTCCAGAAATAGCACTTGGTTAAGTGAAATGAGAAACTCGGCAGGAAAATGCACAAATTACACTAATTTGCGTACTGTTTCTCAGATTAAACAAATTTCTATCAGTTGCACAGTTTTATATCATTCCCTGTCTGTGAGCACAGATGTACAGACTAATGGAGGGATCACATTTGTGAAGTGTTCCTCGTGGAACAGTAACGCAGTGGTCCGTGAACCCTGTGCTGTGGCCCGAGACTCTGTAGTGCTTAGGAGTGATCCCATTTGATGGTTACTGCCATTGTGCCCTTCAACAAGGTTAACAAACCTTAACTCACTTTACAAAGACTGTCACAAATGTACATTCCTGTAGACAAATATTTTGCTCTTTTGCTGTGAAATGTGTTAGCAAATGTACATTTCTGTAGACCAATCTCTGAATTTAATGTTACAATAACACAATATTCACTCATTTGGTGACTTCACTCCAGATGGAATGCTAGTCTAATGCAGGGTACCAGGCACACACACAATCACACCTACAGACAATTTATCATATCCAATTTGACTACTTGTATGTTTTTGGACAACAAAGGAAACACATGCCAACATGGGGAGAACATGCACAGAAACTCTGCAGAGGCAGTAAACTTACTTATCATTATTTTAAACTTAATATTATTATTATTATTATTTTATAATCAGACTGTAGGTACATTTGCTATCATATCCACACTGGCTGATGCAGAATACTGCAGCACAGGTTATAGTTTGCTATCAACATTGAGATTTCCTGGTACTGAATTTTGAACAGCATCAAGACATGCTTCTGAACATATTCAAACAACACGGAAAAAACTGAAGATGTTGTTTTCTGGTCAAAAATTCTTCTTCTATTCTGACATCCAGAAGCACAGCACAATAAATGACAGAATACTACATGAAATCTGATACAGAGCACAGATTTTATCGAAAAGAAAGATTTTCTGAGGTTTCCACTAATGAGACTCTAGAAAACCATGATTGCTCAAATCAGATCTGCCAAACAAATCAGATTTGAGCTGTCTGATCTTGAACAAAGCCACTATGGAGATGTCATATGTATGTAGATGTAATTACTCAGGAAACTATAAACTAACCAGGAAATCTGTTATGAAATCGAAAGCCCATAAACATTTATATAGAATAAGAAAATCTCAGTTTACTTGTTTTATAGTGAAAACAGAATCCTGGCCATCATAATAGTTGTAAAGCTGAAGTTCTGCCAATGATGTCCAAACTGAGATTTATTTCTGGACGGTTAATTTGCATCTGAATCTAATCAAATTGTTAATAAAGAAGGACATGTGGTGGGTGAAGCTGCTTACTGAGATGAGACTTGAGTGGGTGTAATGCTTCAGCAGGGTGCAAATGTGTGGGTTATATTATACACAAGTAAGTATGCACATGCACACACACACACACACACAAACACACACACACATGTATGTTGGTATTCCTGTCCTTCTGAGAACCTTCCATTGACATTGACAATGATTAATGCAGCTAATTAATGTTATACCTGCACCTAAACCTAACCCTAACCTTAACCTCAGTAATGAAAAGGTAACTTTTCGGCTTTTTTTTTCTTATTAAAAAAATGAAATTAATGTAATTTATATTTAATTTAAAATATAAAAAATTAAATGAATACTTTCCTTATAGGGGCGGCACAGTGGTGTGGTGGTTAGCGCTGTCGCCTCACAGCAAGAAGGTCCTGGGTTCGATCCCCGGGTCACCCAGGGTGCCTTTCTGTGTG
>JAQQZR010000001.1:6595677-6651245 GCA_030068235.1 Notoglanidium macrostoma
AACTTTAACCCAGTTTTGTCTTCCACAGTCTGTCATGATTACTGATAGCTTTACTATTACAGATATTAAGGAAGTAAAGTAAATTCTAAATGAAAACAGAATATTTCAGGCCTTTTTTGATCAATCCTGTTGCAATGAGTGATGTCCTGTAAGGCAATTCACATTTTCTTAGAATATGCCAATGAGCTAGTTCTGCATGTTTCAGCAAATATTGTTAGCAGACATGATGGAGCCACATGTAGGGCCGGTTATATTCACCTGCTTTGCTGAAATATTAGTATATACTGGATCATCTCTGCTACCCCCAACCTTATAGAAGAAGTTTTCCTCACATTTTTGTTCAAATTTGTTCCTCAGCACTGCTTTCTCCTCTGCTTTTAATTTTCTTTTAAGATTATTCAGATATTTGATCATTTCTGGTGACTTTAACAGGAATCTGTTCAGCTCACAAGTTTCTATTTCTACTTTTTAAAATCAAGTTTTAGGACAAAATGCAAAGGTTAGGGATAAGTGGTGTTTTTGGCTGTTGGTGTTCCTTACTTATACTTAATTCAAGTAAAATTGAAACAATATCCACAACTGTGTCTCTAAATGTTTCCCAATCTAGCATCAGATCAGGTCCAAGTTATGTAGCAAGTGCTAATTTACTGTCATCTTGTGTTTAATTTTTCATCTTGCACACACTGCTGCAATATTGGTTTTCAGAACCCTGTAGCAGTATTTTTGAGGACACTATGGAGTGTTGCACAAAGTAAGATGTACAAGTCCTCCTGTTTTTGTGGTTGTCCATGTTCGGTGTCATCACTTGACTTTTTGTCTAATGATTGAGTATTTGCACAAACAAGAGGTGAGAAACAATATGGTGAGGTTTTTTTTTTTTTTGTTACATTGGTAGGTAGGTGTAATTTTCTGTATATGTATGCCCAACCCTAAATCAATTACTGGTTACTTTTGATTATTTTTGGTGGGTGGGTTACACACATCCCTGTGTATAATCATCAGGCATAGACGTTATCAAAAGATTTTTGAATGAACGAATAAATGAATAATCTGTATGAGAAACGAGACTGTAAACAAAGTTATGGGGCCGGTGTCTAAAGGCTTGAAGTATTCCACAAACATCAGTAAGCAGTAAACAGACTCTAGGCATAACAATAGGTAGCACCAAACAAAGCACAATTGAAGCTAGGACACTTCTGCTCCAGAATTTTAGCCTATTGACTTTAGATGGAGTCGAGGAGAGGGAGGGAGGGGAAAAAAGCAAACTTGGAGTGAGCTTGATGGTGTAAAGCACTGCAAACAGAATGGAGCTGCCTGCAGTACCCAAATGGCTTAAATCATCCAAAGTTATGTAACTATGGATGTGACTGGACACAAAGAGAGGTCCAAAATTGTAAAGAGATCTGCTGGTGAGTATTGAAGGGTTGTTTAGATTTGCACACATTTTGATTGCTGCTTGTAAAGACAAGAGTACGGCTTAAAAATTTGCCATAGTTTTGTGCATTGATCTTGCTTTGCAAAGAGGATGTATTGATCTTATTGGAGAGTTTCTCTCTCTTTCTTTTTTTTTTTTTTTAAGCTAAATTGCATAATGACTTCTCTGTGTCTGTTTTCTATCAGCCTTCTGGGTTGTTTGCTTATTATAGTTGTATGGCACTGACCTAGTGACATTTGTCTGCACTTGCCAGTGAATTCCATTGCAATAGTTTCTGAGCACACACTGCTGACTGTAACTGATGTCTTTCAGGGACTATAGACAATGCAACTGCTTTATGAACAAAAAGTTATCATCAAATTAAGTCTTTTGACTTTTCAATATTCTTTTGTAACAAACAGCTCACATATCAGTCATCCAAACAGGATTCCATCATTGAAATGTAGGATCATATATAATAGCAGGATACAATTACTGCTTAAAGGAGAAGTCCAACCTGAAACATACTGGACATGTTTATATTGAAATAGTTGTGATGTGTTAAGTGACCCTTGTGCTATTTTGGTGTTTTTTTCTGTGTTTTCATTATTCTATGAGAAGTTAGTGGCAGACTGTTGCTCTGACAGCACAGGGGGACAATGCTAGAGTAGTTACAATGGAGTTTAACAGGAGTACACATTTCAGCAGTCTCCAACATAAAACAAAAAACAAAAGAGCAAGCACCTGTCTTCTCACTAACCACATTTCAGTGATTTTCAATGTTATATTAATGAGAAATTTAACAAGGACATAGTGAAGATAAGCAAATGTTGGTTGCGGTGTTGAAATTCCAGAATGCATTGCGGTTATATGGCACAGTTGCACTGTGTTATGGCAGAGACTCTACTCAGCTAGTTAGCCATCAGGCAATGAAGGTAAAATGTTAATTATAATGATTAATATGTCTTTCAGAGTTGAGTTTTCATTTAATAATGAAACTTTTACTTTGTCAGTGAGATCCTTAGTAAGGTTTGGCTTGTGGACTGGATTTTGCATTATACTGCATATTTATTTTTAAATGAATTGTCTCAAAGCTCATACTATGCAATGTATTGCAAGGTAATTACTTACAGTAGATATAAGCAAGTCTACACACCCCTTTAAAAATGGCAGGTTTTTGTCATGTAAAAAATGAAGCCAAGTTAAGTCATGTCAGAACATTTTCCAACTTTATTGTGAAACTGCAACCTATAAACTAAAGTGAATGTATAATAACCTGGTTGCATAAGTGTACACACCCCTAAACTAATACTTAGTTGAAGCACCTTTAGACTTTTTCACTGCATTCAATAATTTTGGGTAAGAGTCAGTCAGTTTGGCACGCCTTAACCATTTTGTCATTTTTCCTTCTAACTACGTCAGATTGGTTGGGCGTCTCCTGTGCACAGCCATCTTCAGGTCACGCCACAGATTTTCAGTTGGATATAGATCGGGACTCTGGGTCATAGCAAATCTTTGATCTTGTTCCTTGATTAAACCATTCCTTTGTTGATTTGAAGGTGTGCTTCAGATCATTGACATGCTGAAAGCTAAGATTTCTCTTCATCTTAAGTGTTTTAGCAAAAGTCTTAAGGTTTTGTGCCAAACTTGAAAGGTATTTGGGACTATTCATTATTCCCCCCCCACCCTGATTAAAGTCCTACTTCCAGTTGAAGAAAAGCAGACCCAAAGCATGATGCTACAACCTCCACCTCCTTGGTGATGTGTTATGAGAAATGAGAAGGAACCCTATTTGATTGTGTTTCATCTCAGGTGACATAGGCGCCCATCGTCAGTCCATTATATTCCAGCAGGGAGAAGTTTGCGGGTTTTGTTTTTGTTATTTTCTTTCACCAAACACATCTTTTGAGATTACCATAACCCATGAGACCACAGCAAATTATTCCACATGGTTTTATGAGATTAGATTTCTTTTCTTTTTTTCTTTTTTTTTTTTTTCTTTCTTTTTTTTTTTTCCCAAACTTTAGCTTGGCTTGGATGTCTTCTCTTTTTTTTTTTTGTTAAAAAAAAACAAACCCTACTACATAGCTCATGAATAACATATAATACACATAATGAATTTTAGAGATTGTCACATGTAGGGGACAACCAGTACTTGCCAGAAATTGCTGTAATCATTTTAATGCAGATCCACTGAGCAGATTTCTCCTGGTCTTCTCATCAATTTTAGAGGGACATTCTATTCTTAGTATTGTCACTTTTGTTTCCTATTTTCTCCAACTTGTCGAGTATTGTCTTTACAATGCCAGTGGCTTTTCCAGTTGGATGTTAAGATGAAGGAACAGCTGTACTTTATTTGGGATTAATCAGTCTCTTGAATTGATGGTCGGTATATGATAATTAGTATATAACCTGAGTTTGACTGTTATTGGTTGATTCTGAGCACTGCCACATTCCCAATTATAAAAGGCTGTGCAGAATTATGTAAGCTGTGTATTGGATGGCTTTTTTTTTTCTAAAACATTTCTAGTTGGTTGTTGCTTGATATTTATATGTTGCAATTTCACAATGATGATGAAAGTTGAAATTTTTTTTTATGATTAAAAACTTGTAATTTTAACAAGGAGGTTTACAATTTTTATATCCACTGTATCTGCGTTCACATACTGAAATTTTACAACATATCCGAAAATGTTGTCGTTAATGTGAAATGTATGTTAATATGAAAATATGCATAATAATATTAAAAATGCATCACTAAGTAGTAGAAATATAAATGACTTCACATTTTCAGATCATTATAATCTGCTGATTGTCAAAGAAATTGCACTGCAGTTATTTAATGGGTACTTATAACATGGGGAAGCACTTATAAAAGTGATATCAGTATAGTGTTTTGAATGTGTTTTTTTTTTTTTTTTCTTCTGCACAGTATTTGAACACTAGCTTCCGATCATGTGCTTAAAAGGGAGTGAACTCTACTTTACAGTTCTTAAATTTTACTTTTATTACAAACTTTGACCTGTTGTGTGCTCAAAGGAAAGTACATTTCATTCTCCAAATATTTTCATGTGCCTTCTGCCTACCTGTGTCCCCTCTGTGGTGCTGTGTTTGCACAATAAATATGACCTAGTAGTACATTGGGAACAGAACAAGAGGGTGAAAGGGTTTCACAATAGAAACTAAACGTAAACACTAGACATGTGTCGATGTCCATTACTGACTTTAGGTAATGAATTTGTTGAATGTTGTGGTAACCCCAAGGCAGTAAAAAACAAAAATAATTACTAACATGGTTGTCGAGTCATCAGTTTCTTTCTATTCTGTTTAAACCATTCTTATTATTTATAGAGAGAGAAATTCAATATGTGATCAGATTTATGTGGCGTATATTTAGTAACACACTGACCACTGGAGTGCTTCCGTTGTTGGTGTTGATTCAGGAACTTCACTTTCACCTTGCTACAATTGTTATGTTAACATTTAATACAAATGCTGATCCACTCATATTAGACTCCCAGATAATGCAGTATTTATTTATTTCCCTGCTGCTGCCAAGAGCAAAAGGCATGGCTAAAAATATCTCCATGATTGTTTCCATGTATAAAAAAATGGCAATATAGTATGTAAGGTGCTTTTTAAATCAGTAAATGACATGGTTTTCGGTCTACTGTATGAATGGCCTTTCATATATCTGGTTGGTCTAATCACAGATCACATTTGGAGAACGTCTTCCACAAAGAACACATAATCAAACTCCATGCATTACATACTATATATCAAGGCGAGACAGAAATTGTATTAGGATGGTGACTATAAGGTGACTCTCTCGATAAACTGGAATTACGGCTCATCCATAAAATGAGATTATTGTTGTAACCCCTGTTCTATACAATATTATAAGAATAGATTTCTTTAAATTTTGTCCTTAACTTAAACTTTGGGCTCACCAAATTTGAGTGTGTCAGTATTGTGATACTTCATTTATTTTAGCAAGTGTGCTGTCTCTGTATTTTTGTTACGTATATCTCTTCTATATTTCAAATACATATTGACTGCTTTAAGAGAAGACATTGTACTAACTAGTTAGACATCTTTTTCAAAAACACTGGAAAAATGATGAAACCCTTATACAATTTCTTTACCTTCTGGGAAAAAATACATATTACAAAGTTTAAAGTGATTTACAGTTGTTCTCTCATGATTTAGGTAGCAGTGATGCTCAAAAAGTGAATATGTAAAGCTTATCTCTACAGGGGATTTCAGTCAAAAAGAAGTCTGGTAAAGCTGGTATGAGTCAAAAAGGAATATATAATAGTGAGTTTTGCATTATGATCATAATATAGCAAGTGTGAAAAATTTGGTAATATTTTTCAATTTGGTAATTACCTTTTCTGGATATCTCTGACTTGGAAACAATAACTTCCGTTCAGGCCACCATAGTGACTCCTATCTCCCTGTCCCCCATTCTTTTATATGGATTTCCTGTCTTGGTCGCGCCAGTGGACATGCAACAGAGGTCAATTTGGCTGTCTTCCCATTCAAGAGGCAAGACAGGATGAATAGCCTTACACTGTTTACTAGGCAAACGTTCCTCACATTCTCTCAAGTGCTCTGTGGCTTTGCATCAGTGACTCCTTGCTGTCTTTGTTTATTATCAGAAAGGGCTGGGGGTGGCCTTGGGTCTTACTCCCACACATGCCCCCTTTCTTTTCTAATCGTAGTGATTTCAGTGAGAGCATACAAGCTGTGGAGTCACCGTGCCGGGACGCCCCCATCCCCCTTCCCTCCCCCCAGCCTTAGACACATGTTTTACAGCACGTACCTTGTGGCGCTCTCTGCTCTCAGTTTGGCTCAGACGTAATCCAACTGGAGTTTGATCAAAAGGACAACAAGCCACAGTAGGACACACAGGGAACCATGCAAAGGTGAGTGACTACAGACAACTTCCTGTCTAAAAAAGAAAGTTTAAAACAAAACAAGAAAAACCGTAAACAGCAAAACAGGATAATTTCCCAGTATCACTGCTTTTAAATCACCTGTAGCTTTTCAAAAAAACATTTTGTCATTTTTCTCTCACCCATTTTTAGAAGTTGGGATTGTACTGAATTAACATCCTCTATAAACAATCAATTTGAATCCTACATACTTACCTAATTTAATATCATTGTACTTACATTCAAATGTAATAAGAGTTCAACTGAAATTATTTGCAAGACCATAAGCTATTGTATAATGGCATCAAACAGATGCTAGTGAATTATATAAGGGGAGAAAATTCTTCCTCTTGAGGAATTTCTGCCATGTTTTGAGGATATTTATACACAGAGAAGCTTTATGGCAGTCTAAGAACAATCTTCCAACATAATGTTTATGTATGAATATAATGCTTTGTAATATTCAAGTGGAAATCTTATGAACTTGTATGATATGTTGAACTACAAATGGAAACCTATATAAGAGGTAGCAAGAGTGTTCCACTGCACTTCCACATTGTGTCTTGTCCTCACTCTGACCTTATATTTTTTCCGTAAAGCGTTTCTTCCTTGATTGCCTTGATGAAATTGGCCCCTCGTGCACAATTTAGGCCTACATAGTACTGAACCCACTGAAAACGGACAAGGCTTGTTCTTTGTATGCAAGAATAGCCATCAGTGATGGATTTACATCAGCACTTAGTTTTGTAATGTAAATTTTCTGTTGTTTATATAAAGTTTCTGCATGCCCTTACACCTATGCTACCTTTTGGCTCACCATTTTTTGGTTAAGCTGTTATACCTAAGTCTTCCCATGTCTCAGCTTGTACTATAATAAACAATATAAAGTACCATAAACTCTTTGCTAAGCTTTACATGTGCTTCTGTTGTCCAATACATCTAGTGCTAGATCCTGAGGTGGTTCATCTACATGAGTCATGCTTGCTATCCAGACCTAGTAGACCACTTTTGAGTCAGCTGCAGATAATAATAATAATAATCTAATAATAACAACCATAATCATCTCCTTTTTAAGTTCCTATTAAGTTACAATTTCAGGCATCTTTACTGTGTTTGAGCCGAGTCTTTGTTAATCTCACTTGCACTATTCTTCTCTATAATTGTTCTACTATACTACTACTGCTGTAATTCTAGGCCATGTTGGTCTCTCCGGTAATAAGCAGGCAGATAGTGCTACCAGGTAAGCCCTTTGAAGAAGTCACTGAAATGCCAAATCCCAGCCTCAGACCTTAGATGTCTAATAACCTCTTATATTTCAAGGAAGTGGCAGACTGAATGGGATGAATGTCTTGACAAAAGATTGTATGAAAAAAATCCTACCATCAATAAGTGACTTTCATTTTTTGTTTAAAACCAGAGAATTTTTTATTTATTTAAACTTTTAATTTAAAAAGTCAAACATTTTCATTTTGGTCTATGACTTTAAGGTTGCAGTTAGGGGTATGTGTGCATGAGTGACGCTGTCAGTATTTCATAGTTTACACTGATCAGGCATAACATTAAGACCACCGAAAAATAAAGTGAGTAACATTGATCCTGTTACAATGGCACCTGTCAAGGGGTGGGATATATTGCATAGCAAGTGAAAATGAAAAATGGGCAAACATAATGATCTGAGCAAGGGTGAAATTGTGATGGCTAGATGACTTGGTCAGAGCATCTGCAAATGGCAGGTCTTGTGGGGGATGTTCACAGTATGCAGTGATTAATACCTACCAAACATGCTCCGAGAAAGGACAACTGGTGAACCAGGGACAGGGTCATGGGTGCCCAAGGCCCAATGATGTGTGTGGGGAGCAGCCTGTCTGGTCTGATACCACAGAAGAGCTACTGTAACACAAATTGCTGAAAAGAAAGGAACAATGAAATAAAGTGACCTGATCTGACGTTTCACTTTTTTTTTTTACATCATGTGGACAGCCGGGAGCGTGTTGGCCACTTGCCTGGGGGAACTTTAATGAGGGTGCTTTATAAATTTTGTAAGACTTTATACTTTGGGTTTAATAACATCACACTACCATCAGCTTCTTACTGTGACTGCCTGACAAAGCAACAGTGCCTCTTTTAGTTAACTGTGCTCATTATGCTAGATCATAACATCATAAATAGCACATAATCTACAGAATAAACTAGTCATCTAACATTAGCTAACTAAATGCATACTGTAAATGATAAATATAATTATATGTTTATAATAGCATAAATATAAACCAATTATAAGCTGTGATTGAAGGGGAAATGGTTACCTTGCTGTAAATTCACTGCATGCACCAGACCACCACACACTGACAGTAGAGGATTTCCCTAGGCTATACATATCCAGGGCTGATTAGACAGATTTTTCCAGCCTGTCAAAAAACATCAGATACTGTTAGCACGCTAGCTAAAATCCACACGCTGCCCCATTTAGCTTCCATAGAGTTATTATTGTATCCAGTGGTCAAAATGGAAAGTTTAAAATGACTCCTAACCAAGAGTTGGTATAGACCTTTTCAGGGCTGTGTGGACACACAAATTAGATCTTTTCAAATCAGCTTTCAGTCACTTTCATATGCAGTCCTAAATCTGATATGTATCTGATTCGTGGCCATGCGACATGAATGAGAACAATCAGATTTGAAATTCATGGTTATTTTCACCTGTGGACATGCACTGAATGCTGATGTCATCATCCAGCACAGTGTTCTATCGATTTGTGCTACCTATCAAGACATGCTACTTAGCGGTTGTGTGTTAGCTTTAAAATTAAGATTTTATGGTTAACATTAAGCTTTAGGTTTTAGAATTAAGGTTTGTGTTAGGGTTAAATGCTACAGCTAAAGTAGCTGTCTACTAAAGTTTAATCAAGTTTATTCTCTGTTATTGGTAACATTTATCTGCAATACAGTGACATTTTTCGTCAAGGTAGCACAAATAGTCAGAGCACCAGCAGCGCAGGAAACAGTGGAGTAGAGCTACAGCTAACTGTTTGCTGTCCTCCAGAGCAAAATGCGATGCATACATTAGCTACTAGTGCATCTATTTTCTCGGTTTCTCATTACAATTAGATATAGGTCACATGTAATTATAAATGTTAACCGTCAAGATAGGCAAATCCGATCTAAGCAAAAAAAAACAGAATAGAACAATGAGGCTTGTAATGTGAACGTAGCCTAAGTTAAGCGTGAAAGCCTCTTGATTTAATTATTTGAGGCTGTCATTGTTGTCTTTCCTCACCAAAATCTATAGTCATGAGAAACTGCTTTAAGTTTCCTATCAAATTAAAGAGTAAATAAATGCATCACCTGTCCTGCAATAAAAACCTAAAACATTATTTTCTTTTATAGTATGATATTGGACTCTAATTGGATTTCACTCTTTCACTCCTATTTGTTTTATGCCAGTTTGACATCTTTTTTTAAGATTTGGATATGATTACATTTGCCATATCTGAACTGGCGTATGACATGTATACAAATTCTGCATGCTGAAATGCTGAATAGTTACTAGGCACTATTGCAGGATTGTCAGGGCAGCTCAGGAACATCATATTATAAAGTCTGTTTCTCCCCTGATTCATGACTGTATGATAACAGTAGTGGTGCAGTGGTTAGCATTGTCACTTCACACCAAGAAGGTTCTGAGTTCAAACCCCTGGCCGACTGGGGCATTTCTGTGGTTGTGATAGATTAGTGACCTGCCCAGGGTGTACCTCCAACTTCCCTGACCGACCCCTGTTTAATAATAATAATAATAATAATAATAATAATAATAATAATAATAATAATAGATGGGAAAAGGGATAATATGACCAGGTTATATTCACATGTGTCTAAGTATTTGTTTTATTCTCTGCTTCCTGCTTATTAAACAATATTTTTTTTCCATAACTTGTTCTCAAGAAATTTCTCCTCCTAGTATTTGTAGCCTTTGACAGTAAATTTGACCTTTTTTTCCCTGCCACTAGCCTCTCTTTACTGTTCTTTATGCGCACGGTGAGAGGATCTCCCTCTTCTACTCCGTCCTGTTCCCACGTGTTAAATGGCTCTCTGAGCTGCAGTCCTACTAACAGAAGTAGCAAGGAACTGCCTGCATCCATCAGCATTGTTTATCCGTCTCATCCGATCTGTGGGGTTTAAGGGTCGACAATATCGTGCGAGATTAGATGCTTTGATTATTGCTATTAGGCCTATTTGTTTGCAGTGTCACCCTGCATGATGGAAGTCAGCTAGGAGGAAAATACATTAATCAGAGGATGAACTGGTCAGAGAGGAAACATTTTTAGGATTATTTAGGCTACCTCTTTGGACTCGCGGCGTAAAAATACACGCTATGTGATAACAATGAAAGAAAAACAGGCTTTCCGAACAGGAAGTAGGCTAGTTCAAAAACCCTTTCCAACCAATTGCATAGGCAAAGCTGGAAAACAAAGTCAAACGGATGCCACAGGATAAGTGCGAACTCAATGACAGTTCCGTAAAGGCGCTTCACTTGCAATCAATGGGCAATAGACGGGACTGCGGGCAATGCGACCAGGATCCTGCAACAGATTATGCGAATTCTTAGATGGAGATGCGCAGTGAGTAAATCAAAGCACGTGTGTGCATTTTTTTTTTTTTTTTTTTTTGCACGGCCGCCTGACCTGTGGGTGTCTTTATCAGTAGCTGGAGGTGAAGGACAGTCTGCTGGCAGCCTGTGTAGAGGGATGTAGAGGCAGCCAGGCGGCAGATCAGATCAGCACTTCTGCACACTTTCCTCTCTCTCTCTCTCTCTCTCTCTGCATTGCTATCTGTTACAGAGCTTGCAGTTTCATGAACGCATGTCTTTTCCCCAAGCAGTTAACGCTAGCTGTTTATCATTTAACGACTTGATTTGTTTTTCATCATGTGTTTGAAAAATGCTGGGCTGCTTCTCGAATGGTTTACTGCAAAGGTAAGCTTGCAGCGTGGAGATCTGCTCTCTCCCTCCTGCTGATCTCTCATAGGTGAAGGTGATCTCGATCTAGTCAATATTCTCTGGACTTTTAACTTGCATCTTAGAAGTTAGTCTTTATAGCTAATTTTCTGAAAGGTCAGTTATTGTCATTACCTTTCATTAAACGTAAGTGGTTCACACTGAGTACTTTATTTGGTTTAGGTAAGTTAAAAGCTTAAGCAGATCTCGTTCTTTGTTTAATATTATCAGGGTAATTGGATCCACAAGTGAGCACTTGTAGCTTGTTCTTTTTCCAGGCCACCTGTAGAGTCTTTCCTGTTTCATGTAAAATAACCCTTCATTCATTCATTCATTCATTCATGATATGAACAACTTAATGATCCATAGCATTATTAACCTAGGAACTGATTGTTTATCTTTTCTGTTCTAATTTCTCCAAAGATGTGTAAAGTAGTCACCGCTCTTGGGATATTTGTCATTTGGAATACTGTTGCAATAGTTTTAGCAATTTTAAAGTAGTACAATTTCTGTTTCAGTGTAACACTTGATTTCTTTTCTATTAACTTAAAATCCAAAAGGTTGCTGTAGCTTCAAAGCACAGCAGATCCTCAGTTTACAGTCTGAATTCACAAACATGACTTAACAGACTTTAAGCATGATTTACTATTGCTAAGATTGCTGAATCATTTCATATTCTGCATAGTGAGTTAAACAGGGGTTGTGCAGGAACATGGTCAAGTGCATGGCTTTTTTTTCCCCTTTATAATGTCCAAGGCATCCATTAACAGTCTCTTTAACAGATTGTTTGTAGGTAACTTAATTGGTCTAAAACTAATAGATTTGAAAAAGAAAATTAAGGAAAGGTTTTTTAAAGGGGAACCTATGGAGTACGGAGTTCTCCTCCATGCCCTTTCTTGCACACTCATATAATTCTCTGTCACTGACTTAACAGAAAGAACAATAAGAGAAGCAATAGTCATATCTTTTATTGTTGAGTCATGGGACCAGCTGACCATGTGAAGCGTGTCTGCAAGGGCTCAAATTTAGGACTGCAGCCAACAGAGACTGTGCCAATAGTGAATGTCAGCATATGAAGTTTCTGCTTAGGATGTGTGAGGTCTGGATCACTGACAAGTCCTAACCTTTGTGAGCTGAAGGTCTTGTTTGGACACTTTGCATTTATAAGGCTTTAAGTGATATTGTAAGGCAAGGCAAACAAATATATCATACAACAAACAATGTGAGCAGTTTATGAGTAAATAAAAACCCTTTTATGCATTGTGACCTTAGAGTAGAGACAATAACCTTGTGCACTTTGCACACTTTGCATTTCCAGTAAAGTAATTAGGAAACAGTCATACAATTTCTCAGTCATGACCAAAGCTCTGCATATTTCTATTTTTAGTTTTGAATAGGTTTTGTTTCAGATTTCATAATAAATCTTGAAATAATTTTTGTTCTGCTAAAATACAATATTCATTCAGTATAATAAAGAATCACATTAAATCCTTCACATCACACAGATCTTCATATTTACTATCAAAATAAATATCATTGCTAATATCAGTCTTTTTGTTCTGGGGAAAGAAATTCCAGTATACTGTACTCTATATGGTTTAGTTGCTGACAAACGCAGGTACACCTTGATGTCAATACAACACATTAAGTGCAGCACATCTTCAGGTCAGCACATCTTCTGATCAGTAATACTTGTTAACTTAAGTGCATCATCATCCAGTTGCTGCTGAAAGAGCACATTCAGAATGCTACCACACGGATCGAATGTTCCCGTGACTGGGCTGGAACCTTGTGTTGAATAACACAACAGTGCAGCATAGTTTGATAATAAAAGGAGAAGACGCTTGGTTTAGCCACTGCAAATTTTATATTCTCACATGATGGTGTATTGGCTGACAAGGCAGTACATTTCACTAGGGACTTTTTATGCATGTAGAAAATGCAACTCCTGCAGATTAGTCTTGCCTTTTGTAATTCATAAATATTAACTATTCAGATTGCATTACAATCTAATTACAATAATAATTTAGCATTTTGATTACATAGATTTGACCAGACTGACAAGACCAGACAAGCCTTAGTAATAGAAAATTTGCATGGCAAAAGGTGCTCCAGGCCTTTGTATATTGGGGGATTACTGGTAGGATTTACCTTTTTTTTTTTTTCCATGAGCCTCATTTACCCTAAGTTTATGTTGAGTACTTCAGGTCATACATGGGCAAATAACATAAATGGTTGTGTTATTTGCCTATGGTAGCCTATGGTTGTTTGCTGGTTGAGGAAACTGTAAAGTCATGAAGAGATTGCTTTAGTTTCAGAAATAATTCAGAAACACTAATTGTTGTATACAAATAAACCTTTATCAACTTGACATAACTATCGAATGTTACAGAATATTACAGGCAGTGTTTGTAGAATTGTTTGATATAGGCTAGTAATATACATCCATTTTCCATATTCTTGTGTGGAAATTTGAACATTTTAAAATCTTGCTGAAAGTGTGCAGTATGGCTTTCTCTCAAGTGTTGTCTGTGCTGCTCCATCACCCCCTCTAGTGGTTACTTTGATCCAGGCTTCATTGACATTTTATCTGTTCTATCTTTGCTTAGCATTGTTGTGCTTTTAGTCCACCATAAGACCACTGTAATCTGGATAAGAACATCTGCTAAATGACTAAATGTAAATGTAAATACTATTTGTCATTCACCAAGTCTTTTCTTCAATATTTTAATATCATTATCATTTCCACACCCAGATAAATGTCTCAGCCTTTAGTTATCAGCATGTCGGTATAAGTGCCGTGTTTTTTGTACCATAGGATTCTTTGCCTTGCTGCTGATCGTACTGGAGTGGATACGGCCTGGCCTGCCCTCCCCTTTGCGGCCCATCTGTGATCTGCGTGTTCTTAATCGCTTCATTAAGGAGGCACGGGATGCTGAGGCTGCTATGGTAAGACAAATATAATTCCCAATCATTTCTCTGACATAGTCCTGAAGGCTACCAGTAATAAATATTACTATTATAACACTGTTATCAGGGTTCATTACATTAAGGGAAATGTTAGAGGGTAATGAGATTTTACCAGTACAGTTCCCATTATTTTAGACATCTATGTACGTGATGTCACCTTAGGTGGAAGTCACTGTGATTAAACCCACTGAGTGGCAGAAAGACTATTGGCATTGTTAGCGCTCAGCTCGGATACTGCAAAAACACATCTAAAACAGGAAAGAGATGTTGTGCGATTGACTGTACAAATTAGTTCAACAGGAATTTGTTCTAAGTTTTGTCTATCAGCTTCATGGCAATTGTTAAGTGTAACTATAGCTAAACAGTTAATCATTGCTAATCATTAACCAGTTTTCTTAAAAAAAAACATCTGGAGGACTAAAGAGAATTAACAGGCACTTTGGATTATGATTACATTAGCAACCTCTAGAATCAATAAGGTAGGCCAATATTGTTTCCTTGTTTAGTATGACTTGCTGTGGCTGAGCCACATTGAAGGAAGGTTCCCTAGAAACATGGTTAAATCAACTTGCTATTGTCTTTCAGAAGTTATTTTTTGCACTCTGGAGCACAATTTTTGTCTATCTGTCTATTGTGTTGACAGTACAGCCTTTCTTACTAGTTAGTTATTTGAACGCTCCACTGAAGTTTTTCCTGCCAAAATGGCCCCAATATTGTTTGTGACGCCTACCGCTATATCTCTATACTGCCCCCACATGTTTAGCAACAACATTTAAAGGCTGTGGCATTCAAGTGATGATTGGTAAGTATTAATTGGCCCAAAGCGTCCCAAGAAAAAAATCCCCCCACCATTATATCACCTCCACCGGCCTGGATTGCTGACATGTAACAGGTTGGGTCTATGGATTCATGCTATTGGCACCAAATTCTGACCCTACCATCTGTGTACCTCAGCACAAAGTGAGATTCATGAGACCAGGCTACATTTTTTCAACTGTCCGGATTTGGTGAGCCTGTGCCCACTGCATCCTTTTCTGTTCTTGGCTAACAGAAGTGGAACACCAATGTGGTCTTCTGCTGTTGCAGCCAATTCGCCTCAAGGTTCGATGTATTGTGCATTGTGAGATGCTTTTCTGCTCACCACAATTGCACAGAGTGCTTATCTGAATTACTATAGCCTTTCTGTCAGCTCAAACTAGTCTGGCCATTCTCCATTGACCTCTCTCATCAACGAGGCATTTCCATCTGAGGAATGTCACTCATTGGATGTTTTTTCTCTATTGCACCATGGCAAGTAACCCTTTTCCGGACATTACTTAAAGCTGCTGGCCTATATTTGCATAATTTTATGCATTACACTCCTGCCATATGATTGGCTGAATAGATAATTGCATGAATGAGCAGGTGTAAAAATGGTTTACCAGTTCCCTTTTCTCAGTATCCTCTCCACCACTGAATCTTTGCAAATGGCAGGACTCTGAATTGTATGGGAAGTCTGAGGTATACAGTGTAGAGGGAAAAAAAAAATCTAAACAGTGTGAAGATTGAGAGTATTTTCCCCAGAAGGACTCCTGTGCTGCTAACCACCTGCTCATTCACATATCCCCTCAGTCATACAAACTGTGTTCATTCCATCATTTAGTCAATTATCCAGGAAGTTGTGTCTACCTGCATCTTTTGGAGCTTCTCTCACAGCAGTATATGCTGGATTATGTTAAAGGCAGTGGAGAAATAAAAGAACGTAATCATCACAGTGCTGCTAGCTTTGTCCAGGTGAGAGTGGGCTCACTGTAGCAGGTAGATTGTGGCATCCTCAACCCCAACTTCCAGGCAACAGGCAAATTGAAGTGGGTCCAGAGAGGTGGTTGCCTGAGGTCTGAGATGGGCCAAAACCCAAACTCAAGTCTCTCTAGGACTTGATCACAATGTGGGATGTTAACGCAATTGGTCTACAGCCATTGAGGACAGATAGAGATGGTACAGATGGACAGATTCTTCGGTACAATGAACAATGCTGTAGAATCCCGCATAGTTGCTCCGTGCATGTTTTAAGGATTCTGGGGTTGATATTGTCTGAACCACCGGTATGGTTCTGGTTCAGTCTCTTCAGCTGTCTCTTCACCTGGCTCCTGAAGACAGAACTGTTGAAGAACACATTCAACTTGTTGGCTCTCTTCAGACTTCCCTCTACCTAATTCCTCTTCACCTTGAACCCTGTGATGTCCTCAATCCTATCCACACATCCCTTACATTGTTTTGCTGGAGCTTATTCTCCAGCTTTCTCCTGTATGCCCCCTTGCTCTCAGCCTCATGTTCAGCTCCTTCTGCACACACCTCAGTAATTCTCTGTCCCCATCACTGAAATGACTCTTCTTGTTTATCAGCTCCTTCAACACACTGGGGATCCAGTGATTAATATTGGGGAAGCATTGCACTGTCCTGGTAGGTGTGGTGTTCTCAAAACAGAAGTTAATGTACTATTATGCAGTCAGTCATTAGTTGATGTCCTCTTCATGGGGCTTACAGAGCACATCCCGGTCTGTGAACTCATAACACCCTTGAAGAGTCTCATTTGCTTCCTGTGACTCCTTCTTCAGTCATTGTGGTCATAGGCTGCTGCTGAACAATGGGCATATAAGTTGGGGTCAGAAGTATTAGACTGTGATTTGATCTGCATGGGGGATCCATGGAGTTGCATGCATCTTTAACATTTGTATAAACTAAATCCAACGTTTTATTGTCTCTGATGGGACAGTTCACAAATTGCTGAAAAGTTGGAATTGTGAATGAGAGCATGGTATGGTTAAAGTCTCCAGAAATCACTATAATGGCATTACGGTACTGTGTTTGTATTCCGGAAGTGACTGAAAATCAGCTGTTTGAGGAATGTAGACAGCAACAATAATTGATGTAAACTCACAGTTAACAGTTCAATGTCCGGGCTACAGAAATGCTCCTTTACAGTGATGTGCCCATAATTGCATCATCTGTTGTTCACATGCGCTGCAATCTCCCCCCCTTTCTTCTTACCACTCAGTTTACAATCTCTGTTAGTTTGTATAGTCTAAAAGCCGGGACGGTGGAGTCCGAAATACAGTTGTACTTAAAATTATTCAACCCCATTGTTAATTAGGTTTACTGGAAGAAAGATGTGGCAGAAAGAGGAAACTATCAACAGCTGCGACTAGATTTCTGAGGAGGCAGGTAGCCAAAAATTCTCAAGTGACTGCAAAAGACATGCAGCAAGACATGGTGGCATCAGGCAGTAAGATTTCAGTTTCCACAGGAAGGCACATACTAAACGCTGAAGGTCTCCATGCCTGAACTCCATGATGTTCACTACTACTGACCCAAAAGCACAAGAAAAGTTTGCTCCAATATGCTTAAATATTGGAGCAAACTTTTCTTGTGCTTTTGGGTCAGTAACCCCGGTGGCCCGGTGATGCTGTAGGGCTGCTTTGGTTCTTCTGGCACTGGAAACCTGCAGCATATGAAGGGCAAGATGGATTCAGTAAAGTAACAGGAAATCCTAGGAGAAAACATCATGCCATCTGTGAGGAAGCTGAATCTTCTGTACCACGGGACCTTCCGACAGGACAATGATCCCAAACATACCTCAAAGTCCACCAAGGCTTGGTTTCAGAAAAGGTCATGGAAGATTGTAGAGTGGTCATCACAGTTGCCTGATTTGAACCCCTTAGTAAATCTCTGGTGGGATTTGAAGAAGGCAGTTGCAGCATACAAACCCAAGAATATTAGTGAACTGGAGGTCATTGACCAAGAAGAGTGGGTTATCCTGGGGAATGCTGCCAGAAGCTGGTGTCTGGCTATGCATCACATTTTCAGCAGGTCATAACAGCAAAAGGGTGCTCTACTAAGTACTAAAGATTCTTGTCATGAAGGGGTTGAATAATTTTGAAACTGCAGTAGTCATTAAAAGTGGCATTTTGTGTTAAAGGTGGAGAAACCACTTGAAATATTAGTTGTGTTGTGCTATTTAAATCGCTCTTGTTTGATTTGATTATTGCAAACGGCTAAAAGTTTGTACATTTTGTCAGTAAACCTAATTTGCAATGAGGGTTTAATAATTTAAGGCGCAAATGTATGTTTCTGCAGCCATGTCTCAGTGATACACATAACTGCTTTCCAGATATTCCAGCTGTGAATTGTTGTGCAGCTGAAATCCTATATCTGGCAAGAATGGGACATTTCACTTTCAAAACCCCAGCAACTAGTCTCCTCAGTTCCCAAAAGTTTACAGAGTGCTGATAAAAAAGAGATGATGCAACACAGTGGTAAACATGCCTCTGTCCAAACTTTTTTGAAACATGTTGCTGGCATCAACTACAAAATGAGCATATATTTTTCAAAAAACTATAAAACCTCTAAGTTTCAATATTTAACGTCTTTGTATCGTAATTTTGAATTAAATATGGGTATGCATGACTTGCAAATCACTGAATTCTGTTGTTATTTACATTTTACACATCATCCCAACTTTTTTGGAAACATGGTTGTAGTATTATAGATGACAGGTGGACTGTCTTTGCTAACATTATCACCTTATCTTGATATCCTAGAGGTTTTGTAAAGAGGAATGCAGTATTGCTGTACCTCTCAGAGTTCCTCTGACCAGAGTGGATTTTGATGTGTGGGAAAAGAAAAATGTGAGTAATCTTGCTTTATCTGGTTTGTAAAAAACAAATTTTTTTTACTCATACACAGAACCAGTCTTAGAATAAGCAAAAAAATTGTTCTTCCAGATAGAGGAGCAGGCTCAAGAAGTCCAGGCAGGACTATGGCTGTTAAACAAGGCCATCAGCTCATTAGGTGCATCCATCACCAACTCTGCACTCCAGTCTCACATAGATGGCAGCATCAGAAATATCGCCAGCCTCAAGCAAGTGCTGCGCAGCCTCAGTATACAGGTGAGTCCCATAGTCATGAGAGAAAAGTCAGGGGGTCATATAGTGCATTCTGTTCACAGTCCAATGACTGAACACAACTGCAGTCCTGTTTCTGTGCATGCTGGTACGTGGAACAGTGCAGTGTGCTAATAACACTGGTAATAAGAATTAATCCAGAAATAGAAAGAGGCTAAACAGGTTTGTGTGTGAGTACGTGTGGGAGAGAGCGAGGACAAGAGTGCTGGATCCCACCATATCAATGACTTTGAGATACTGATACGAGTGTGTTTGTGGAAGACACACAGATTCACTGAATTCCTGGAAAAGCCAGATTATATCAGTGTATTCAGAGAATGCTGGGAGATTGCCCAGCTCTGCAGTCATTCATCCACTAGAACAAACGGCTAAACATAACCTTTTCCATGTCAGACCAATGTAGATAACATCTGCAATTTGATTTGAAGAGCCTTCCAGTACAGTGATTTCATTTAAATAAAATTAAGTGCATGACCATTATGATCACATTCACTCTTGTAACTAGAGGACATTTAATTTGATCAATTAGATCAATTGATTTCCTCTCTTTCCTTTCCTTTCTCTCTCTCTCCCTCTGTATGTCTCACAGGACTATGTGCCTACAGATGGTGGAACAGAGGAGACATGGAAAGTGTCTTCAGCCTTAGAGCTCTTCCAGGTCCACAGCAACTTTCTGCGTGGGAAAGTGCGCCTCGTGCTCTCAAGTGCACCTGCCTGCCAGCAACAAAGCACATGACTGGAGCATGGACAGGACAGGAACCCATCTGATTGGAGCAGACTGTAACAGAAGGCAGGACATTTGTACTAAACTGTCAGGGGCTTCATGCTCGCCTGCATGTTGGAAGCTGGAGCACTTTCTCACCATGAATGAAGAGTGGAACAAAAATATTTATCTTCAAGAACACAAGATGGCCTTAGGATATAGTTCTCTTCACCACTGCCGTGACCAACGCTGCACGTTTCTGTATGTGATGCAGCCTGTCACTCCTTTCTCCCCATTTGACTGACATTTATATCACAGATGCATCTGCATCAAGCCTAATCAGATACCACTTTTAATAATTTTTTACAATGTATTTGTGTAAATTTTATGATGCTTAATATTTATATAGATTTCTACAAGTTGGATTACGAATTATACTATACATTTTGAGTTTAAGGAAGCCGCCTGCTTTCTGTCTTAGCATTTTAACATCTCTAAGAATTGACCTGCTGCTTTTAAGTCATATTTATCATTCTCAGTAATGCACTGATTTTATATCGATTGGAGTGTGTGTGTGTGTGTGATTTAAAATAAGTGTTTTGTAGAATGTGTGAGTTTGGGCAAGAGTGAGTGAATATAAGTATTTTGTGGAACGTGTGTGAGAGAGAGTGAGAGAGAGACAGAGAGAGAGACTGAGAGAGAGAGATGGGGATATCAGTGGACAGACTGTTTACAGGTCACTTCTGGTGAGAGGAAGAGAGACCAAATAGTTACGCTTTTGGGGGGAAATTGGGGGGTTATGTGAGGGCTGATGAGACTATGTGTTGATTTTAAATGTCTACAGTGGATTCACGTGCAAATGCACAGCACTGCACAGAGAACGGCCAGGAAAAATATTGCGTCACTGCCAGGAAAAATATTGATTGGTTTGCATGAGGAACATCCTGCCTGACTCCTGCTCTGTTCACAGTCTGTTGTAATGGCCTGGGAAACTTTTGGGTAGTTGACGTTTGTCTAATGTTTCTCTTTGTGTTTCAGGCTCGGCTTGGTCATTCTTGTTTGTCATCTCTGTCTTTTTTTTAAGCATGTTTTTGCATTAGGATTCGTTTTCGACATTTGTGAATCAGTGTGGGACTGTAAAGAAGGAAGTTTGTAATGCTACTTTCCTGTTTGTTAATGTTGTTTGCGTCTTTTACCACTTGTCCAATTTGGTTAATAAAATGCAAAATATTATTCTGAGACATAGTTGAAGGAAATCAAGGAAACAATATGTGGCCTGCTTGATTGTCTTTGTCCATGGAGCTTAGTGCATTTCTTGCTTCCGTGAAGCCTGTTTGGGCACAATGTGGAGACCACATTCACAACCTAGAAATACTAATCAGTGTGAAAGCACGACACCATCTATCAGACTTGCCAACAAGAGAAATGAAAATGCTCTTAATAATGCTCTCAAATGTTCTTAATAAACGAGCTTAAACTTTTTTTCCTATGTCTAATCTTATAAGCTGTTGTTTGATAAAAAAAAAAAAAATCATATTAAAAATCAAGAAGTCTCACACCTAGTTTATGGTTACAAATGTTATCTATATACTATTACAGTAGCTTAAGCATAATCACAATGTGTATTATATAGTCAAAAATTCTCAATATTTACAAACAAATATAATATGGCTGAATATGCAATGAATTACTCAATCCTCCATCCATCCTCTAACATACATATAAGGTCTGTATAATGAATATTCTGCAAGATGATGTATTATATTTCACTTGTATCCAATTTAACCTCAAAATATGTAAATGATTTGTATTGCCTTCTACATTTGCAATATAAGATGCTGCATGTTACCATATATCATATACTGTACCTTAATTGCTCATTGCACTTTACACAGAGTACAAAAATGTATTAAGCAGGGGGGGAAAAACAAAAAGAGTATTCATAAATCCCAGGAAGCTGTTTGGCTAAAATAGTACATGGCAACATAAAATAGTATAAAATGGACACAAAATGGTATATTAGATAATTTACCATTATTTTATGAAGCCATGCCATACAAATGTCCATAAAATGGCATGACTTCATCATACATCATAAAATATTGGTAAGTTAACTAATTTCCACGTACTGATCTTTTAGAGTAATGACCTATTTTTGGTGGCTCGGTTAGGGTTCCCTGTACAACCTTATGCAAACTCTGGGACCAATGTTAAAAAGAATTTTTATTAACTCTGCTAATGGAGCGCTCACACCAGTTTACTATCTGGATACTATCAAGCTTCTTTATTTTAAGAAATAATAATACCCAGTGCTAAAGTTTACTAGGCTTCAGATCGCCTTAAGAAATGATATTAGCCAGAGCCAAGCATGAGGAGGAAATTGTACGAGTCTATAATAGTGCTTTATTTACACAACTATCAACCAAATATTTTCAACAATAAGATTAACTTAAAAAATAAAATACAACTATCAGACCTTCAAGAAATCTGACATGCATTGACACATTAAACAATTTTTCCCACTCCAAAACAACACACCAGAACAAAACGTTTAACTTGCTGGTTGTATGAGAACTATGGAAACAGGATTCACAGAGACAAGTCACAGTTCATCTCGCTGTAGCTTACACTTCATTACATCTACCATCCGTGAACTGGCAGGTTTGGACAGTGCTGCTCGGCTAAATTCACACAAGGCCTTTCTAAATTCCAGTTCAGACAGAAATATAATTTTACATTATGCAGTTTCATCTACTGAATGTCTCCAATTGGCAACTCTTCAACAATGTTTGGAATTCATAATAACAGATTGTATGTTTATTGCAATAGCAAAGAAACAAGCTTACAGCCTGCTACAACTAAAAGCAAACACTGGCTTGTTCTTTTCTCATGTATTTTCGATGTGGAAATGAAGTCACTTCTTAAACCCTGTAGTGGAATCTGTCTTTAAGCATTGGGATAGAACACTTTGATGTGAATGGCAGAGTTGTTGCGTGTGCGCGTTAGTGGCTCCCCAGCTTCGTCTGGATCCTCAGGTTCCAGATCATCTATGAGCTCTACAGTGGAGGTGTTGGCAGCGAGTTGAAGTGCTCCCTGACTGAATGCCTGCAACTGCAGAGCAATGTTAATAGCCCGGTTGATAGCAAGTCCAAGGCCATGAATGCAGATCTCCCTGTGACCTGCACCGCCATCCAGAAGCTTCTGACACCTGGCCAGCTGAGCCTTGAAGTCAGTCTTCATATTGATGTATACGTCATTGCGCCGCTTTGGTAGCTTCCTGGGCAGCCGCTTGCGGAGGGTGTATTCCACTGGGTCCATCTCTGTTGCTGGCCCCTCTGAGGCCGGAAATCCCAGGGACTTCTGCGACATGGAAGACGAGACCTGATTTCGAAGCTCTGCCATCTCACAGCTTCTGGAGATTAAAACTGAAGAAAAACAGACAAATGGAACAACTGAAGGAATGACAGGTGAATTCACAAAGGCCATTCAGGCACACAACACATTCAGTTTGACAAATTTCAACTTCATATATTATTTTGCAGATACTTCAAATACTTATGTTTTAAAAGGTGCATTAGGTATTATTGTCTCTTTTCTTTTGCTAAGGACACGGCTAACAGATTATTTGTACAAGTAAAGAATTAAAATAAATCGTCTATTGTGCCTTTAAAAGCCAACCGGTTTTTTTTTTTTTGGCCGGCTACTGCTAACAATCGCCATAATCAAAAACAGCACGGAGAGCTTTCTCATGTACGAATTACATCTTAGTATGTCGATTTGTCACAGATTTATGGTCGTATCACCATGTTAACCATGTTTCACAGCGATAATAACATGCTATTTTAACGGAGATACCTGTTTTGCTGTTGGAGCCCGTCACAGCACCTCAATGCGGAAAATCCCGGAAGTGCTAGTGATTACACCGGAAGAACTCACTGTTATTCACTCAACAAACAGAGCCCGACTTACTATTTAGAATTTCTCTGCAACGATAAAGGGATAATAAATGGAGTATGCCAAATATTACACCACCGGTGATGTCGATATTTTTTTATATATAAATGTTAGAGAGTGGTGGAGATTAACAGAACGAAACGTTTGACTTAGGGATAAGTTTAAAGCCAAAAAAGTAAGCACCAGAGCCAGCTCTATCCTGCCATCTGCTGGAGAGTAAACATAATTACGCTTTGCGTATTGATTTTCTTTACGTTCATGCATCGAAGAACCTCATAATTAAAACTTATACACCTTGTAGCCAGAGGTGTCGATATACATCCTAAGCTACTTTGTTTTTAGGCAGCTTACTTCTGGGCTGAATATAATAAAATTAAAGGTTGAGCTGGGACTAAATTTACATCAGATGAACTGAACCGGCCAAATCTATTTGTCAGATTTGTTACAGCTCTTGGGAAAAGTTTCGGCCAGATCAGGGCCAGAGCAGTGAAGGATTATTAATATCTGCTGTTGGCATTCTATAATGTGATCAGTTGTAATCATAGAAGACAGTACATAGGGTACAGAAACCTTTTTTTCTACATCAGAAAAAAACATCTTGACATGGCCCAGAAGAAACAGCTTGTCCTAGAGGCCAGAGTATACTGATGAGGGAATACTTCAGAATGTGTTCTCCGGTACTCTAGGTCATTTCAGGTCAAATCAGTTTTATTTGTATTTCACATAAATACACATTGTCTATATAATTGTCATTGTAAATTATATATTCACATTGTCACAAAGTAGCATTACAGAAATTCAGATGTAGATTTAGATCTCTAATGACAGCCAGGGGTGACAGTGTCCAGGAAGAACTCCCATGAGAGAGAAGAGGAACCATGCTCTTCTGGGTGACACTCTGAATCTGCTACAATATGATACCATAGGATTTAGTAGTTTCATCCTTTAGTAGAAGGACTACTTTAAGGCTCAGCATTATAGTTAGACATCAATGAAGTTTACATTTTTTAAATTACATTTTACACCCCAGTTCTGTGCCCTTTTTCATTAATAATCAATTTATGATCCATTACTATTTATAATAATTGATTTATAATCAAGTACAGTCAATAATAACTGATTTAAATTGCACCACAAGTATCTAGATGAGCTTCAGTATTCAAGTTAGTCTTTTGCTGTAAATCAGTCAGATAGCTCCTTATCTGTGGCATTGGCAGTGGTACTTTGTACCTCCAGAGTTTTACTGATCCAGTAACTTACACAAGTTTTTTTAGCCTTAGTTGAATTTCCGAGCTGCCAAATCCAAATAGCTTTATCCTTGAATCCAGAAGATGTCCATGCAAACACTCAAGCTCTTTCCCTATCTTTACCCCATGTAAGATGTTGGTAGTATGTTCTGATTAGAAACATTTTTGACAAAGCACAAACCAGGACTTAGAAGAAACACAGCCAGGTCTAAGGAGTGACCTAAAGGCAGGTAAATCAACGAAAGGCATCCATGTTTAGGAAGTCAGTTTTACTTGTTGGCTATAAAACAAACAAAAGCCCCAAAGCCCTAAAAATTCAACAATGGAAAAAAGGCTTAACATAAAACAAACACTTCATCTAATTTCTTATGATAGCCAAATAAACATTACATTTCACAATTAAACAAAATGCAGACACATGGTTTGAAATGTATGCTTGAAAATTCAGCCTGAGTTTTACATGATCTGTCATACTTGAAACATTCTTATTCAGATCCTACATAGCCTAATATATACTACCTTTGTGCTGGGTTTAGTGTGAGTAGTATTCATGGTATGCCATTTTGAACATATCCATTACTTCTACAGGCCTACTTTCTCCCCTTCTTCTGTTAAATTGGGCAGGGTTCTATATTTTTCCAGTGAAAATGTAAGTGTTCGATCTAATCTAATCTAATTTGACAGTGCAATCAAAATGCATCCAAAACGGATCCTGTGAGGGGGGGCACAGTGGTGCAGTGGTTAGCACTCTCATATCACAGCAAAAAAGGTCTGGGATTAAACCTGCTGGCTGACTGGAGCCTTTCTGTGAGGAGTTTGCATGCTCTCCCTGGTTTCCTCCCACAGTAAAAAGACATGCAGATTAGTTCACCTATGCATTAGCCCTGCAATAGACTGGTGACCTGCCCAGGGTAACCTTGCCTGAAGTCAGCTCTGATTGGCTCCAGCTTTTCCCGTGACCCTTAATGGATAAGTGATGATAATGGATGCATCCTGTGAATTACAGAGAATAATGATTTAGAGACAGTTCTATCAAGAATGGTGAGACACGTTTAGTACATGTGAGACTGAGGCAGTGTGAGGTTTCAAATGCACTGCTGTTTACATAGCATGCACAATAATAAAATAATGCAGTATTGACTTTTGCCTGCTTTTGGGGAAACAACACCAAGGAGTCGTTTGGGACCCAAAAGAGTCAGTTCTTATTGGTGAGCTGAGTCGACTGCTCTGACTCAGTGAAAAGAGTCAGATTTCTCATCACTACAAACGCTTCATAAGCATTACTGCCTCCTCCTGTATGCAGTTATAGGTTTACATAGCCATTAAATCAAACTTCTGGGACTTGCATCAGTGATTATGGGTCGGAGCATCTGTAAGGCTTTTACACAGCATGTTTTTGGGAGCTGTCGGAGGCAACAACAACATATTTATGTGAATTTTGTAACTGCACGTTATTGAGTGAGAGCAGGCTAGAGAGCATTTCTTTATCAGGATGAATAAGTAAATCCATATTTTGGTGATGTTCTTGTCGTTTGCATTTCTAGAAACACATTCATGTGTTATTAGGCAGTATAAAGCAAGAGTGTTAGCTAACAGGGAGATTATGAAGCATGAAGAAGTGTAAGAAATAAAGCTTCACACTATAGTGCGTGCCATGGTGAGAGCATTATAAAATTCAAACATGCCAGCTTGAGGTGAAGCTAAGCGAAAGCCAACCCATCTCACTTTCTATGTCCTACTTTCACTGCTACTTTAACATGCCCTACTAACACCCACCCGTGTTCCGACAAATCCCGCCTTCTGCTTTGTGATTGGTCAGCCGAATTAAGTGACTACACAATTAACCAATCCAAGCACAGGAATCGTAACCGACTAGCCAATCCGAGGACAGGAGGCGCGACACTATTGGCCAATCGTAGCGCCGAGTAACTGGTGTGTTTTAACATGGGTGAGAACGCGTGTAAATTAAGCTTTCCTGCACAACTGAGTATTTGATGAACAGTCTATGGGTTGGATAAGCTTCTGAAGGCTCAGACTACAAAAGTTGCAATATAGAACCACGATGTGAATTACATAAGGGTTCAATAGTGTTTACTAATCAAAATGAAAACATGTTTCTGTAGCTATACATGTAAATTACACTCAGTTCACACCCTCACTCCATATAGATGTGTGCGAATTAGGTAAAGCAGATTAATGAACTGGTGATTGTAATTGTCTTGTAATGTAAGTGACCTTTGTGGGTGTTGGTTGAGAAGATCTTGTTGCCTTGTAGTTACATTCAAGTACACCTACTCAAGTGCACTTTGTAAGTAGGCAATCAACCTGATAAAATGGTGAATAAATGTAGGTAGGTGTACTTAATAAAGTGGTCACATGGTTGCGCTGTGTTCCATCTCTGTACAAAAAAAGCCAAACAGGTCATGCTGTTGTTAGATGGTGTCATGTAATGTTAGTTAACGCTATCTACTGAATCGTCTGTAGATACAGCTGATGCATTAAGTGCAATGTCTTCCTATCTGCATACTTTTGCATATGGTTATACTGAATGATTATCACTATTCATTTAGTCGAAATGAGCACGTGCTAATATTATCATGCTGTGACAGATTATTTGATAAAAGTCACTAATGTTGTAATTAGTGAACTGCTATTTAATTAAGCCTAGTTAAGAAGTTCTGTAGTAGTGCTCATTAAAATGCTGCAAATAAATATTTTTAAATAAATATCTTTTTTTATTATTTTTAAATAAAATTAATTGAATAATCAAGGAAATATTATTCAATTAACACCCTAAAAATAAACAAATAAAAAATAATCATATATAATCAAAATAATTGGTAGTGGCAGCCCTAAATAAAGAATGATATACTATATGCACATGTGCACACAACACTTGACACAATGAGTCTCACATCACCACTCTGGTCTGGAGTGAAATCATAGTTAATCTTACAGTCACCAATTCATCGTCATGGCCTCTGGAAAAAAAAAGTGTTCACTGGGTGGACATTTCACCGTTGTTTTGTCTTTAAATCAAAAAATGGGAACAACATCACAGTACAGTGCAAGTTTTGCATTACAGCTGAGAAAATGCTGTCATCATTATGATGACGTTTAGGTAGTTTGTTTACACATAACAGACAACAAAATAGAATATATTTTTCCTTGAATTTATTGACTACACATTTAAAGCATTCTGAATACACCCTTATTCAGAGCAACTTATATTTATCTCATATAAGCTAAGCGAGCATCACAGCCATGCAGTGCTTTGTACTGTCACCTCATGGCAAATTTTCATTGATATCATTTGGAAGACACCCTTACATAGAGCTCCTTATGTCTACCTTCTTTATACAACTGAGCAGGTAAGGGTTAAGAGCCTTGCTCAAGGGCCCAACAGAGGCAGCTTGAACTCATAACCTTCTGATCAATAGTCCAACAGCTTAACCACTGAGCTCTGGTTTCCTCCCACAAATTTGGAACTGGCTTCTCTAAATTGCCCATAAGTTTGAAGGGTGGTTTGTTTCTCTGTGTTACCAGGGTGTACCCTTTCGCTTGCCTGAAGACAGCTGGGATTGGCTCCAGCTCCCCCATTGCCCTGACAGATAAGCAGTATAGATAATTAATGAATACAACTGAGCAATTAAGGGTTAAGGGCCTTGCTCACAACTTTCTTATCAGTAGTCCAATGTCTCAACCACTACAAGAATGACAAAGAATTAAACAAGAATGATAAAGTTAGGAGATTAATAAATTAACAGTTATATATGATTATATGATGTTACTTTAGATTGCACCTAGGTGCCCTGCAATGATCTAGCATCCCATCTAGGTTGTATTACCACATTTTCCCTCAGTATTCCTGGTATAGTCTCCACATCCACCATGACCCTGACCTCGATGTAGCACTAAATGAAGAATGAATGAATGTACAAAATGTAATACAAGTAAGTGGAAAAACAGTGAGTAGTGTAAACAAGACAATGTGCCCAGTGCATAAATGAAACTGTAAAGTGAGTAAGTGACAGCTAGTGCACATGTAATGTGATATAAGGTGTAAAGTTTAAAATGTAGCATTAGGTTAGAGGTTACAAATGTAAATTGGCTAAGCCACGTTAATTTAAGAAACCGTTGCCTAAACAGACGTGTTTAGACGCGTACTCGCCACTAGGGGCGCTGTAAACCCTAGTTATTTGAATAGTGTGGCCCCGCCGAGGTCACGTGGTACAGCGGCCATCTTCCTAAAACACAAACAAGAGCAGCGAGTAGGCAAGAGCTATCAACGCACAGCGACCGTCGGAGAGAGCAAATACCATTAATATAGCTAGTATACACAATCTAATGAGGATTACAGCGCGGTTTTAGAGTACGAGCACGCCAGTAGCCGGGCACCACAACCCCATGCGCGAAAAACGAGACGTCTCGGAGTAAAAAAACAACAGTTTTGCATTTGGAGCTGCAGAAAACACGGTGAGCAAACGCAGCGTCTCTCCTTGAATGTTTGTGCTAACATTAGCCTGCTAGCCTGATATCTTGTTACAAATACGGAGCACGTTTTGATTTGTTGGCGTTATCGCAGTCCACTTCGGTGTGGTTGGAAGTCAACCTTGAATTGGACAGGGTGTAAATTTAATGGCGTGTGGTATTTTTCCTGGGAGAGAGTTTATTTTATAGGTTTTGTGAGTGAGTGAGTTGTGGCGGAGTGTGAAGGCCACGGTTACAAGAGGAGGACGGTAAGGGGGAGAGTCCAAAACAACACACTCCAGTGCTAACTAAATGTGCACTTCAATATGCTAGCTATTCAATTAATATACATACTATTCAGTGCTTTGATGTGCATTAAATGCGATGAATATGTTTATAAGCTGAAGCTTATCGTCAACTGTTTTCAAAAGAGTAGTAATGTTTGTATGATTTATAAGACATTTCTTGATTGTGAAACCCATGATGGTTTACAGTTACTTGAACGCAAAAAAGTGCACTTATTGCCTGCCCTTGACATCACCTGGGCAATACCTTGTAGCAGTGCATTGTGGGATATCATGATCGCACTGGATATTCGCTACATTGCTTTCAGAATTGGCTAAAATAGTGCGATATTTATATAAAATATAGGAGTTATTAAACCTTTTCAGATTTATTTAACTTATAAATACTAGACTCGTTGTTAAAATGTATACCACAGTGCTGTTGAATTCTCGATTCTGATTGGTCTGAAGGTGTTGATTTTCTCTGACGTGGTTCCAGCTACAAGGCAAAACACAGGAACATTCAGTTGTCAGTTTATTAGGTACACCTTCTCATTTAGCAGTTATCCAATCACGTAATCGAGTGGCAGAAGCACAGTTCATAAAATCATACAGGTGCAGGTAAAGACCTTGAGTTAATGTTCACATCAAATATCAGAATGAAGGAAAAGTGTGAACTGTGATGTTAACCATGTGATGTGTTGTTGGTGTCAGATGGGCTGGGTTGAGTATTTCAGAAACTGCTGATCTGGCGTTTTCACACACAACAGTCTCTACACTTAACACAGAATGGTGCAAAAAAAAAAACCCATGCTGTGAGTGGAGGGTCTGCAGGCTGAAACAGCTTGTTGATGAGGGTGCTCTGAGCATGATCAGACAGATCTGTGCTGTACTACAGTTAGGAAGTCTACAGTAACTCAAATATGCACTCTTTGCCACCTTGGTGAACAGAAAAGGCTTCTCAGAACGCACAGCACCTCAAAGCTTGACGTGGATGGGCTACAACAGCAGACGATCACATCAGGTTCCACTCCTGTCAGCCAAGAACAAGAATCTGAGGCTGTCACAGGCACAAACTCACCTAAACGGGATGGTTGAAAAAAAATAATAATAATAATTTGGTCTTTTTCCAGTCTTTAGCTGTCCAGTTTGGGTGAGTCTACGCTCATGACAGCCTCGTCTCAGTGAGGTCTTCTGCTGTTATAGCCTGTCCACCTCAAAGTTTGATTTTGTTGTGCATGCTACAGTGCTTTTCTGCTCACTACAATTGTAAAGTGTGATTGAGTTGCTATAGCCGTTACATACACACACACACACACACACACACTTTATCCCTATATGAGTTACTATAGCAGCTTGAACTAATCTGGCCGTTCTGGCATGACCTCTCTTATCAACAAGGCATTTTCAGAGATCTTTCAGAATGTTTTTACATTAAAATTGTGATTAGATTCAAGTTGACCGCCTTTGCAAGATGACATTTTTTGAGTTATAGCATAACTTACAGCTGTTCAGTTGACCTGTCAAGTAGGCCAAGAACTCAATTATAAATGTAGTGATTTTAAAAAAGGCACAGTGTGATTTCTTCCACTGTAACACTTTTTGATAAATATAATTTTGATAAAGGCATGATTTGATTTCTCCCAATCTAACAAAATGACAAAATCACAGAAATCTTGCTTAGGCATCTTGTACCACAGTTTCATACTTTCCATAAATTTGGTACTGGATTCTATGCTAAGAGTCTGGCAAACGTCGACATACCCAGTAAGCTGAGACGTTGCCAGGTTTTAGCTAAATACATGCAAAACAAATGATGCATGTGCACGCCTAGTGTAGTTCAGTGAACGCTGTTGCCATTCATGTTTTCATTCATCTAAAATGTCTGAGGGAATTGAAAGGCAGCACTTTGGGGTTGAAGGTCACAGTCAGCACCTAGAGCCATGCATAGCTCACATTTTGTGTGTTTCACATGCAGACTCACTCTACATGAATGACCTCTTGCTGCAAGCTGGTGCTGATTCTGACTTTGTGCTTCGTGGGGGAAATAATTTCCTGTGATTATATTTACTTAATATGATCAGTTTAGATTAGCACTGCATGATATTAAGTGCATTTGGGAATGTACCATGTGAGTATATTGATTCTTCTAGACCCTTATCAGGAGCATGAAATCAGACTGTTCACAGTATATCGGCTTTGTTAGTGAGTTGCAAATTGCGGCGATGCAAGCTGAGCTGGAAACAACCTGCCGCTCTTGTGTTTCTCTGCTGATCCTGGTTTCGTTTCTTTAACATTTTTATGTAATTAAGTGTCTGATACTTGCTCTGTCAACAGCCATTATTGATATTCATGCTTTTGGGGAGAAAAAGCCCTAGCGGTGTCTTTCGTTGCGGCTTGGCAAAACGCATCACAGACTTACTGTTGAATCGTGCCAGGTTTCTTAATTAATTTGTGAGAATCTAAATTTCATGACGGTCTGATGCGGAAACTGACACGATTAAAAAAAAATGAATAGTCTGGCATTCGGTTCTGGAGCACATTAAATCTGAATGCTGTTGCTAAATTAAATCTAGAATCTGGACATGGGCTTTGGTTATCAAGTTTTCTGTTCTGCAGACACACCTGAGCCAACTCCTCAGCTAATTATTCAGAGCTTCCCGAGTTAGAGTAGGTGTGTGGAGCCGGCCCTCAGCATTAGAGCTGATGGAGACGAGTGTGTACCCTGCTTCTTGAGGGACCAAAACATGGTTGTCAGTATGTAGGTCTACAAAGTACAATTAAAATGATTTGCTTAAACATTTCCACTCCAGTGATGTCACGATATTGTCTAATTTAAAACAAACAAACCAAATCAGAGTTGCTGCCTGCATAAGGTCCTGCGCATACCTTTATGCAGCTGGTTCTTGGCAAGGCAGCTAACCTTTGGTCCATTTTATGTGTATTTGCTTACTTCTCTACTGGAAGTGTGTAAGGTAGGTGAGTACTGTTAAAAATAAAAAGAAGGGTGGGGGTTTTGATTGATGCCATACATGTGCGTCCCAAAGCCTAATGATCGGTTTGAATCCCTTTTCACTTGTATATTATCCTTCAGTCATTTTTATTTCATGGTTGTTTTCTGTGTTTATGATATTTGGTGTATATATGACTCAATTCCTGACCTGTTGCCTGCTGGTGTGTGTCTGTGACCGAAGTCTTTGGCCATTGTGTATCCCACAGGCTGTGCGTTCTTTATCTGTGTGTGTTGAATGGGAGTCACTGGAGCACCGCTCTTGTAGGATTAAAAGCCACTTTAATAAAGCCTTATAATACACTTTATTCACAGAAGATTTTTTTTGTGCTAATCCTGTTTATTTGATTGTATGCAGTGGTAATGCATGTTTAGAATAATCTGACTGTTCAGTACAGACAATATTCATGATTTATTTACTTGTAAATAAGCTTTACTTAGCGAGTTGTTTTTAATGGTGTCTTTTTAGGCAAGATATCAAGTTTCAACTGCTGTTGCAGTTTTGCCTTAAATATATTTCCTAATTTTAAGGCAGTGTTGAAGCGCTAAGTCTTAAACCTCTGAAAATGTAGGACTCTTACTTTACTAAGGTTGCATCACAAATAATCCCAAGCCAAACCCCCATCTATTACTGGTACGTAAATTGAGTTATGTATTTGTGATATTTAGCGAGATGTTATCGTCCTGCAGTGAGTTAGGGATGCAGTCACCTCGCTGCAGATCAGTGTTTTGAGAACGCTGCTGTTGCTCACTGTGGATCTGCCGTCTGCCTGGTTTTATACATGGGTGTCGGTGAGCATTAATAAACCTCTGTAGGGCAAACACGAGTAATTATTATGGTGTAATCAACCATCATCAAAGAAAGTTTTTTCCCTCAGAGGTAGTTAGGCTTAGGTATCATTTCTGATTCTGCTCATTAATTCCCTGTTTCAATTCCAGAATGGTAAAAAAAACAAAAACAGAGGTCAAACGTTTAGATTATATAACTTTCATGTTTTTACTACTTTAAAGCATGTTGATTGAATTATCGTATTTAGACTTTTTTTTTTTATCTGAAAATGGAAACTAGTGTAATGAAAATAAAATGGTTTTCATTAAATCATTTGGATGTTATATTAATTTAATTAATTAAAATTATTATATATTAATTTAAAGTTGTATAAGAACTTTGTGTAGGGCTAACTTCATATAAACGACGTTTAAAATGAACCCTTTGTAAATCCCCTTGGCATTACGGGGAGAGGTCTCTCGTTCTTGCACTGTATGCTTCTGCTGAGCTATGTAGTCTTTGCAGATGTATATCTTTCATGTGAGATGATGATATTAATGATGGGGTACCCGGTACTTGGCATTTTGGATTCGGTTCTAATTTGGAGCTGAGTTTCTGTTCCCACCCCCTCATGCTGGTGCATGTGTTTACAGTCATAATATAGGAGAATAGTGCACAGAAATATTCAAGGCACAGCAAAAGCTTTACTGAATATCAGCTTCATCAGAAGATCAGAAGTGCCCTTCTGCAGTTACGGCAGAATTAGTTTCCGGGATGTTCAAGGCAAAGATTATATTTTAATCTTGTTCATTGAAGTCAAAACAACTAGAACCTTGAAACTGTAACAAACGTATTTGCCTTTTTTGAACGGATGTGTAGAATCCGTAAGTATGCAGTCGGCTCAGAAAGTATTCACACCCCTTCTGATGTTAGATTTAATTTTAAATGGATTACTTTTTTTGCCATTAATCTGCACACAGTAATCTGTAATAAGAAAGCGGAAACCGTTTTCTTTTTTTGTTTGTTCGTTGGTTGGTTTTGCAGATGTATTAAAGTATTCGGAGCTGTTCTTCACTACTTCATTTACAGCTGCCATTGGGTCACTTCCTCTACCTGTTGCAAAACCGTGGCTCATACAGCTGCGGCTTTAGAGTGTAAATGTTTAAACTGCTGTGAATTTGGTGTCTGCATTGTGTGTTTTTATGACGGTTATGACAAAAGCAGTATGCGGTTGCAGCAATCGAGTGCCTTCCCAACTGCTATAGTTACATCATTCTGAGCACTACCTTGTATTCGCCAAGCATAAACCAGGTTAAAAAGATCCACTGTGCTGTGCAGCAATTTCTTGAATCCACTCAACAAATGAAAAGGGCTGGTTAAAAATGTCTTTCATCCTTTGAATAAGAAGTGATTTTATAGGGGTGTTTTAATATGATATTAAAAATCTTTCTCATCCATGAACAGTAATAATATAATAAATTTCTACCTAAAGTATGATATCCAAAGTTTGAGCGAACTTATTAAAGTTAGGAGTTTTTCATATCTTCATCGTTCTGTCACATCTCTGTAATGCGTATAGACCGGGTTAGATATGTTCAGTATGCTGTGCTGTGTAGCTCAGTCAATTTGAACCTGAGTCTTGGGTTGCACGTGATCTAACAAACTAAAACTAGTTTCTTTGTAAACGTGTTAATTGTTTGAATTAAAAAGATTTTTATCAGTAACTGTCTGTAGGAGGCTGCACAACATGCTACGTGAGTATATTGCAGCTTGCACACCAAGACTGAAACTGCTCTGTTGCAATGTGTCGAATTTTTTTTTTTTTTTTTTTTTTTCTTCTCCTCTTTTTTTGCAAGTTTGATTTTGCTCCCATCTATTAATGTCGTAACATGATTTTCAGTTCTTGAATTAGCCTGATGCATATGACCACAATTTTTTTTGGTTGTACGCCAAACCCGTCCGTATGCAGTCGTACGATTTTAAAGGTTTGGATTGTAAACCCGTGGCCGTGTGCCTTGTTGCAGCAAAACATTGTTTCAAAACAATGCAAGATACAGCAAGAATATTGTTTTGTATTGCTTCAAGCTAGAGATCGTGATGTGCCATGCAAAGAAGTTGCCACTTTGGTGAACATGACTGCATGATGGATGTGGCAGTGCTGTGGTCTGCTGTGCAATGGGCTTAAGAGGCAGTCCAAATTGAATGAAGGCTAATGAAATTTTAATAATAATCCAACTATTTTAGTTGTTAAATTATTACATAAAGCACATTTATATGCAGATAATTACATTATAAATGAGGGTTGGTTTAAAAAAAAAAAAAAAAAAAAAAAAAAAAAAAAAACCCTTCTGAGACTCCGTTCACATCTCACGTGACCCTAAAGGAGCTTTTAATGCTCCTGTTCCTCATTTTCAACCATGTGCAGTAAAATTAGTGTTTACAACAAGAATGTGATGGGTTTTTTTTTCTTCTTCTTTTTTTTTAGTTTTTTTTTTTATTTTATTTTATTTTATTTTATTTATTTATTTTTTTTAAATCTAAGTGACAGTCACACTTGCACAGTAAATGTTGAATATGGCATTAATAAGCACATTTGATTGTCAGTGGAATGCAGCCAACAGGAAGCCAGTGATCGTCCCAGATCAGGTTATTGTGCAAAGACTGTTTACCTTCGCGTCCAGTCTCGGAGAGGGAGTTTGTGGGTTAAACGTAAGGTGAAGAGGCACACAGATGGGCTGATGTGCACACCTCTACATTTTCTATCCTCTTCAATATGGCATTTTGTCAGTTCCCACCCACTAACTGCTTCTCCTCTAGGATTGTGAAGGGTGATGGCTAGCACGTTTACTCAGACACATGAAGCCACCATACCTTTCAGCTACAACTCTGAATGCTGCATCACTGGTACCCGAACACACCCCGTTCTGCATGCATGAGCTCATGGACTCGACTCCCATGATTATATATGCTTTAATGACACCCACCCCCAGTATTACTGTTTAAGTGTGGTTTTATGCAAATACATATTTTCCAGTTCACCCTCTCTCTCTTTGACACGGGAAAACTGCACTTAAATGTTATACAGTGATCTGTGAGACCGTTGTATCATAATGTGGTAATACAAATTCTAATTGTTTGGTTTATGCAAATACTTGCAAGGAAATGGGAATTGTTTTTGGTGGATGAGCCCTAACCTGTTTAACTGCTTGTCCTCTTCATCTGGAGCCAAGGTACTTATTCATGTGCAGTGTTTTCTTTCTCAAGTCTTAACTCCCTCTGTAGCAGAAAAAGCACATGGCACCTCAGTGTTGCCTGGAGATCTCTGTTGCCATGATGTCTTAACCCGTGGGATATTCTTTCCAAGACTTTGTGATTGGCTCACCACTCCTGTTTATGAGGCTAGATATAACTCTCTTACCTCATTCACACACTCAGTGAAAACCGTTTATTCACCACTTTTATAGTGTAATGTTGTGGTGTGGGAATGGGAGCAAAACGCTAATCTTTCCCTTGGCAACAGTAATCTTTTGCCATGGCTCCAGTGGCGATTTGGAATCATTGGATTAACATGTTGTGAACATCGCTGGTGGTAACGTAGACGGTAATGCAGCGATGTTGCGGAACTACTGATCCCAATACAATCCACTTACTCACATTCCCTCAGTGTAAACGTTTTGTGCAAATGTTATTGCAAAGCAGAAAATGTTATAAATAGCCTTTTTCTTCAGCAAAACAAATGTTTCAAAGCAGGAAGAGCTCTTGGTCAAGAGAAACGTGATGCAGCTTAACTGGTGCCATGCTGCAAAGTGACTAGCTAATGTGTCGGCATGTGCTTTTCACAACCATATAGACTTACTGCCTTGATATGAATTATGTTATATCCAGTCTCGCATGTGTTATACTTGTCACATGGAAGTTCGTGTTCCAAAGCATCCATTAAATACATTCAGGTGGGAAAACACAACACCTGTTATGTTACCGTCAATGGTAGACTGAGTGGGAATGAAACTTTATCTATCCTGTGTTGTTTATACCTGATACATTAATGGGATTTGTATGGGAAAGGGGCTTATAATGATCACCTTACCAGGGGTGTCCAACCTTATCGGCAAAGGGCCAGTAAGGGTTGAGGTTCTTGGTCTAATAACGCATGAGCCGAGCATGAATCCAATCACAGAAGGTCTTCTGGTTAAGTACATCTCGACACGCTACGTTTCGAGTTTACGACGCTCGTGCGCGTGCCGGAAGAATACACAGTAGCGCGGTGTATGAGTGCGGGAGTTCAGCAACGAACATTATATCAGCGTATATTTATGTCCTTTTCCTTTTTCTGTGACTTAGTTGTGTTTTTATGTTCTAGATTATGATTTTACAACTGTGTTAGGATAGGTAAGTGAATTAGGCTAAGATGTGTTTCAACTTGCAGCTAAATTCTCAATAGTTTTTTGCTCTTTTTTCCCCTCCTACAAATACTGTCTACTCTACTAAAGAAATTGTCACAGTTCCATGAGCACTACCTGCAAATAAGCCGTTTCTCTGATTTTTAATATACGGGATGGTTTGTTCATAGTGGACACATGACGTTTTGTTCAAAGTCTCCAAACAGGAATGTAAGTGGCATCTAACTAAAGGACTTTTTTTAAGGATTCCAAGAAATGTCGTCATAAATTCATGTCTATATGGCCCTGTATCTTGCGTATGGGTTTGCATCAGCGCTGGGTAAATTTCCACTAAGCTAGTAAAAGATACTGTAAGTTGGTCATTAGTTGTGCAGTGTTTAAACTGCATCCCACCACAAATACCTTTTAAAGATTTAATTCAAGCTTAATTTATAAACATAGACGCGTCCTGTTTTCATCCAGAACAAATAGTCCTTTACTTGCTATACTTGCTGATGGTACCGTCATTCGTTTTCATTTTTCAACTGCCAATCATCCAATTTTTCAGTTTGATCAAAAGGCTACGCTCACGTTTAGTCGCACGCCAACCAGACGGGAGTTTCATTGTACATCAAAGTAGAATTTTGGGTACACTCATTTTATAAGGTAATTGACCATACCCGACTTTGATGACTAAGGACCATTGTGTTTGCACTTCCAGCAGTTGTTAGGCTAAAACGCATTTCCCATTATTTGTTCTTGGGCTGTGAATCAACCTTTTCTGTTTTGGTTTGGTTCCAGCAGACACAATTCCTAAGAAATGAAAACAGCTTGAGTAAGCACACACATGAATTTTATTTATAGTTGTAAATAAATCAAATGAGGGACATATCAAAATATTCTCATAACTCTTTCTGGGTTACATGTGGCAAAAGAGCTAATGCCATTTGTAAGCTCCATGTAAAATGACAGGCTATGTTATTGTCATATTACAGCGGAGTTATATTCCTTATATTTGATTGATTAGTCAAGATGTGTTGTATTGCGGTGGGGATTACCAATTTGGGACTGAATGTTTGGGGAAAGTTACTAAGAAAGCTAATCATACTCGGATTTTTGTTGAGGGATCTGATCTCAAATCATTGATATTGGAAAGGTGAACACCGATTCACTAAGTCGGCTCATGCTTTATTACTCTGTTCATGGTTCAGTTGAGAAATTACCTGAGTGAGTTCTCGGCGTTCTTTAACCCGAGCGAGCTGAGCAGTAAAACCAGCAATGTAACCGCTCATATTACAATGGAGCTTCCATAAGTGCACCCTGTGCCTTAAACCCTGCTGAAAGAATGTTTTGGATGTATCGGCTTTATAATACTTTCTTTGTGGATTAAGGAATGAATAATGAATTACAGTTACAGATTGGAAATTCACCATGCTAACAGGATATATACCAATTGGGGGGATCATAAAGACATTTCTCAAGGGAAATAGTTTTTTCAAGGAACTTAAAGAGATGGAAGGGTTAAAAGGAAAGAGTGAGCGCCAGAATGTGAGAAATGCAGAAAGAGGACGAAGGACAGAATGAGTAAACCAAGAAACAGCAAGAAAGAACAAAATGATCTTAATTAAGCAGATAGGAAAAAAAGAGGAACTTGTGTCGAGTTTTTCAGTGGTGGATGAACTGGAGGAAAAGACACCTGTGACACTAGATCACTAAGCCTCTGAGGCACCAGGCCAGTGGGTAATGGTGAATAAAACCTGATAGTTCAGACACATGACCCGATTGTCCTGGACTTGTGTTTCAACCCCCAGCTTCAAAAATAGCCCAGCTTTTTACATATGTACACTAACCGTATTGTTGCACAAGAAAATAAGGCCCAATTATTCAGTCAAGCCAAACTACAGCTAATCTTTCTCTATGTGGATAAGCTGAGGCGAATCATTTGCTCGAACTTGTTATTGCGATAGATTTATATTTAGCCACAGTCCGAATGCTCGTCCGTATTTGTGAGATGGTCAGATTGAGTGATTCTGTACAAATAAAAACGTGTGTGCCACGTCTGGGTATGGATCGTGTATTCAGTAATAATTGTCAATGTAGTAAAAGTTCAGCCTAAAACAATTGGAAAAGAATGAAGCCGTTCATTAACTGTGCAAGAAAAATAATCTTTAGGAGATTAAACTGGTTGACCTTCAGATGCAGTTTTTTGAAGGACTGTCTGAAGTGTCTTGTTTCTCTTCAAAACGTTTATTGGTTTTTATAGTTATACCACATTTTAAGTCTAAGAAGCTTCTGTATATCATTTTATATTCAAGACAGAAGGGTACTCAGAGAGTGCAGACCTCCGCCAAGGACATGAGCTGACTATGATTTGCAACTCTGCAACCACAGCCACTTTATATGTCTGGATGTATGGTGGCTGTCCTTTTCTAACTTCGTAAAGGCTTCCTTTTCTCTGGAGCGGTAGTTTCTCTTCTCACAGAGACTCAATAAACTTGGTTTCCTTTAGTACAACGTTTTGGAGTATGCATGTGACCTCACTGTAGGCTCACTGTGGTTACACCCACTTAGTGGCGGATATGCTGAGTGGCGCCATTGGCGTTCAGCTCGAATGCCACTAAAACACACACAATAAGGATTGCACTGTCAAATCCAACTGTCTTTAATTTAAGCAGATAATTGTTTTTCCTTCCTGTTTAGAAGTTTTCCCTACTAAAAGCAGCCATTTGCACTATGTTTTGCCACTCAGTCCGACTTCCAGTGGGAAAGTGATGTGCATACCTTTTCTGTTTGGTTACTGTTAAAATTTATCGCCATCTACTGGATATTAAGATGTATGGCATTGTTGAGCCCGGACATTCGCCAATCCCAAATGCCATATTTCACACCATTAGACAAAGTGAAAATAATTCGTGGATCAGCCCCGTGATTCAGTTCTGCTCCAAATCTAATGGGTTTTCCCCTGAGATAATGGTGCAAACTTCCACCAAGGTTCACGGAACTCAAGGTTTTACCAGGTTTTGCACAATCCTGCTACAAATAAATAAATCACACAAATCATAACCACCTCAGTGAAGGCAAATGGGCTTTTGGAATGTTCGAGGTTATAGTGAGAGTGAATCAGGAAAAAATAGGAAATTGGCATGATCACTGTCAAAGGGTTGCTGTGATAACTCTCAACAGGTGCAGGGCGATGTAACTGGTTATCACCAATAAATTCTTCTTTTAATTCTATACTTTAAGTCAGTTTGTTGAGCTTTCGTCATTTTATTTTGTACACAGTGGTGGGAGCAGAGTCATCGGTGTGAGGGGGTTGACTGGCGAGGCCTGGTCATACAGCGTTTCAACCAGAGGGAGAGGAGGAGGAGGAGGAGGAACAAGGGAGAGAAGAGAAGGAAAGGAAGACCTGAGGAAGAAGGTCACGGTCACCGGCTTTAGACAGCTGTGTTGCCAGCTGATCAAATTTAGTTTTTTGTTCATAGCGTTGGATTTCTGCAGCTCTACTTGGATTTTATCGCCAGTATCAAAGTATTGCTGTTATCACAATTATTGTTAGTGTTTTATTTTATTTTTGTCCAGCATTTTTCCAACTTTTTTTTTTTTGAATGTTTTTAGTTCTTTAAGTTTTTGGGCTGTGAACAGGAGTTTTCACATCAGATTTGAACAGATTTGTCCTTTTTCATCCTGAATACGCCCATTATAAGGCAGCTATTTCTTTCTTCTTTGGAAATCTTAAAATACACATACCTTCACACAGTCCACACACACACACACACACACACACACGCACACTCACTCTCTCTCTCTGTCTCTCTTTCTCTCTCTGTCTCTGTCTCTTTCTCACACACACACACACGTACACACACCACTCAGCCTTCTCACCTAAGCCTGGTCCAGCCTAGTCTTGCCTGCTCCGCTCCCCTGGACAGGGTAAGTGCTCTCAGCAAGTGTGTGTGTGTGCTTTCATGATCATGTTTAGTGTACCCAGTTTATTTGTGACTGTATTCAACAAAAGTGCAGTTGCGTTGTATTCGTAACTATGTTGTAAATGTGCAGTTTACACTGAAAGGTGCAGTTTCACTTGTTGGCACCTCATTGCTGACTTGTGAGCATGTTTTGCTTTCTTTCCGGTTTTAATAGATTCAGCTCCAAGAGGAAGGGAGGAATATGACAGCAGAGACACTCAATTTCGGCCCAGAATGGTAAAAATTTAGACAAAAATGTTCACTGTTAACGGTCTTCTCTTTTTCCATTTCCTCATTCTTTGTCCACTTCGGGTATTTTTTATTTTTTTTTTGCTCACACCCCTTTTACTTTTCTTTCTTAAATGACTTCCTTTCTTTTCCTTTTCTTATTTCTGGTGACTATTTATACACTTAAACATACGCTACAGTTATGGTTAAACTTCAGTCATTGACCACTCGCCATGAATCAAGTCTTGTGTTCACTCACACTCACTGTTGCTCTCTCTTTGTCGCTTGAGCTCTCTCTGTCTGACGCTTGTGCTCTGTCCCTCACTACTTCTGTTGGTGTCTGTGTGTCTCTCTCTCTCTCTCTCTCTCTTCAACTCCCCCCTTCTTGCTTTCTTGCACTGTAAATGTTTATACAGAGATTAGACAGTAAGGTGTGGCCTGTTTTCTGGTGCTAGGCCATCTCTAATGGGCCAAGGACTGCTGTGTGCATAGTTGATCACTGGCCAGCACAAGATTATTCCTGTGCTTGACATGTGCAGTGCAGAGCTGATGTGCTTTTTATAAAGCTCCCCTTTTTGTCTAAAGCTTTCAGGGTAAAATGCGTGTATAAAAGGATATACTTGTCTCTGATAAGATTGTGAAAATTCCTCAGAGAACCTACCAGGTGTGGAATTTGTTCATCTTACCTGTGAAACATGGTCTAGAAGTTTGTTACTGTTCTTTCCTTGTAATTTTTTTCCTCACTTCTTTCTTTGTTTCTTTCTTCGTTGCGCTCGTTCCACCTTACCCCCAGGCTCCGTGCACTTTCCAGTGGAGGCAGTGTGACTTCCCCTCCTCCCTCTCCCGCTATGCCAAAGTACAAGCTGGCCGAATATCGCTATGGCCGAGAGGAGATGTTAGCACTTTATGTCAAAGACAACAAGGTGAGCATTATGTTTTCATGTGACTTCCCAACATTCTGCAATCTGTTTTTACCTTTATATTCATAAGACACTTTTCACTGAAGCCAACAAATGACGAATGATCGAGCAGAAAGCATTCGTTTTCAGTGGAAGATCCCAGGAGAGCACTGACTCTCTGCAGATGTGAATTTTTGGATCCAATTGAAGCTTCAGTTACAGTAAAAACTTTCACCCTGTTATGTTAGTGTGTATGTGACTGGAAATAATATAATTGAGTGAGTCATTGTTTTTTTCAGTTCTGCATTTGTATAGAATACAGATTTTAAAGGGGCCAGCTCACCCTTCCCAGAATCCTCCGTGCCATGTAGCAAGTCGCCTCAGTAATAATAGAGCTTCTCCAACAAATCAACAATGTCCTAGGCCATGGATCTTAAATTGTGACGTCAAATTAAAGCTATTTTGTCAATGGAACTATTTTCTACATTTTTCGACCGATCCATTCCGTTTTCGAACAATTATTCAGTTTGTAATGGACCTGGATCGGCCTCGGCCATCTCGTGGGCAGCCGTGAAGGGGAAAAAAGGTAAGGCATGTTTTGTTCATAGCTTCCACATATGATATGTAGATGATAAAGTTTGAGATGGTTTTCAATGTGATCACTAACCATGAAGTCATATGCTTTCAAAACAAGAACAACGAATTGGATTCTGGGAAGGGTGAGCCAGCCCCTTTAATACCTTTATACACTCAAGGTTGTATATAACCTAATTAAATGGCAAATGGGCTAACACTATAATAAATGCATTAACATTATACCACAAAGCTGTTGAATTCCGAAATATTATTGGTCATAAGCTTATTAGTTTTCTAAAAACGGCAGCTGGCTGAAAGGCAAAGAACAGGTTTGTATTAATGTGCTTGTTCTGATGTATTTTGGTTTCTATAGTAACTAACTCGCTGAGATTTGTTGGGGGGGGGGGGTGTCTATTTTAATGACATGAAATTTTCTTCCAGGTTCAGATACGTTAGTTTGACCCAACTGTGCATTCCGAGCGTTCTAAACATTCCAGAGAGGGCAGCCAGCAGCACTGTGGATATGTGCTGTAACGTGCCTAAATAGCCCAAGAACAGTCTAAAATGCATCATAGCAGTTCAGTAATATAGATTGTTGTACTAAATATTGGTTGAGTTAAATGAGTTTTCTGAATAAAAGGGCTTCCTTTTTCTTGTATGGCTGTGTGTAGATCCCAGAGGACATGCAGGATAAGGTGTTTGCTGCTATTCTGCAGGATGAGCCTCAGCAACCTCTGGCACTGGTGCCTCTCACCGAGGAAGAACAGGTTAGAATCGTTTACACACACCCACACACACCCTTCATCGTAGTGCCTTTCTTTGAAAGGAGGCAGAGAAAGTTGGGTCATACCGTAACCTTTTTATTTCCCAAACATACACATGCCTATCATTCTTCCTGTAAACATCAGTATACTTATGCACAGACAAAAAAAAAAAAAACAAATATTAAAAGACTAATAGACCAACTTCTTCTGTTCCCAGGTTTATGATTAGTGCTGATATTTAACTGTATTCCTGGTTGTAAAAATGTTTGTCTGGGTTTTTTCTGCAGAGGAATTTTTCCATGTCTGTCAACAGTGTGGCTGTGCTGAGGCTTATGGGTAAAGGTGGCGGGGCTATTCCTGCTACCATGGCCCGTGGCAGAGGCAGTGTGAGAGGTGGCCGAGGTGAGTGAACATGAGAGAACCCAGATTTTATCGATTAGCAGACCAATGAGTGTAAGCTACATACTATCTGGCAGTGGAGTTTGAGACAGTACAGTGTCGAAGAAACGCAAGGATAACGATAAGCACACCAAACATGATGGGACTTATTCTTCGGTCTATCATTGAACAAATAAGTATTTCTTTGCAGTGCCATTAAGATGAAGACTGCGCATGAGACAGCAGACACACTTTTCTCTATACTGTGATTTAGTATTTATTTAGGTATAAGAAATTGCTGTGTGTGTTTGTGTGTAGGCAGGGGCCGTGGAGAGAGTGGGTTCTACCAAAGAAGTACTGAGGATGGAGAGGTGGGCTTCAGCAGGAGCGTTCGAGAGATCCACCGTAGCCAGAGCTGGGACGACCGGTATGACCAGCATCATTTCTGTATACAGAAATGAATAATTCTGTTTTTGGCCAAGCTGAGTGCACGGTCATTAAAAATAAATTTGTTTGAATAAGCCGCACACTAATATGATGACTAAACTTGTAATAGGCCTGACTTGTACATCAAGGCACTAGTGAGCACAAAAAGCACCGATACTTTTTTCGTGTGGTAAAACTAATCCCACTTGAAGAGTGCTTCACTCTCCGTGTCTGATACAGCTGTCTAAATTTAGAAGTGGCATACCACATTCAAGGTTTCAAAGCTTTTTTTGGTAATCTCTCATTTTGTGTGCATAGGGGTGAGCGGCGCTTTGAGAAGCCTCTGCGTAGGGAGGGGTTGCGTGTTGGCTTTGAGGATGTGGGCTCTGGGGGCAGGAAAGAGTTCATGCGTTCAGACAGCGATAACTGGCGCACACTGCGAGAGGAGCATGAACAGGAGGAGGGTGGAGACGCAGGAGGCAGCTGGAGACTGGCTGGCTCACGCCGAGATGGTATGCACACACACACACACACACGTGTGAACACACAGATGAAAGCATAAAAGTTAAGTGCCCAGTGAGTGTGTTTCATTCTTCACTAATATTGATGGATGCCATAAGTAGCTGATTCACTTATCTTCTCCTTTACATTATTGTCTTGGAAAGATGGTGGTCCCCGTTCAGCAGGCTGGCGGGAGCATAGTGAGGTTCGCCGTAGAAAGTTTGAATTTGATTTCCGGGATGGAGGGAGTGAGGGAGGAAGGAGGAGAGCAGGAAGTGAAGGAGCAGAGGAGGAGCGAGACGGACTGCCGGAGTGGTGCACTGATGAAGAAGATGGAGAGATGGGTACCTTCGACTCTTCTGGAGCATTCATGCCGTTGAAGGTGTGTATGAGTGTGACTGTGTGTACCTCAATTAATAGGGTGTGTGTTTTTTAAACAAATTTTACATGCTGAGTCTGTTTTGTGTGTGTGTTTGTTTATTCTCCGTTTGAATGTCATGTCTTTCTATGTCACATTCAGAAGAGCTCCAAAGATCCTATTCCAGAAGAGGAGTTTGAGTTTCAGGGTCTAGAAGATGAGGACGAGTGTAGTACAGATGGAGATAAGAAAGACAGCAGTGCTGGAGACAAAGCCGAGAGAGGTATGATGGGAAAGTTGGTAGTTATACATGCAGTCCCCTCTGAAAGTATTAGAATGGCGAGGGCAGTTCTTTTGCAATGCACTGAAGACATTTGGATTTGAGATCCAATGATGAATATGAGATGGTAGATCACAGCTAGATGTGATCAAAGTCATTTAACATTTTATAATTATTACATGTCGCTTTAAATGAATGAATGCTAAACATCTGCTCCATCATCTCCACCCAAATGTCTTCAGTGTATATAAAAAAAATTGTTCTTGCAGATTTTTTGGAGGGGAATGTATTTTTTTTTTTACAGATTTTTGTTTAAGACGAAGTATAAAGGCTCAGTTACGGTTTAACAGTGATCATACTCACCTTTTCACCTGATTCCCTCTTCTCTGCATGGCTAGATGAGACCGACTCTGCAGCTGTGTGTGAGGTAGAGGTGAACCCTCTCCCTCCCTCTCCTTCCTCTATGTCCCTCATTGCTCCTCAGGCCGAGCCCGTGCCCGCTGCTGCCCCCACTTGTCTGGAAGATCCTCAGCCCGCACCTACCATGCCCAGCAAAATGCCAAGTGAAGGTAATCAGTGCATCGTTCCACACTTTTTTAGCCTTAAAGTGTAATATTACTGAGGAGTATACCAGTACCCTTTTGCCATTTTGGTTATGATGTCAAAATCAGTGCTATGAGTAGCAGATGATGTCCAGAACTAATCCTGATGTGAAATTTATTCATGTGAATAATTGCGAAAAGTGTTCCTTTGAAAGTGAATTTTTTTTTTTTTTTTTTTTTTTTTTTTTTTTGTCCATTGACTAAAGATAGGAAATTATGTATTATATTATGTTCTATTATATTTTGCTTTTTCAATGCTATATTTGAAAAAGATGTCCATAGATGTAACTGAATTGGCATAAAATCACTGACATTTTTTCAGTGTTTTCCAGCCTTTATTGGTCCTATTTCAATACTCTGTTAGGGCAGTGTATCCAAAATATTAACAATCATATTGCATATTGTTCTGTGTAGTAACTTATAGTATATGGTTACTAGATGATGAATCTTAGTGGTTTGAAAATAGCATAAAAGGTCAAATGCTTTGTCTGTTTCTATGTCCTGTAGTGTTATCAGAGCCTGTGTCTGAGCTGAGCCCTAGTGCCTCCTCCAGTATGCCTTCATCCCCTCCGTCCTCTTCCTCTGCTGCTACTGACCTCCCACCACCGGGGGGCGACCCTGAGGATGACGAGGGCATGAAGCACCTGCAGCAGGTATTGGAAAATTCCTAATGCCCTGTTGAGCAGGGTTGCACACGGAGAACATTTACACCAGACATGACCAGGCATAACCCTTATGTGTGTCAGCAGTTTTCTGCTTACCTTCCAGTTATCATTGCTTTCACTCTCTAAACACTACAATCACTAAAGGATATGAATATACTAATATCTGGATATCCATATCATGTTATTTATGAAATTTTAGAAACATTTAAAAAAATAAAATCCCAAATGTGGCTGTTTTTGTTCACGCAGGAGGCAGAGAAAATGGTTGCAGCTCTTCAGGACACATCTCTGGAGGAAGAGTGTTTCACCCAGACGCTGCAGGAGAGCAGAAACACTGCAGCTGCCCTGCCTCTCTCCCATGACTCTGCCATGAAGTGGTTCTACAAAGACCCACAGGGAGAGATTCAGGGTACACACACACACACACACACACACACACACACAAGCAGAAATGGATTTACAAATATGCATAACATGTCTTTCAACCTCCAATGAGGACATAGTTGCCTCCACCAAATTAAGAACAGGAAACACATTTACTCAGAACTTGCTTATGAAAGTATTAGAAAAGTTACCAAATGCCACCAATGAGCATTTATAATACACAGCTATATATAAAGCATATTCAGAAATGTTATAGGATGAAGCAGTCACGAGAGAGCAAGTATTACCAAAGCTGGTCACGTGCAGTTTTTATATCTGTCTTCCTTACACTGCAAAATGTAATAAGTAACTTGGGTTAGTTCGTTTTCTTTTTTTATTATTATTATTTTTAATTCATTCATTTCCATTCAGATCTACACTATTACGGTGATGATACATGACTAAAAATTCTTTCCTCAGAAGAAATAGTCCCACTTCAGAAAACACATTTACACTGACTAAAAGTTTCATTTTTATAAATACCTTTTGATTGGATTTTCATAGAACACTTAAATTCTTCAGTGTTTCAGATGAATGAGCAGCCTTTTAACGTGTGCTTTGTGTTCTCGTACTGTCTGGCTCATTGTAGGCCCCTTTAGCACAGTGGAGATGTGCGAGTGGTTCCAGGCAGGCTACTTCAGCATGTCTTTGCTGGTGAAGCGTGGTTGTGACGAGGGCTTCCAGCCTCTGGGAGATGTTATTAAAATGTGGGGGCGGGTGCCCTTTGCACCTGGCCCCTCCCCACCGCCACTGCTGGTGAGTATACATACTCGGTCATGCCCACAAACACAGTTCCAGTTCTACCTAAGGCAACAGGAACATATTAAGAGGCCACTGCCCTTGAGTCGTCTGTCCATTTTTTTGCACAAGGAAGAAACACAATGGGGCATGCTGATGTAGGACGGTAGCTGTGTTGTGCTGGTGTTGATTTTCTCCTAACGGACATCCTTGTGCATTTTAATCCTCTTACACCACTGGAGAATGTCAGCAGTTACAATTTTTAATTTGTCGTCAGTTATATGTAATGTTGAGGAACATCCACAAGATAAGTTACTTGCATACAACCATTCCCTCACCAGCCTCCCTCTTTTATCTCTCTTGAGGTTCATGAGACAAAAATGCATCTTCGCATCTTAATAAGAAATCAGAAAGCTCAGTGCTCTGCCCTGAAAAGATTTCCTGTGGAGGGAAAAGTGCTGACACTTGAGATTCCTTCCATAAATTATGATAATTAACATCATCTTAGAGAGCTGTACCACGTCAACAGTTATATATTATTCTTTGATAAATAACACCTTTAACCCTTTAATTAGTAGCATTAATTATGTGCAGCCTCTGTTATAGAAGTTCATGTGACTATGATGAGTCTAGTAGAATGAATGCATTTTTATATAAGCCTGTGATTTTATTTTCATCCGACACTGTAGTAGAGTTGATTCATTTTCGATAAACACCATCAGATTTGAGAATTCAGCATTTATTAATAACCTTTGTGTGAAATCCTTTTGCCCTTATAAACTACATATTTAATGTGTGTGTGTGTGTGTGTGTGTGTGTGTGTGTGTGTGTGTATCAGTAGTAAAGTTCAAAATGTGTTCCTGAAACAGCTCATTTGCATTTAGTGACACCCACAAAACTCCATAAAAGGTAAAATGCACAGACCGCTTGGAGCATGAAATGAGCAATCAGGGTAAAAACTGAAACAGAAGTGGAAGTTATTCTGACTTGCGTCTATGACTGGTTTATAAATATTTCATGTTAATAATAATAATAATAAGCATGCACTAAATCTTCTGTCAGCTGAGGTATTTGTTTATTTGCGCAGACAAACGGACCTGTCCTCCATCCTCCAACGCCTCCAAACAGAGCCGTTTCTTTTGTCATAACTTAATGATCAGTTTTATTTGTCTTCATTTATGGGTTTTGTGTTGGCCCGTTTTCTTTATATTTTTATTTTCTTAAATATGAAATGACTGCTTTTCACAAAATGTTCTGTATGGCACTTTTAGGCTTCGTCCACATGAATACATTTCAGTTTAAAAACTGCATCTTAAAACGAAAACGATCTCCATCCAGACGAGCGTTTTAGCCCCGTATCGGAAATAATGTTTGGCCTTACTAGACCGTCTGAAAACGCGTATCACATGACCACTCGCGTACACTGGGCCTACACGTGGCATTAGAACGGGAAGCCGCTTGTTTACTTGCGCAAAAGGGTCACGTGACGGGAGCGTGACGAATCGGGGAAGGATATGCTGTGACCATCTTCGTCATCGTTTCCAAAAGCCTCCGTTCCTGGCAGTCCACACTGTAATGTTTTTAAACTAAAACTAAGTTTTAAAAAGCTTTGTTTTCGGGGCTTGAGAACTCCGGCCAACTCTGGACGGCAGGTGTAAACGTAGCAAAAGTGATTTTGTTTTAAAACCTCTGATAAATGATGTAAACGTAATAAAAACATGCAGTTTAACCTCAATGATATATTCCCTGTATATAAAATTGCAGGAATCCACGCAGTTGATATGATTTGAAGTCGATCGAGTCCAGGTTTACATTGGCTGGTCGTCTTATGAGGAAATTAAACTCACTCGGGAGCACGAGCAGGAAACGGACGTTCTTCCGCACTTACGGGATTTTCACGAATACCAAATTTCTTGGGTAAACATTCGTACGAGCAGTTTACAAATAACTCCGTTTGTATCCAGCTCAATCAATGTCAGTATTGATCACGTTGTCTATAAGGTGAAACGGAGAGCGGCTGTGATGAAACGTGGCACGGTAAGCCGAAAATCCAGGCAGCGTGCATCGTTTCTTATCTTAAAAAAACAGATCGTTGTTTGGTATCGTTCTGGTCCGCGACGCCGTGGTGGTGTCCTGCGTGTTTCATAGCTGGTGTGTATGATAACGTTAGGTTAGGGTAGGATTATCCAGTGCAGTCACAGCTCCTTTATTTGGTAAGACGGATTTCACTTTTACTTAAGATTGTACAACGTGACTAACCGTGAAATCGTAACACCGTAATAACGCCTAATATCACCCTGATCGACTTCATGCCCGAAACTAACTGAACTAAATCTGCCCTCGTGTAACTACTAAGGACCGACTGAGATGAAATGAAACGAATATCAAAGCAAGTTCTCAAGCACATCATTTTCAGACTCTGAGCTGATTTTATTCTCCTGCAAACATCTGTGGTGCTGTTCGTCCACCAGCAAACGCTGATTGGTCGAGCAGGAAAGGAAGTTCATGACCGTAGTCATGTTGCCAGGACCCGTTCATGTATTCGGCGATGCTGAGGATACCATTACCCATCCCCAACCCTCCGCCCTTATTTATCAGGAAGTGAGAAATCAATTTTAACCGTATCAAACCTGTTTTTCCATTTTCAAAACAATACTGATGCCTGAGACTCCACATTCAGACCTGATCCTGATCTGACACTGAGGTTTGACCGGTATGGGCATCTTGGTTCCAGTGAAGGGAAATTGCGATGATGCGGCATACAAAGACTTTGTACAATTGGTGCTTCCAACTTCGTGGTAACAGTTTGGGGTAAACCACATGAGGGTGTGATGGTCAGGGGCGCACATAGTTTTGGCCATATGGTGTGCGTTCATTATCGGTTCGAAACGTCATCAGTTCTACCGGAATTTCTCCGAGTTGAAGCGATAAACTGCACCACTCCGTTGGAGTATCTGAGGAGTGTTTATTGATTTTCCCCGGCTAGTACCAAACACTCTCCATTAACACACTGTAATTCCTTTTAGGATACCTGATGGGGGGGAAAAAACATTTCATAGCCGAAACGCATGCTAATCTGGCCACCGCTGTCTTTCTAAACCTGCTTGTAGCTGACGAATCGAGTGTGTGGAATGCAGGCTCGTCGATTCCATCGTTCCGGCACGATCGCGCACTTCCAGGATTTCCGGTGATGTCTGCTCGGATTATAATATCACTTATGTTCACGTTTCTCAATTAAATCTCCATTTTTACCCTTTCGAACGTGCCGTGATCTCGCTAGGAGCCCTGTTGGTGTGGAGAAAATGCACAGTATTTTATGTGACATGACATCACAAAACCCTACGACTCAGCTTACGCTCTTGGAGTACGATATCGTCAGTTGCCCTAAAACAACCAGCGGCGTCCGAGTCGTTCACATGTCGTCTGTTCTGGATGATAAAATTACTAATCGAGGTTATTTTTTCCCCACGCAGGGAATATAAAAATCAAGCCTAATATAAAGGCCTGTTTTTCAAGTAGGATTGAATTCGCCATATATGACGGTCTGCATTGCTGGACTGCGTTATCCCTTTGCCATGTTTTGTGCACAATTCCTGTGCATTTGGCTCCGCTGTTACACCAGTTTACATCAGTAAAAAGGACACGCACACGAAAACGCTTGTATATTGGTGTTCCAGCTGTAACTCGGTTAATGATTGGCCAGCGGTTTTGTGAACAAAGCTAGATATGTGCAGTCGTGCCACAAATCATCTCCGTGATTCAGAAAAGCTTATCATCTAGTTAATTGTTTTAGGGCTCGTTAATATAGTCCACTACTGTGTGTTCCTTCGAACACCTCTGTAATAATTCACCGATTAACTCAAAGTTTCTTGGCCACAAATGTTGAAGAAACAGCGTTTTAACCCTCACTTGAGTCAGCAATTGTTCCACACCTGATTGCATGGTAAGCTAACAAATCCGTAATGTTCACATTTTGCCATCGTTTTATATCGTCACGTGAGCTGTCCATGGACCCAAGTACCCCTGCGAAATAGTTACCTTTCTTACAGCATCCATTTTTTGCAGTGAATTATGTATTGAATTTGAAATTCAGACAATACATGATACATGAGATGCTTCGTATCTCGGTTTGGACTCCCGTATAATAAAGTATCAGCACCCTCGGTTTTGTTTGGGCTGCTCGGTCATTACGGCGAGCCTGGGTCGTGTTTAATAGTTCGTTCTGTGAGGTAGACGGACGGCACCATGGACATTTGAACATGGTGAGGTAGTGTTCCGGAGAAGGGTATTTAACCAGGTACAGATAGTTCAGAATTAGTAATCTTACCATGCTGTACTACTCTACCAAATGGATAAAGGACTAATAGTAAATTACTGAGATGTGTACACCGTCGAATCCTGGACGTAAGGATATATTGGATATATTTAATATACAGTACTTAATGGGACCACCGCATGACCCTTGGTTGCACTTTCAGCTGTCGCACCGTACTGGTGCCTTTCTCACTTCCGCTTAGTCAGTTACTGCTTCTTGTTAAAGTTTCATCTTCTGGTAAATGATTTCTGCACTAAAACTGTTCTCTCCCAGACACTGGAATCCTCTACAGTCTCTTACAGATGTCTTCTGAAAGGCTTACCAAAAAAAAATCCTATTGGTTCACCCATTAGTCCGGAGTCTGAGTCAGAGCAAAATGCGTGATTTGGATTTGTTTGCTTGTTAAGTTAAGCTCCTTTGCTTATCTCCTTCATCTACCTCATACTGTAATTTTGGTAATAAACACATTTCTTTATTTTGCAATGCACAGTATTATCTACACCTGCACATTTAACTTAATTTTTTTTTACTTTTAACTTTAACTTTATATTTTTAAATATTGCTTAACCTAACCTCGGCATTTGTGTGAAAGAAAGAATTTCATTGCACAGAGAAATATAATTTCTACTGTACAAATGGCAATAAACGTTTGAGTCTTGAATCTGAATCTTGAAATGTTCAATTCCTGTATTTGAGTCAATTGAGGGTCAATGTCGCTACAACCGAGCCGTTCTAGAAATCAATAAAACCTGCAAAAGAAGTGATCAGCATACGAATCTGGCGTGATGGACAGTACCCTCAGGGAAGCCCCGCCCCCTTCTCACTTTAGTAATCAGCTTTTCTCTGCTCAAACGCTTTCAAGGTAAACGGAGAACGTTTGGAGTTCATTAGCGTGTCAAATCTAACACTTTACAAATCATTTCTAAGGTAGCGATGATTAGACAGCGATTAAAAAACACTGGTTTAATTAGCTGCTCCAATTTGAGTGACAAATCAACAGTGGAAAAACATGGAAGCATTTCACGAGAGCTGTGAATGCAAATAATCCCATTTCTTCCCAGGAATTCCCATTGTTCCTGCTGGGGGTCGACAGGACTGTCTTTGTGTAAAGTGGTGAACGGTTATTCGACAGCTTTTATTTTTAGGAAACGCTTACATCACTTCTGCTGAGAGCTGTCTGTTACACAATGATGAATCATAACGATGTGTACTAATGGCCTCTAAGATTTCAGATAGCGCAAACTCTGATCGTCTCGAATAATTTGACTCTTCGTTAGGGGGAATAAATGCCATCACAATGGGATTGCTGTTCACTATTTGCAGGAATCCTCTATTTTTGAACACGATGCCCTACCACATGTTTCATAATGTGACTTCGACCCATCCTAAACCTCTGGAAAACAAGAAATGATGTTGCCCTGTCACATTAAAACAACCGAAATCTTACACCCATGACTTTTTATCCCTTGTGCAAATTTTACTACATTCATTTTGCTTAACTTGTAACAGACTTGTATCATGAAACTTCCTGAATCATGTTCTATTTTTGTTCTAAAGGGAGACTGGTGGAAAAAGATGGCTGGTATCTCTGGCCTCGTGGTCCCACCTTAGGGATTTCTCAACCAGAGGCTTGTCAGAAAAGGGTCTTAATGCATGCTAATTAGCTTTCTCAGTGTCATTATGTCCCTTTTCTTACCAAGTCTGAGTGTAACTGCATCTCTGACAGCTGGTCTTTGCCTTCCAGGGCTTGAAAACGAGAGCAATATTTACTGCTACTGTTACTTTTTTTTGTTATTTAGTTAACCTCTGTTTGGGTTTGGAGTCACTGTTTGACAAGATTATCAAGGTTCTTGCTATATTAATTCATTTGAAATGAATGTTTTGAAGGCTTAGTAGAACATCTGGTGTATATGGTGTAATGTCTTCGGGCTTACAGACTAGGACTTTTAAAAATTATTTTTAAAAAAGCGATTGGATCCCAGTTCAATCCCCGTGTGTGTGGTGCTCGACAATGGACTGGAGGTTGCCAAATCTTGTAGACATAATTGTCTCCTATCACACGACGGCAACCACGTGAGCGCTTCCTCTGAGATGCGTGAAGCCACCGCATCTTTTCACACACTCGGGAGGAAAGCGCTATCTGCCCTCTTGCGCATACACGAGCTTATAGAGGCATACGATTGGCCGGTGTCGCTGTGATCGTCGGGGGGAGAGAGTAATGCCGTCCCTCCCACCCAGAGAGCACGGCCAATTTTACTCTCCTCCACAGGAGGCTGTAACTTCACCGGGATTCAAGCTTGTTCTCTTTGTTGTCAAGGAGGTCTGATGGAGCTGACGAATCCTTATGAAATGCTGCACAATAGTTCTTGTTCATCTCC
>JAQQZR010000001.1:6653516-6711950 GCA_030068235.1 Notoglanidium macrostoma
CCCCCCCCCCCCCCCCCTTCATTCACTCTTGTCTCACTTTGTTTTTAGGTGGTGAGGCCAGTCTATGGGACTTAACAATGAATTCTTCAACTCAGGGTCCAACTCTTGAACAGCTTCAGAAGGTGAGTACAGCGCCCTCTGCAGACTAAACAGCTTTAATAAAATGGGTATTAACTTACAGTTCAACTAATACGGTGTAGGTTTGTGGGGCTCAGCTAGAGAGAAGAGATGCTGAACTCAGGGCTAAGCGGGAAGAGGAAGAGAGAAAAAGAAGGGATGAAAAGAGGAGACAGCAGCAGGAAGAACAGAAGAGGAGAGAGGAGGAAGAACTCTTCAGGCGCAAACAGGTGAGGAATGTCGACATTACATCACCTCTTGTATTACATGCCCAAGGACGTTGCAGCTAGAGCCATTTTATTAGTCAGACAAATTATAATGCCAGCCTGATAGGGTTTGCTCACAGGTACATGAGTATTTGTAACAGTGATGTACAAATATTACACATTCTACAATTTATCTACAATCTGTCTTTCAAAAATTTAAATATGAATTGTTGAAAATGGACACTGTCAACACTTGAATAATGTCTTTCAAATGCAATTCAGAGACACCACAGCTTATAGGTTCAGTGTTTCCCAAAGACATGCTGCCTTATTGTTGGAGATATACAGGATGCTATGTAGTTATTGCAAGAATACCTTTCCCCACTTAGTGGGAATTCAGGTACTTGCAAATTCTTCCTGCCATGTAACTGTGCATGTGAGCTTGAATAACTTTTCATGCAATTGTGCTAGTGGTGTAATAAAAATAAGTATTTTATTATTTCTGTTCATCACTGCCTCTTTGTTTGTAATTCAGCAGGAGCTGCTGATGAAGTTACTGCAGCAGGCTCCACGTCAGGGGGCTGCCGGCACAGGCTCCAGTTGGAGCACTGGCCCAGTTCCTGGACTGGGGAAGCAGGGCAAGTCCATTAACACGCTGGATATTCAACAGGACACTGAGCGACTCTACAAACAGCAGCAAAGAGCCCAACAGCAGAGAGTAAAGCTAGTTCATATTCACACTTTATTGCATTAATGGAGCTATGAATTTATGGCAACTCTTTCCTTAGTCAGTGGTATCAATCCGAAGCACTCTTGTGGATGTGTTTATGTACATTTGTTTGAATATCAGTAAGATACAGCGTCTATAATAATGTTTACATTAATTAGGTCTGTCAAATTCCTATAGAAATTCACTAACTACATTGGGTCATTGAGCTATAATATTACTATTATAATTAATCTTATATAATATTAATCTTGTAGAGCGAAATGGTACATCTTTTAAAAAATGTTTAAAACATACATTTGTATTCCCCCCACCCCTTACAGTGGGCTTCAGAGGGTCTGTGGGGTTCTGCTGGCTTGGATGGGAAGGCAGCTGGCGGCAGCAGTCCCTCAGGAGGCAGCATGGGGGTTTGGGACGAGGCCCTAAAGAACCAGAGCGCCCTCCGCAGCGGCCTAGGGCTGAAGAACAGCCGCAGTAGCCCCTCACTCAGGTACTACACACACATTGACACATCTCTACTACCAGGTGAGCTGGATTCATGTTGGATATGGATTTTTTTTGGAAAAACATTTCTCTTAAATGATCTCTCTCCAGTGATCAGTACATGATGATGAATCGCCGCAAACGGACTGAGGATGAGGAACGCTTACTGAAGCTCTTGCAGGGGATGAAAGCTCAGGATGGCTTTACCACATGGTGCGAGCAGATGCTGCATGCCCTTAACACCTCTGCCAACAACTCCAACTCCTCCCTGGATGGTAAACATACAGTTTTTCATTTTTCTCACCATTTCTTATTTTTCCATTCTGTCCTGCTCTTTTTCTTTGTTTGGCTAGCTGTGTGTTCTAATTTTTAATATGGGTTTATTTTTTTATTATTTTTTTTTTAATATATTTTTTTGGGTTGGTTGGGTTTTTTTATTTTTATTTTTTTATTATTATTTTTAATGTTTTCTCTGTGGCTCTCTTGCAGTTGCCACTATTGTGGCATATCTGAAGGAGGTGGAGTCACCGTACGAGGTGCTGGACTTTATCCGCTCCTATCTGGGTGACACTGTGGAAGCCAAAGAGTTTGCCAAGCAGTTCCTGGAGCGCCGTGCCAAACAGAAAGCTAACCATCAGAGGCAGCAGCAGGTGTGTGAGGGTTTATGAGATGAACATGGCTTTAACATGTAATTTAAACATTGAACATGGCTTTGAACATGGCTTTAACATGTAATTTCTTATCTTTTTTGTTTCTTTTAAATGCCATTCCTTTCATTTTAAGCACAAATTATAATCCTCTAATTAGCAATTATATAATATGATATTTTGGAATGGTTATTAGTGTATACTTACCTGGCAACACGTACATGTGTAAGCTTATTTATTGTTCTTTTATTTTAATATTCTTAAGTAATTTTATGTTTTGATTGTTAAGGGTACTGTTTGACTGACTAATTGACTGGTTCTCATGGCATGTGAGACAAGCTTAATGCTTCATAGCATAGATTTTACATCTACATGCTCAGGAACTGTATGGGAAAGGTGAACACTATTCTTCCAAAAAATATTTCCTCGTATATTTCAGCCAACCGCAAATCAATCTCATCAAAACTTTTCAGTAATTTTGGAATTGATTATGAACTGAGCTGGCTTTGCAGGCTGTGTTTTCATCTCTTTGCTAACGTTTTATCTCCTCCTTGCCAGCTATCGAAGGAGGTGGGAGGACTGACCATGAACAGTTTTCCTCTGCAGGTAAAACAACTAAACAGCATTATGAACAAATCAAGAATTATTGGCTTAGAATTAATAATGTACAGAATCAAAATGTACAGTGGTTGTGATTGTACCTGTTTCTCATTATTTCTTAAATTTGGGCATAGTGTTGTCTAAGTGATAAAATTTTGAGCAGAGGTTTAGTTAGAAAAAACCTGCACATGTATGTACAAGCTTGCATCTCCAACATTTAAAATTGATAATATGGACCGTGGGTCATATTTAATTCAGACATGGCCCCAGCCATAGTGTTCCCTATAGCTCTGCTGATTGTATTTCAAGAGGTCCAAGTCATCAAAAGGACCAATTCTTGCTAATAGAGCAAAAGTAACAATTTGTCCAAATTATTTTGAATGTTTCGTCCCAGTCTTTTGTCGCTTCACCGAAACAGGTCATGTCTTTGAAACATTGGAAGCAGTGTCAGTTTTTAAAAAAATTTTTAATAAGCCCTTTTTTAAATTGCTTACTAATATTTATAGTATTCCAAACTAATATTTTTACTATACCATTCCTAAGCCCTGTCACAAGCTATCTAAGAGGGGAGACACGCCCCACCCTGTCACACTCAATGCGTCATCCACTGCCATTTCCCAGTAGATATGCTGTCTGTAAAAGAGCTGAGTAGTGCAGAAAAGGTTCTGATGATGCTCGGGGAAAAAAGTGCATTGTGACCCTTTTTGGGTTTGGAGGAGAAATTGCCAGCAAGAGTAAAAAAAAATTTGTTTGTAAGCTGTATTAAAAAATAGAACTCGTATATCATTTTACTGCTTCTACTTTAAGCACCCATATGCAGTCTCATAACCTTAAAGTTTTCTCAAGTGCTGAAGGATCGTGCTAATATCCAGCACCTCAGCTACAACTATATAAACCATCACAAAACTACTGACTGGATTCATATGCAGATGTACTGTGTATGCATTTGAAAGCTCATGCACAAACACCAAGTCAGGGTAGGGTACGCTCGCTGCCCTCTGGTGAAGTTAGGCATATTTTAGTTTAGTTTATATTTCAATAACCTAGCCTACTGACTTATTACCTTTACATTTTAACATCCTATTTAAAAGAATTTTCAAATCTTATTTTTGAAAACAGGTGACACATTTACCACCAAAGACCACTGTTGTATTGTACTTGATCGTGTACTCCCTTACATCTCTCCATTCTCCCTGTCTCCTTGTCTACCCAGGACTCTATGAGGGGTATGAACCCTGCTGCTTTGCAGTCCATGTTCCAGGCAGTGCATTCTGGGAAAGGAGGGATGGGCTATGACCAGGCAGGGAAACTGAAGAAGAAACAGCCCATGATGCTGCATTCTGATCCTAGCATCTTAGGTACAATGTCCTGTCTCTGTCCCTTTACAATCTTTCTTAAAACAATTTCTGCATTGTACACAGTTACCAGTTGATTGTGTAAACCTGCGATGAAGCCGTTCTTTGTAGGACAAAGTTTACTGACTATAGCCCATCTTTTGCTATGTACAATTTGTCTGCACATCCTGCACGGTGGTCCCTATTTAGAGATTTAATGGGTAGAGATTTAAGGGGTCACAGCAGGGTAAATTCAACACTATGGATTAGGTGTATCTAATAAGCTGGCAGTGCTTGTTGGAGTGTTCTTTCCAGATATTTAACATTTTCACTATTTGTGCTCCACGCTGTTTACTGTGTAAACCGATAGACCAGATGTTTATTCAGTATTTGTGAAATATTGTTATTCTCGATAATGGTGTTTTATTTTGAAATTTTCATGGTATAATTATTTGTTATAAATATCGTATGACTTCAGGGTATCACAGTATTAATTGAAAAACAACAACCCTAGTTCTTATTTTTTTTTGTGTGTGTAGGTTATTCATTCCATGGTGCAGGGGATCGGATGAGCCTGAGTGAGATGGAGATGGTGGAGGATTACTGAGTCCACAGCAATAGCTACCTGAGGCCTTTTTCCGCGGGTCCAACTAATCAGACTCCGCAAGTCCAATGTGCACTGCTGGGGATTGGGGGGGTGGGGGGGTGAAGAGCCAGGATAAATGGGGGGGTGAAGGGGAAACTGCAGCTGAAGTATAACGTGGGTGTAGATGGAGTAGTGGTACTACTTTACATCTGTTACAGCTTCAGGCTTCCTCGGTAGTGGTGTGGTGGAGGGAATGGGGTGATATTTGGGGTTGATTAAACTTCTGGCACTTACACAATAAGCACCTTATCCAACTAATGCACTTTATGAAGGTGGTATATAAATAGGTTTTTTGTTTTTTTTTTTTCTTTTTTTTTCATTTTTTTCTTTTTTTTAAAGAAGGTTTTACATGTTATAGGTATGTGGTATGGATTCAGAAATATTCCCACATAATATATGTATAAGCGTGTGTGTGTGAGAGAGAGAGAGAGAGAGAGAGAGAGAGAGAGAGCGAGAGAGAGAGACTAAACTGGACATGGAGGTGATCGCGATAATGGGGGACCGTCCTGTTCAAACTGTATCAGAAAAAGACAAATTTCTCTTTGAAGACAAACACTGTTTTTTTTTTTTTGTTTTTTGTTTTTGTTTTTTTTTTTGTTTTGTTTTTTTTCTTAAAAAAAGTTTCTATAAAAAGCTATATAAAATAATAAGATTTTTGCTCATAAAACTTGAAGATTTGCACTTGTATAAAAAAAAAGAGAAAATGACAAAAAAATGGGTTAGGATACATGTTATGGAGAATAATATTTTTTTGTGTGTGTGTGTGACTGACTGACTGAGTGGGTGGGTGTGTTTAAAGCATACCAGTCTGCACAAATTTTTATTTTTTTTTTTGCATTGCTTACCAAGATGTATAAAATGATGAAAGAGGCCATTTTGTGATGATTTTTTTTTTCAAGCAAGTTAGAATTTTGTACTTTGTGAATGAAAGTGAGAGAATGTACGTTTATGTGTGTTGTATATTTGCAGCATGTTAGTGTATTTGACTGAGGGGGACAGAGGGCAATGGCACAACCCATCCTTTTTTTTTTTTTTTTTTTTTTTTTTTTGGTCATTTCCTCATCCCCAGACCGATATGAAAGCTGTAGCTGCAACCAGAAAAAGCTTTAGCTTCTTTTATATACTTAGCAGCGCTCTGCATGCAAGTGTGTTTTTTTTTTTTTTGTTTTTTTTGTTTTGTTTTTTTATTTTTTTTTTTTTTCCCCTTTTTTCCCCTCTTCTGTCCACCACCCGTATCAGTGCCTCTAGCAGGCTTATGGGCCAAGTCATGAGGTTTTTTGTGTATGCGTGCATTTGAATGTGTGTATGTGTCTGTGTGTGCAAGAGAGAGAGAGTTTCTGTCCACACATGTGCCTAAGAACTTAAAAGGGCGAGTGGTTGAAGTTCATTGCTGCCATTGAGACATTATTTTTTGGGAGGGTGTCTCAGTAAAGACTCCCATGCTTATAAACCAAGAGCTTTGTGCGTTGTGCACACCATTCTCTGTAGTTCTTCTAGTGTAGCCTGAGGATAGTCCATTGACGGGATTGTCCACTTTTTTTGGGGAGGGGGGGGTGGGGTGGGGGGTGTGGTTCACATTGCCTTGTTGTCCACTCTCTTACTCCTGAGCAAGTGACTGACTGGCTTAAATAGATCCCATCAAACTGTGCAAGTGCACAGAAATGTGCACAAAAATGTTCATCTAATGTTACTTGTTTGTTGTTGACTCTTTATCGCATATATGTATCTCTAATATACACATGTACACACAAGTTAAAAGTATTTGGACTACAAACGAGCACTTGGGGCTGCTACTTTTTTATTTTTGAAATGATTTTCCTGTAGTTTTTAGTTTCATTGCCACCATGTGAAGTGTGTTGTGTCTTTTTACAAAAAAATATTGAATGTATTCCAAAAAAAGGTGAAAAAACTAAAAACAGTGAATCGGATTTTTTTATTCAACGCATTCAACATGGACGTGTAGTCGGACATTGGAATGGAGCGAAAGGCGTCTTTTTCAAAAGAAAAAAGGAAGCAGATGGAGAATCAAGACGACTACCGCCAGAAGACACTGCCTCTACAATCCTGTTCATAAAAACATTATGATGATTATGATGAGAGAGAAAAAAATCTATTCCATACTGGAGTTTTGGTTGTTTACAGAAAAACACTTGGACTTTTCTGGGTGTGTGTTTCCCTTTTTTGGAGGGTGGGTCACTCAATTCAGAAACATTTGGGGAGGAGGTGCTGTAGTAATCACATGTCAGCACGCCCCACCCCCTTGTTGTGAAATGGATGTGGCATACAGAAAGTCTCCATACTTGTGACTTTGGGGATTGGGTGCTGAGACAAGCAGTTATTACAAAGCTGACCATATTTTTGTTTACTGAATTTGTTGCATTTGTTTTTGTTTACTTTTTGCCTATTTTTTTCTTCACAGTGGATTTAAATACTTTTTCGTCCAGAGAAGAAAAAAAAAAGTTTGTGTTCCTGGAAAAAAGAAAAATCAAAAACAGCACAGACCATTTCTTTTTGGTACCTTGAAATGCACGAATGCGATTGTTGATGCTTTAAGAGTTTTCTTCCCCAGAGTATCTAGAACTGGCCTCTAGATTTTGCTTTTGCTTTAGAAAAGTTGAATGAAAATACAAAGAGGGACACTTTTGCGGCACGTCGGAAAGTACAGAAGAATGCGAGGAGCATACATGACCTCAACTCTGTCCTCGTAGCCTGGGGACTGTAATTAGCCTTTCTGTTTCCATGTGGACGAAGGGAGCATCACAGCAGTTGTCGTCATCCTTCTGAAGATAACGAGCGAACAATCACTGCCTCGATGCTCTCACTATGCACTTTTCACACACTCAAAACTGTGAGGAACCTGTGGGGACATGTAGAGGAAGACAGAGGGCGCTGTTGAAGCATGGCTGGGAGGACACTTCAAATCCAGCTAAAGCCCCTCCAGTGAGAGCCTGAACAGGCATGTTGTTCCCTCCTTTAAAACATGTATATAAGTGATGCTGTGGGTTTTTTTTTTTTTTATTATTATTATTTTTTTATGTCCTCTTAACTCAGCAATTCTTAGGACTGAACATACTCTTGACACACCAATGAAGTAGGCTAAAAAGCCCTCAGACATTTTGAATGTTGAGGAATACGTTCTACTCCACATTCGGCCTTTTGGAGATTTCCTGTGGATGCACTCGACGCAGGAAAGAGCATTTATAAACTGCTTGTTTCTGGCTGATGAACAGAGATTATGTCAGCAGATTCTGCAGACTGACTGAGGAGTAGACGAGTATTTGAGGAGATGAACAGAGCTTCTGCAACACTGGATTAACTTCAGTGTGGAGTGGCCTGTGACTGCAGCAGTAGCAGAACTGTCTGTCCGGTAATGGCACTAATTGAAATGTGTACATTTATGTCTTGTTAAGAAAGCTTGTATTATTCCATTGCATTCATGTTGCACACCCGTCTCCTATCCCTTGCTGTTTTTTTGCAGACCAGTATACCAGAGCTTCTGACAAGGACGGTGGCTAGCCTTTCATTCTCATTTTCTTTCCTCCTAATCTTCATCTTTTAATCTCTCACTCTCACGCTCTCACAAAGGAAGACCACCGACGCTACCTGCTCTTAATATATCACCTCCTTTCCTGAATGGTTGTGAAGTGACTCAACCAACAGGAGTGTGATGTACATCCATGGCTTGCTGGCTCCCTCAGTAGGTGATCAACTACGTCGTTGTGGGCCTAAGTGGAGAGCTGGATACTGGAAATCTGGAGCTATGACAGTCGATACCTGTACAGACTGTTAAAAGTCCTTACTGCATACATGGCGAACACCCACAAACACATCTTGAGGTCTGCTAAGTGCACATGCAAGCATGGTCATCTAGTATCAAACGCAAACTTTACTTCCTTCAACTGCTGTCTTGATTAAACCGTATTCAAACACAGACTTCGTACCCATGGCTTCTGGCTGCCATGTAAACTGTATATGCGATTACTGCTTTTCTCTGTCATGTGTAATATAATTCCCCTCCCCCATAGGACATGCCTTAACTGTACAGGTAAGCCTGTACTTTGGGAAAGAAAATCTTAACTTTAGTTAACCTGATTTTACTCCCATGTTTGTTTCTTAGCTAAATGAGTAAGTAACTTAAAGCTTTGATTGAGGTTTAAGTGTGATGTGAATGTGACATACAAATCCCATCAGCCCTAAATTTAACATTAAAGGGCGTATTGTCAGTTTAGACACAATCCAGCTAATTCTAACTAAATAGTGCGAGGCTTATTTATGTTACAGAACATGCTGCATGGTGAATGACGAGGCATTGTTTTTAAAAAGATATATATAGTTTGGACTGATGAGTAGATTATGTAGTGGAATTAACTGAAATCGTCTAACTGGTGGCCTCTTTAGGTCATTTTTGACTAGAGATTGAGCTGCAAACAGCTTTAACACGGCGTCAGTGCCATTAAACAGACATGCCGTAATGATTTTCTGAGGGAATGGTTCTGCTTTGTAATGACTATGAAAACGATTGGCGTTCTTATGTGCATGATGCTCTTCTGTTATGGCTGGTGATTTAATTAAACTAGATGGTGTAATGAGATTATGATTGGAGTGATCGGGATGATGGATTACTATGCCTGAGTGGCCCTGTTCATTAAAGATCACACATCTTCAAGGACAAAAGTTGCAGGTACATGTACCCATGCTAGCTGTGGGCTTGATCATAATTTGACAAACAAGCTAAAAACAAAAAACCTATCCTCCAAACCAAACACTTGAGTAATGACTGCAGGAACATCTGGAATTTCTCAGATATTTCTCAACTCCCAGAGTCTTAGTACGAAGGGAGAAGATACAGTATTGAGTTGCAATCTCCTTGTCTTCACATCATTTGCATGTAACTTGTAGTGATGCAATGAATCATTTGCCTATTCCCATTCTACTTGTTTAGTTTGTCCTGTAGCTAAACTTTTAAAATCGGATACAACGGTGATCTCTTGCTGAAGATGAAATAACATTCAGATTAATAAGAGTGTAAATAGTTTGGGTTTTTGTTTGAAAATATGAATACTTAATAAATGATTATCATTAATGATGTGCTGGGTTTTGTTTTATTTATCAAATATAGACACTTCTGTTCAGAAATCTGGTAAAAAAAAAAAATAATTCTGTATTACAAATCAATAATATTAATTACAACTTGAAGCAGTTAAAAAAAGCTCATAATTGTGTGTCTTGTCAATAAGATAATGAAAGTGTATTGCATCTCATAATCACTCGATCCCACTTCCGTCTTTTGTTTCATCACTTGCTGATCGATATGGCTACATTTTTCTAAAAAAAAATTTATGAAATGTATAAATGGTATTTAAATGTTTTAGCTGACATGCTTAGTAATACTTGGGCACTTGCACAAAAATGGCAAAGAATTAGTCTATTGGAAAGTAGGCCAGAAGAAATGATATCAATACTTCTGTTGTCTGCCATTTTTGAGCAAGTGCGATGGCTGGTATGTATGTCTGTCAGCTGATACACATAAGCTATAAATACCAAATACCACAAATTGGATAGACAATTTACAACCCACTGGAAGGTCTAGGACATGTTTGGCAGCACCATGTACAAATAGTTCATGTTTCAAGGTATTGGTATGTCACACACACCTGAAGGTGCAGGATATATCCAGGAACTGAATGTTAATAGAAACACTGCTGAAAAACAGAGACGGTGTTAACAGAAATATTGGTGTGTTAAGCAAGAAAGGATTCTGTGGCCTGACATTTTACCATCCTCCACCCTTAACAAAGAAGCACTTGAATGTTTGTTGGACATGCCAAGTTATTTTGGAGAAGAATGGGAAGTCCTTCGTATATAAGCTGGAATTTGTTGAGAACTAAACTTTTCAGTGGAACAATGATTCCAAGAGTACAAAGAAGTACGGTGGCACGGTGGTGCGGTTGTTAGCACTGGCGCCTCACAGCAAGAAGGTCCTGGGTTCGATCCCCGGGTCACCCAGGGTGCCTTTCTGTGTGGAGTTTGCATGTTCTCCCCGTGCATGCGTGGGTTTCCTCCGGGGCCTCCGGTTTCCTCCCACAGTCCAAAGACATGGCTCAACTGGCTTAGGCTTAGGTCAACTGACTACTCTAAATTGCCAAAGGCGTGTGTGGCTGTTTGTCTCTGTGTTGGCCCTGTGGTGGATTGGCGACCTGCCCAGGGTGTACCCCGCCTCTCGCCCCGTGTCTGCTGAGATCGGCTCCAGCTTCCCCCACGACCCAGACGGATAAAGCGCTATAGATTGAATCCTTGAGTAGCTCGCCAATGAAAACACATGGCAGGATTTACAGAAAACAGCAACAAGTAATCTGTTAACTAGAATCTTCATGTGGAATGAACTGGGACTCCAAGGGACTCCTTATTCACACTTTAAGCCCTAGTAATGTCTGGCAGTTCTGTGTTTTTAAGATATTGATTCATACAGTCTTGTTTCTTGGTAAGATACAGCTTCTTACTGTATTGGAATGGCAAAGTCAGTTCTTTAGTTTTTGCTATATTGGAAACATTTGCGCTTGAGATTTAAAAAATTTATTCATTTTCTCATATTTGCATCTACACTCACTGTCCATTTTAATAGGAACATCTGCTCATTTACAAAGTTATCCAATCAGCTAATCATGTGGCAGCAGCACAACGCATAAGATCATGCAGATACAGGTCATGAGCTGCAACTAATGTTCACACCAAACATCCGAATGGGGAAAATGAGAGATCTCTGACTGACCATGGGATGGTTGTGGGTGCCAGATGGGCTGGTTTGAGTATTTCACAAAACACCTCTGATCACCTCAGATTTTCACCCAGAACAGTGTAAGTGGGTTAAACATCTTAAAACATGTCACCTTTGGTGGCAGACCACTCACTTTTTAGGTGATCAAAAGTATTTGAACAGATAATTTTAAATAACACTTACTATTTGATTGCATATCCCTTACTTGGAATTACTGCATCTAAAAGCGAGTTTCTGTAGACTTCTTAATCTGTCCTGCTGTTACCATCATGAGTTTCATCATTAATAAAGATTAGTGCTCCCGTTCCAGAAGCAGCCATGCCCAAGCCATGACTCTACCTCCAACATGCTTGACTGATATATTTTGGATCCTGAGCAGATCCTTTCTTTCTCCAAACTTTGTTCTTTTCATCACTTTGATGGAGGTTAATCTTGCCTCCAGAACTTTTGTTGACTTTTTTTTTTTTTGCCAATTTCCAATCTGGCCTTCTTAATATGGATGAGTGGTTTGCATCGTGTGGTGTAGCCTCTATAATTATATCTATACACTGACTATTGAGGTTTTACTTCATAGTTTGTTCTCAACTGCTGTTTTCCTAGACCAACTGTTCAATGTCTGGTTGTTAGTACACCAGTGGTTTCTTTCTTTTACAGGACATTCAAAATTGTTGTGAAGCTATGCTTAATGCTAATGCTTGTACAATGACTCTGATTGATTTTCTCTCTCTTCCTAGCTTTTAAATGGCTTTCGTTTCTCCCATAGACAGCTGCCAGGTTTCCGTGTTGGTCTATGCTTTATTACAACAAATGTAGTCTTGACAGGTGAACCTCAAGTCTCAAACCAAGAGTAGACATTCCGCGCTGTTAACTGTTTAAACAAGCGATCTATCAGGGCCCACCTGAGTGACGAGGGAAAACCTGTCAGTTACATGTTCCAATATTTTTGATCACCTGAAAAATGGGTGGGGTCAAACGAAAGGTGCCTTGTTCGACACGTCTACATGTAAAAATGAGGAAAGGAAAGTTGAAATTCTGACATGTCTTCTCATATTCATGATTTGATCTCAAGTATTGGCCTTGCTGTTCCAATAATTTTGGACAGGCATTGATATACTTTTAAACAATTTTAAGCAGTATTTTCATATATGTTGATCCTTTCATACTGTACACATTCTGTATATTCAGTGGTATTGTCTAACTCCTCTTTGCAAAGGAAAAAGTAAACAAAGGTAATGGATAAGGTAAGCTGTGGGCATTATTGTTTGCAGAGTGGATTTGATTGAGTGATATTTGATCTTTGTGTTAAAATTATTCAACTCAAGTCGCCCAAATGTGTGCCTTATAAGTTCATTCATTCAGTCATTGACATGTAATGTTATTTTATTGTCTATACATTCATTACAAACTGTGTGGTGTTATATTAGAAAAACTAGTGCACTTTTTTGGATGAACCGTTTAATAACCGGTTGTTTCCGGTTTAGTCCATATTTGTGCCCTCTTGTGGACGAGCCGAGTAGTGCAGCCGTTCCAAATAACGAAAATCTCGCGAGATCTGGACAACGCTTTTGCTTCTGATAATGGCGGCGTCCTGTGTGTGTAAACACGCAGCATGGGTTTTGATTATTACTGGTATCAGTTGAAGGTTTATTGACAGAAGCGTTGTGTCTATGCATATAAAATAACAGGTAGGAGGAAATTTAACGAAAGGATATCAAGGCGCGACAAGTTTTTCGAAAAGGTGACGCTAACCTTTTGTTTGTTTTCCCCCCAATTTACTCCATTAACAATTTGATGGGGGAAAAGTACAGTTAAAGGTATTCTGGATGCAGGCATGGGACCAGCAAGGCCGGCTTCAGCAACATAGTTGTGCTAGTATACAGCAGATGTTTGTGTGTGGTACTTGTTTGTTTCCAGTTGAGGGATTATAATATTCAGCTGACTGCAAAAGTGCATATACTCTTAGGACAAAATGAACAAGGCAAATAATTTTACTTGATCTCTCTCTCTCTCCCTCTGATTGTGATCCTTATAACTGTTTTCATTCTCCTTGGATGCTCTTAGATGTAATTAATATTCCCCACCTTATTCCTCCTGACATCTCTGTGAAACCACTGCCAGATGTCAAACCCTTCAGATCAGACCTGGAGACTGAGAGCGTTGAACTGCTTCCTTTTGATGCTTTTAAAGTGACTTTCCTGCTGATATTTTGGGTCTTGCTCAAGGATAAAAAAATTAAAAAAAAAGTTTATTTATTTATTTATTTTTATTTATTTATTTTTGTCTTGGAATTCTTTCTTTTTTGTAGATTAGTTGTAAAACAGAAGTACACTTTTGTGTTGGGTTTTTTTTCCACCCAGAAAACAAACATGGAGGATTTTGCATCTAACTGTATATGCTTTAATATCTTGTCTTGATCACTAGTAGTGACCAAATATTGTGCACTGTGATTGTGTCTTTGTGCTAAAGCCATAATGTGAAAAATTTGATTTCAGTCAGTTAGGTTTTGCACTGGTTTCCGTGTCTGTATCTTACTTCGGAAATTGTGTCCAATTACTGGTTTACATATTAAGTCCATGTGTAATGTTCTCTGATTGCATCCTTCATTTGTTTTGATTTGATTTAATCTTGTGCCATCACTAGGAACCCAAATGCCCCAAACGTCTGTCTGAGAGTGATCGTGACACTCAAACCAAACACCTTCTGAACGTCTTTCCCGTGCGCACTTCTCGACTCAGACGCTGAGAGAGGTGCGAGTATGTCCGATCCTGGAGCCTGCAGTGACGCGGTTAGTTTAGGAGGAACAGTTCAGGAGGCAGAAGCTGATGGAGATCCTCCTCCGGCCTGCAGTGAAGAGGCGGCTCAGTCTGCTGCCACACAGCCACCTCTTGGTGAAGGGATGGAGATAGACTTTGATCAGCCTGATACATGCACCGAGACACTAACAGCAGTTAGTGAGGCTCAGGATGCCGGTGGAATCCCAGACAAAGGTGACGTTATTGTCTCTCTGTATCTTTCTGTACACGTCAGTCATATTAATAGTTAGTTTATTGTGATTCATATTAAGTGCAATCTGACATCCGCAATTGGTTACAATTTGATTTGCTTTATTGCAAAAAATATATGTTTGACACATTTTCATCAGTGATTGTCCTGTATAGTGCAAATTGTCATACATTTCCTCTTACTTGACTTTCTGGAGCTTCCGATCACCTCCTGATAAGGGTGGCGAAAACAGGATGGGCAGATTTTACCCTCGTCTGATTATTATTGAATTGTTTTTTTTTTTAAGAGTTCTCCACTGTTAACAATATCCGCTTAACAACTAAGATGATGTGCAGTTTCATACGTTTTCCACCGAATAGAATAATCTTTTGGACGCGTGATTTCTCAGAGCAGGTGAACAGCTTTGTGTGTTGCGCTGCAATGCCTTGTATTTGTCCTACAGTGTTTTGTGAGTCCGAGGATACTGGAGAAAGAGCCGGGGAATTGACACAAAGAGATGAAGCGTGGCAAGAAAATGCAGCGACAATCACAGCGACTGAGAGCAAAGAGGATGATGGACGGGATGAGCAGGAAAATGCTGACACAGAACCCGCGGAGTATCAGCGTCAGTAGTAAGTACATTTTGTCCCTTATTTGGCTCTTTATTTGAAAGCTGCTGAAGGATGGTTTGTGTAAAAAAATCATCATATCTTTGCCATTGAAAAAAAATAAAATAAATCTATATATATAATATGCACGCTGACCTAATGTTGTGCTTGTACGAATTCAGCCTGGGCCTGGATTTCAGTCAGAACCTCCAGATGCTGACAGGTTCCTGGGCAGAATACACACCGATGCAGGAGAACTACCTCAAAGGTTGCAAATGGTGAGAAAATGTTAAGATGTACACAGTCACAGGCATAAGATTTGACTGTTTCTCATACTGCAAGGCTTGTGTACACTCTTTACTTCAATATTGCTCTTCACTGGTATTGTGTAATTTGACTGCAGTACCAGCAGCGCACCCAATGTGGCACTAGATCACAATAATCATACTACATAATGGCTTTCAGATCAGCTTAACCGGTAGAGAGAGTATTTAACGATGATTTATGCGCTGTGATGCTTTTGGGGGAAACTCTTTACTTTATTTTATCATGCACAAAAACACATCCAGATATTTTTTTTAACAAATGCTTCCTAAAGTCTATTAGTTCAGTTTCCGATTGTACATTCCATTACTTGACTGATTTACACTGTACTGTATTCATTTAAAGTCTAATTGGTGGCTACGTTTGCGTATGTAGATTTTCATCATTTCAGATAAATTCACTCTTGGTTGCAAATTGCGAATACACTATTTAAATGCACCCCCAAACTCGGCACCCTGTCAGAAATGTGTATCCGGTTTGAGAATAATGCGAACTGTTTGAGTGGTGTCGGTGTAACAAGTTGCTAACATTAGTTTAACGTTAGGCTCTGCAAGACATTCCTTCATTCTGTCCCACATTCTTCTTCGAAATATTGGTTTGATCCCGAGTCAACCTCTTTAAATCTTTTGCAATGTGGAACATTGGTTTTGTGTTTCAGTCAGGTGACAGGTTTTCTCACATCAGCCATAAATGTTTTATTCTACTCATTTAGGTTTTTTTCATTCCAGTTGAGCTATAATGTAATTATTAAGGGTCTGTTGTGCTGCGTGTGACAGAGTTAATTCTGCTTCCTCAGTACACCTGATTCAAAATTCATTCAAACTGACATATGTGAACAACACGTAGATCTAACACCTATTCTCTCTCCCCCCCTCCACCTTCTATGTGTGTGTGTGTGTGTGTGTGTGCGTCAGGGCTCCAGATGGTTCCTGTATCCTCTCGAGCAGCGCAGATAACGTGCTGCGTGTGTATAATCTCCCGGCCGAGCTCTACAGCGGCAGCTGGGATCTGCTCTCCGAGATGGTCAGCCTCAGAACCATAGCAGCATCATTATTTATACTTTAGCACTGTTATATTTAGACCTGGAGCCTAATAAGTCCATCAGCATTGATGATATGGAAGTCGATACCATATTAGTCATGTCAGTTTGGAATTTTATTTTATCAGGAGGTTTTCATTACAGGGTTGAAAGATCCAAAGCAGTGCCGATTCACATGTAGAGCCTTTAAACTTACTAACTGAAAGGGAGGAATTTGTTCCTGGTTTGGGTTTAATACTCGACATCTGTGGCATCCTCTATAAATGCATCTTTAATTACAGCCTCTTTACTCACCACTGTGATGATTAGCACAGTTCACCAGAGGGTTGGCTGTGTGCCCTGTTGTATATTACTGCAGATTTCATGCAGCATCATTTCTTACATTAGGAGGTCACTGTAATGTCCCTCTTTTTTCCAATTTATATAAAAAAGAAGCACTTATATGATTTATTCAGCTTGGGTATTTCATAATTCAGTTACGTTTTATTTATATAGTGCTTTTATAAACAGGCTTCGTCACAAAGCCGCTTTACTCAATTTGCATAGTTCTATACTTGCACTTGCTATTTTGAGTGCCTAAGTGCATTCACACTGACAAGTATGGCAACGCTAAGAGTACCCAGATGTTCTCAAAACCGTCAAAATGTGTGTGTGTGTGTGTGCGCAACCCTGTACACTTTTCACCCTCAATGGTCGTCATCTTGGCTAAGGGGAGGGACCACCAACTACTTTCAGCCAGATGGAGGATGTTGGATTATGTCATTGACGTAATTTCCATGTCACATGAAATATCTATACCCAAGCGAGGGAAATAAATCATTTTTAAGGAGGTGAGCAAAAAAAGTTGGCAGATATGTTTTTGGCAGGTAATGTGACAGTCACGGACAAACATTGTCTGATCGTCATTTCTGGTAAGTGCACAACTTGCTGGGTTCAGTTTGAAACAACACTACCCTGTCAAGATTTAGATAGTACACAAATAAGTACATAACATGCCTAATGTACTACATGGAAGTACACCAACGGACGTGCGCTCGTCCGGATCCCGAATGAACAAACCAGAGGTGACGGTGGCAAGATGAACTCCGAGACCACACAATGCCAGGATCAGACTACACAATATTCTTGCAATCTTTCACGGTGGTCACCAGTCAGGCTATCATCATCAGGAAGGAGGGATCAAGAAATTGTCCATCATGTCTACAGAAGGAACGCCAAGGAACAAGTTGCAGGAGTTATCAAACTAGACACGAAAATATAAAAAAATTCTGACATGCTAGACTTTTCTGTCATGGCGCATCCAAGACATCACGTCACTGTTCTTCGATTCTGTTACACTATAAGGCCTGTTCGTCATTCCTGATGTTCATATTCAGGCCTGGCACTGGAAATCTGTCAGCCACGACAAAAGTATGTCAAAAATTGGACTGAGTTTGTGTAGTCTGATCTTGGCATAAAGCAGAGACCTTGAGAGAAACCAGACTCAAAAGGAAATCCATCCTCTTATAGAGAAATGTGGAAAGCTTTTTCAAAATGGCAGAAAAAATCTCAAGTTGGAATATGCCACACAATAACCTGTATTTTTATTGTTAAAAAAAACCCATATTTACTGATTTACACGGTGTTATTCTGCATGACAGGTTTTTATTTCTTGCCTGATATAAGCATCCCAGACAAAAAAAAAAAAAAAAAGTCACGTGTCATTTCTTACCTGCTACTTGGTTCCTAATAATCCCCTTTCGGGTTTGCTGAGTTTTCGGGCTGGCATTTCATTATGCTCATGGCGCGTGTTCATGGAGCAAATGCACAACGCATTTATGTGATATTCTATATACTGCGCGCACTATATTACCTACCCTTGCTGTTGGAAAAGGTTTATCTAGCAGCCGCAGTAGCCTCTCCTTCATGCAGCACATGCTCCAGTCGATGAGGATATCGATTTTCAAACGCTCTCAGGTTGTTAAAGGAAACGATCTCGGTGGAAAAGTGTATTGACGCACAAGGCCAGGAGTCTGCAGCACCGTTTGATTGAAGAGCGTATAATGTCTTAGAAGGCTTCAAGCCCATAATAATTGATTTCCTCTGTTTATCTACATCTAGAGTCCAGTACTGAGAATGACTGAAGGAGACACCGTCTATGACTACTGCTGGTTTCCAAAGATGAGCTCTTTGGATCCAGACACCTGCTTGTGAGTAAATGTCCTCATTTGTCAGCTCCGCAGTGAGAAATATTGACTAAGAGTATTCAGATATTGTTATCTGAAGCCAACGAAAGCAGACCAGGTACACAAACTGGAACCGATCTAGATTGATTTATGTCCCATAAACATTGTCAGGGCCGTGTTCGTCTTCTATCGACAGTCATGGTATTTATTTTTTCCAAACCCCCTCCCCCTTTTTTTTTTTTTTTTTGAAAAAACAAATAGATCCAGTTATATGCTTTACGCTTGTTAGCTTTCTGTTTAATATGCCTTACATACTGGAAGAGACCACTCCAAGGAGGATAGAAACGTTTCCTTATAGGATAAAGGTGAACACTTAGAAGAACCGTGTATTGATTTGCAGTGATGCTGCCTTCCCTCTAAGGGCAAGTGTTGCAAAACTGTGCCAGCTTTTCCTTTAACATGTCGCCCTTCTGTACCTTTGCATAATTACTTCCCGTTATTCCACTCCCTGTAATTGGCTTGTCTTTTACACTTTATGGCATGATGTCAAAAGTCTGGGAACTTCTATTCTTTCCAGACTAAAGGAGAAAGTCTACAGGTTTCTGCTGCACGCAGTTCAGCATCTTAGATGAGGTTATATATTTTTTGAAAAGAGTGGAGTTGTTCATCACTTGAGCATCACTTTGACATTGCAGCACTCCCGAGGTCTCTCAGTGGTGTTTCATATTTCATTCACAAAGCAGCCTGGTGTACCATATAATTCCAGATGTCTTATTGCTTGTCCAGAATTCATGACTCTTATCTGCCCGTCTGCCAAATCGTCTGTCCCTCGGCTGCCCTGATTTTTTTTTTCGTAGGCACTCTTTGAAATTCAACGCCTCACTAGAGAGACTGAAGGGGGGGAAAAAAAGAGAAACTTTTCATCAGTAATCTAACCTCTACTTGCATCATTGTATGTGTATGGCAGGCCGCAGTGCTGCTGGAGGTGATTATGAAAAATCTAAGTGGTCTCTTATCTTCCCTCTTCAGCCATTTCCATCACCCTTGGTCTCATACAGCATCTCCTTTTTTTATTGAGCGTCGTTATTGTGCACGAATAAGTGTCCCAACAGCCTCATTATTTTTTTTGAATGCAGACTGGCCGACATCAATGCAGGCCGGCTGTCTCCAAGGAGATTCCTGTTGTCACAGGCGCTGGCTGTAATGCTGCTAAAGGGAGCCTTGTTAACTGCATCCCCCATCCCTATCACCCAACCCCCCCCCCCCCACACACACACACACACACTCGTATACACACTCGCATACTCGCTCAATGGTCTGATCAAACACACTGCATGAATACAATCACCCTGTGGCAACAGAAAACTAGGGGTGATGAGGTCAAGGATGAGATCCCAGGCAGAAGGAAGATGTAACGAGGAAGAGGAGAGCAAGAGGAAGACGCACTCAAAGGAAAAGACCAGTAGAGATCAAACCTGAGCAGAGAGACTCTCAAAACAATGCTGCGCTTCTGAAGTTTGTTCAGGCTGCCAGCGGGAATGAGAGAAAGGAAAACCATGGAAACATTTAGCCGTGATTGTGAGTGCTGATCTCGTGCACACATGCTGAGGAAACCGTAGAAACATTCTGAGAATTGTAATCTAAAGTGGGATTTGCCATTAACACAGGCCTCTACCATTGACTGCGCCTTGCAGGGAAACACCGCAGATTTCTTTTTGTTTGTTTTGGGTTTTTTTTCCCCTTCCATCTTAGCTCCCGAAGTATGATCTCTGTCTCATATTCAGAAGGCAAAGAATGTAAGCCTCCCTTAGAGACGATCAAGCGGATCTGCTTTGTTTTGCTTTCTGGGAAGCGGTCCAGCCTAAACTGTGAAAGTGCACTGCCATAATTGTTTCTTTTTCCCCAAGCAAGAACAAACGGAATGATGAGAGAAGAGAATACAGTTTCTCGCATGGACGGCTGTGTAATTATGCCACAGTTAAATGCACTGTATTTAAAGCTTCCTCATTTCTGACTAGTTAGGTCTCTGCTTCCTAAGCAAATGGAACAACATGGGGTGCAATAGAATAAAGTAGATCTAATTGCCTGTGCAGCTGTGAAATTTTTCTTAACCTAACAGGCTTATGATATTTGCTTACTTGCTTGTAATTGTCCCAGTATGATTTCTGAGTTATTCTGTTTGTCTGTCCTCCTCCAGTCTTGCTAGCAGTAGCCGTGACAACCCAGTCCACATATGGGACGCTTTCTACGGTAACCTCCGTGCAACCTTTCGACCCTACAACCACCTGGATGAGCTGACGGCGGCCCATTCGTTGTGTTTCTCTCCAGATGGCTCGCAGCTCTACTGCGGATTTGATAAGACAGTCAGGGTGTTCTACACAGAGCGCCCTGGCCGTGATTGCGAGCAGAGGCCTACCGTCGGTGAGAGATCACACTACACTCCGAGTCTCTGCACTTCCGAGAGCCTTACAGACTCCCTTCTGTGTGGAAAGTGCATGAGAAAGCGACCTGCTGTGCTGGAGATGGAATGAAATGATTATCTGTTTGTAATTATTTTGCTCTGGAACCAAATTAGGATTCTAGTCTACAACAGTTAAACTAATAATTTAGCAGCCAGGGTTCAATGTGCTTGACGTGGGCTTTAATAGGAGCATGAGGAGAATGAAAAGCAATGTTAAAATGCTTTTTGTTTTGTTTTGTTTTTTTCCTTTCTTTTCTCATTCTTCATGCCCCATCACATTCTCTCTCTCTCTGTTTTTTTTTTTTTTTTTTTGTCTGTCTCTCTCCATCTCAGTAAAGAAACAGGGCCAGAGTGGTATAATCTCGTGCATGGCATTTAGTCCTTCTCAGCCAGTGTACGCTTGCGGCTCGTATTCACGCACAGTGGGCCTATACTCATGTGAAGAGGGATCAATGTTGGCTCTCTTGCCCCAGCGCCACCACGGTGGAGTCACACACCTGCTCTTCTCACCAGATGGTAACCACTTGTACACAGGTGCCCGCAAGGTGGGTGTTAGAATGGGGTTAGATAACATTGATGATGAATCATAGTGCTTTCTCCTTCATGTGCATGAAGAGATTACACCACACTAATATACACACGTATACACCACACATATGAGGTGCATTAAATTGATAATTAATGGCTGTTTATTAAGTATACCACTTTAGTGCCTAATGAACTGACACTTTAGACTATGGAGTAACAATACATTGAGATATTATAAAATGATGTCTCTGTGCACGCTCTACTTCAGGTAAGGATCAATTCTGTTTGCATATGGTGTGAATTTAGATAAAACCCAACCCTGAAAATGAACTGTGTGCTTGCAGGATGCCGAGATCCTGTGCTGGGATCTCAGAGATCCGGGTCGGGTTCTGTTCTCACTACCCAGAAACGTGAGCACGAACCAGCGCATTTACTTCGACCTGGATCCGTAAGTTAAAGCACAGTGTGAGAAAACGTCGATACATGTACTCGAAATATTTTCTCAAACGGCCGAGCGTTTTCGGTGTGTTTGGTGCAGGTCTGGCCGCTACCTTGTGAGCGGAGACACGGAGGGAGTGATATCGGTATGGGACACGCTCACAGCGCCTCCTGATGGGAATGAAGAGGTGCTGAGGCCCATGCTCCAGTTTCAGGCTCATACAGACTGCACTAATGGCATCAGGTATCACACTTCTCCACTGCTTGATCATGTATTCAGTACAAACCTAATATCTTGTTTTCTTTAAGAATTAAAGAGAAGTCTAATAAGCTTCAGTGGGATAACTCCTCAATTCAGTTTGTCTGAATATTTGATCACAGATATGATCTCAGCCTGACAGGAAATGAGTCCGCTCGTGTGTGTGTTGATAATTCAGGATGTCTGTGGAAATATTGTAGTGATTTAATGTTGGCTATGAACTTCAGCACATGCCTGAATTAAAGTGCAAGAGGACAGGGGCTTTCTTAATCAACAGACAAGCCGAGACAGCTCCTTGTCCTGATTGGTTGTATCTTAGTGGCCCACAGATTTATTTTTATTTCTTATTTACAGAGACTGTTTCATAGAGAGCCTTGAGCTTTAACAAGATATTTTTTGACATCTATGCAGAGAACTTCACCAAATATTCCAAAAAGACTTCAAAATCACCGTTTGCCTGAAATTCATGTAAAATATGCACTATTTAAAAGCTTAGGGTGTCTTAATATGAATAAACCTTCCCAGCGCTTCCCCATCGGTTTGTGCCCTTGGTATAATAGAGACCTGTCTCATTTAAATCGTTCTCTTTTTTGCATTTTTTCCCCCCTAGTCTTCATCCTTTTATGCCGTTAGTGGCGTCCTGCAGTGGTCAGCGTCAGTTCCCGTGGCCTGGAGACAGCGATGACTCAGAGGAGGACAGGATGATGACATCCAGCGACATCAGGGAGGACAATGGGCTGGTGCTGTGGTGGGCAGGACCACTGGGTTCAACCAATGAACAGGGGCAGGGAGAAGGGAGCAAGGCTTGAGAACTTGTCATCTGTAACTGCTACACGTTTTGTGAACTGGACCAAGATTTACAAACTGCCTGGTTGCAGTAACGACTCTGAAAGGAATTTATATGTGGTGTATAACGTCTTTCAGAGACAGTCTTACGGATGATGAGCTAAAGACTTTATTGATTGGTAGAGAAGATTGTAATGTGTTTTGAGTGAGCTCTTTCACAGATTTTGATGGTAGAGAAAGGGAATATAAAAGCTCAATTAATAAAAAAAAAAAGTGAAGGCTTAAGCCAGGCAGTGAACTTTTTTCAGTCCATTAGTGAATTAGTTCAGTTTAACAAGAGCAAAGACTTAATTTTTTTTTTTTTGGGTAAGGGAATTGAATTCTCTTTAGTGCTTACGTTGCACTGATTGCTCCTCAGTAGCAATTGTACTTTTTTTTTTTTTTTAACTTGCAGTATTTGCTGATTGTCTGTGGCAACTGTGGGGGGGGGGGGAAGCCTTTCTCCTCTTTTGAGAAATTGAGAAGGACATTTCCTTGAACAGAAAGTTTCTTAAATGGCCATGTTGGGTGATAAGAATGGAAGCAAACACAGAATTATTGCTTGGTATTCTGTGTACTTTCCCCTTCACCGCTCTCCCAATCTAATTCTTCTGCTCGGGTGAGACGCTGCTACATCCATTACATCTTCTGTGCGTAGTGCGGCCGTGTACATCTGTAAATCATTTTCTAGTCAATGATAACATGTATGCAAGGACCAGTTTTTGAGAATTTTGCTTTGCTCTACAACCCCAGTGAGTCTGGATATACACTCAGATTTTGGGTGACAGTTGTGAATGTGGGTATGACTGTCTTTTGTAGGACATACACTGATCTGAATTTAATCAATCATCCCACATATGCTGTTTCCAGGGGGCTATGTGTAGATTGTAATTAGCTTTATAAAATTCTGTCTCTTGAGCCTGCTCATTAAAGGTGCAGATTGACATTTTTAAACCTGCAATAATAAGACACTTTTGAAAAACTGATTATATTGTCAGGCAATTAATCTTGACACGTTTGAGTATTGTCTATATTTTGTGAACATTCTTTGTTTCAGGTTTGTGGATAAATGAACTGTAGGCTCTAACTCCAGCTGGAACAGAGCTGCTCAGGAATACTGGAGATGCAGAAATGCCCATACTAATACCAAAAATGTTGTATTTTTGTTTAATTGTACTTGGTCTGGGGAAAAAAACTGTACCGGTGCGTTACTGAATTACTGAAGTCTTTCCATCCATCTGTTATCTATACCGCTTATCCGTCAGGGTCGCGGGGAAGCTGGAGCCAATCCAAGCTGACTTTAGGCGAGAGGTGGGATACACTTTGGGTTAACATGTCACCAGTCTGTCTCAGGGCTAACACCGAAACGAGCAACCATTCACACTCACGTTCACACCTACAGGCAATTTAGTGCACCCAGTTGACCTAATCCACTTGCCTTTGGACCGTCTTTGAACTCCACACAGTCAGCTGGCAGGTTCAAACCCACAACCTTCTTCCTGTGAGGCGACAGTGCCTTCCCATGATTCTTCTTAAATACCTCAATTCTTTAAACGGTATCCCACAAGTCTGGATTCATAGACATTTTTTCTTATATGAAATTTAAGAGGATATCATCTCTGCATGTAACATCAGTTCTGATATGTTAAGAGACGTTCAGTGTATACACAAGTCCAAGGCTGTCAATTTAACTATCTGTATTTAAATAAATAAATGCCTATCGATCCAGACTTTGGGGACAATAATCCCAGACTTAAAGCCCACTTTAAACAGGTCTGGGTGAATGAAGTTCCTGATTCCGTCAACAAGAGGCACTGTTAAGGAAACGATCAATCAACGCACAAACCAGCTAAATTTAATTGGTATCTCTCTTAGCAGAGCTGGTGTTTTATCAGTATATTGGGTTATCTGTTGTGTTTCAACATTTTGTGCCAAAATCTTGCATATGTTTCTTTAATATGTGACTACGTAATGCATATAAGTTTAATAAGCACAAACATTGACCCACAGCATATTAAATAACCTGCACTGTGGGAGGTAAGTCACGCAACTTTCCAACATACACGCTTCACTAACCACAATCACAAAGGTTCAATGCTAAGCAGGCTTCTCTTGTGCTGTCCGAGTTGCTTAGTGACCAATTTCAGAAAGGGTGAGAGGAAGTGAGTAGAAAGTCAAGTGCCCTAGAAGAGTAAAGGCACTGGAGAGCAGACTTTTAAACTCAACACCCAAGGAGACGATGTTCAGCAAGATCAGGACTTGCATAGAAGACACATTTTAGGAATGTGACGCATACATCAGGTGCAATACCAGTTATAGAAGGCTTTAATAGCAGAGGAAGGAAATGTAAAAACTAAATAAATAAACCAAAACTCTAACCAGATTGTTGCTCTTTTGATTTTGTTCTTAAGGGAGTTACTTCAGTTTAATTTAATCAGGGTTTTAAAAATAGTATTCCCATAAGAGTATAGCGGCTTGTGGAAAGAACTTTCTTAGCTAAACTGAACTCAGACTTAGACTGCCTCCAATGCTAATGTAGTGTAACGCCATGAGTACGCAACCTGGGGTGTGGAGACCCCCAGCGGTCCATGACGTATATCCAGGGCCTCCCTGCCTGTACTGTGACTTCATATCACATGGCAGTGGTGGAGCTTATTATCCCCTAGTATCACGGTTGTTTTTATGTAGCTATTGTAACTGTAAGCCTAATAAACAGGCCACTTGAAATGAAATGTGTTCATCTAAAACTCCATAATTATAAAACTATAAAAAAGATTCATACTATAAAAAGTATGAATAATACTTAAAAATGTTTCATTTTAAAATTAAACCTTAAATTTGGTAAACCCAGGAAGTGCTTTTAACATAAAATGGTTTCAAATCTATATCTGTAGGATTGGAAAGTTAAGGAACAAAAAGCTATAATGGCTTGAATGCATTTATATAGTGGTACATATTTGCTCTATTTTTCTTAAACGTTAACCAATATTGTCATCATAGGAGGTAACTGGAAATTCTTTTACGCTGAAAGAGGTCCATGGCTCCAAAATGTTCAAGAACCTCTGGTGTAATAGAGTCTGTACTCCTCAGTAGTAATTCTCTTTTGCAACACTTTGCGTTTTACAGTTTGATCTCACACATGTTATTGTGTTTGTCACCTGTTTTCTCCCCCTTCTTTCTCCCTCAGTCTCTTTCTGTCCATACTTCTTGCTTCTCCCACACACTTAAGAAACTTTTGCTGTGTCTCAGCACTTCCACAATAGCATGTTTCCGACTGGAAGGCAGAACAGAACATTCTCTTCCTTGTAACGACCTGAACACAGCCATACGATGACAGTCCCCTAATTGCTAGGCTCCCTCTCCAAAGCTAGACAAATGACTGTGGCATTTTCAAGTGCTGCATACGCCCCCTTATCTCTGTGACGGCCGGGAGTTCGGCTGACTTTCTCCAAGCACCCACTCTTTTCGACCTGCCCTTTCTTCAGCCTGGGCATAATTGTTGTTCTTGTAATATAAAAAGGTAAAAATTGAATTCTTTAGCACTAGGATAGAAGTCTACTGGTCTACTACCTCCACCACCATCAGGGATGGTCCTGTACACTTCAGTCCCACATTCGGCCAGCATTCTGCTGTTTTTGGTGGTGATGTTGAAGCCCAGTGTTGAGTTAAAGAGTCCTGGGTCCTAAAACTTGTAGGAGCTTTTCAACATAATTTCTGCTAATTTCAGAAAATATATTAGCAGTTCCCATTCCAGGTCCTCTAAAGGATCACAAACCACTCCGCATTTTTGTTCCTGCCTTAAATATACTGGAGGTATTTAATCAATCACCGAGCAACAAATGTGAGCTGCTTCTGTTTCTGGAATACAGAATATTTCTAAAGATAACCATATGAGATTTTTTTACATTTCCAAGAACTCATAAGGCCATAACTTCTCCTTACATCCTACTGGCTGTCAATAAAATATTTGTGGTGCCCTTGGCTTTGCAAGTGGGAGGAAAAAAACAAAAACAAATGTGGACCACTGAAATCCAACCCATCAGGACATCGCTATGTTCTTGTCAAGCTCTCGTTCCTGCACTAGCATTTAGGCATTTTAGGATTTTTACCTTTTATTACGTATTTTATTACGCTGCTGTAATAATAGAGGCTGATTCACTTATTCACAGTACTTTTGTTCTTTATTCTTCTACACCTGTACATTGTAATGATTTATGATCTCAATATTCACCCAGAAGAGGATGGGTTCTCTCGGGATTTCTTGCTCAACTTGTCTGCTGTCACCTCTAGTTTGCTCATTAGGGATCTGAATCTACTTGAGGATTTCTATAAAGCTGCACTGTGATAATGTCTATTGTTAAAAGCACTATATAAATAAAATTGAATTGAAATGAATGTAATTCGGTGGCACAATTAGCATTGGTACATCACAGCTACATTCACCTCCCAGAAAACATGTCAGTAGGTCAGTGCTGTCCAGTCTTATCTGCAAAGGACCAGTGTGGATGCAGGTTTTCATTCTAATCAAGCAGGAGCTACAGCTGTATCTACCTGTTGGTCTTGGCTTTCAGTAGCCTCAAGTGTGGCTTCTGTTTGGTTGGAGTGAATACTTTTTTGGATTCCTCTGCAGTAGGCGGATTCGTAATACTAAAGTTTCCTAAATATGAATGTTTACATTTATTATTATAAAGCAAAGCAAATTATGGGTGTGTGTGTGTAATGAACATATAAATATGAATAATTAGCATTATTAACAATTGATACTGATGGCTGAATAATTACTGTTATATTTTAAATGACCTGCTAATCCCATGGCATGGTAATATTTTATGCGAGGTTGACAATGTTGCTTCAATACTGGTTTTACAATATTACACACCTGTTACACATTATACTACACCTCTTAGTGAGGACACTTTATAAATGTGTGTGTGTACGTGTGCTTGTGCACGTACATGGTGCCCTGTAATGGCCTGGCGTCCTATTCAGGGTGGTTCGCATCCAGATTCATGTTCAAGATCCACTGCAACCCTGACCAGCATAAAATCCAATCAAATAAACCTGGCAGTTTTGGGGGCTTCGTTTTGTATGTAACACCAAAGAGAGGGCATGTATTTGTTTAAGTTTCAAAACAGATCATTTTCAGCAAAATTGCAGATGCCACATTTAATTGCCTTTTGTATTTGAATGGTTAACACAGAATGACTAATGACTAGTTTAATGAGTGTGATTGGTTTCTGAAGCAGTGAACTTTGTCCTTATTGTACTAATATTTCCAAGAAATTAAAGAGAATTCTGATCCAGTTTGCTCTGCATTCACTAATTATGAACAGCGTAACATGGTCCCAAGCTTGCCTTCCAGCAGGAGATGGACTGAAGGCTATGACGGCAGTTAAGGAGCTGCCATTGTATGTTTGGAGCTGTGAGGAGACCTTGCGTAATGGTCTGTAATTGCTTGTGTAATTGCTCTCTGGGGATAGTGAACAGCAGCCAAGGCCTGAGACTGATCTCATCTTCAAAAACTGAATACATTCAACCCTGCCAGCCCTGATCATCCATCGTTCTCTTTCCTTCTCTCTCGATCCCTCCCTCACTCCATCTTTCTGGGTTTCCACCATATCTCTGTCTCTCCTTGTCTATGTTTCTTTCTCCCTTCTGTCTCCCTCAATCTTTCCCACTAATTCATCATTTAGGTCCACCTCCTTTTCAGTCTCGATCTGCTCTTCTTGCCATTTGTCTGCCTCTTGTTCTCAACCGATTTCTCTTACTCTGTACAGAGGCATAGTGTTCAGTTACAGGCAGCCCTGCAGGTAGACCTGTAGGCCCAGCTCAGGCCTTTATGTCTGGGATGGAGGACAGGTAGTGCAGGAATCCTGCAGGAGAGTAAAGGAGGAGATTGCCTGTATGCAGCTTGACTTCTGAGCATATGGTTGCAAGCAGAAATCCTATAGGTTGACATGACTAGAAGTGAACACCATTTTACATTATTGTAGTTTGTTACTGTCCTTTAATTGAGAATACTTGTAGCCTTAGTCAATTACATTTCCAAGAAAACTTTCAATTTACAAATCTCCAAGATTTCTTTCTTTTAAATGGCTACCAATACAATAAATCACTTTTAATCACACCTTAATTATTAGCTGTATTTAAAAAAGACATGTACAGTGATGTGACAGGTAGCATTGTTGCCTCACAGCTCCAGGGACCCCAGTATAATTTTGATCTTAGTGCCTTTGTGGAATTTTGCAAGTTCTCTGTGTGTCTGCATGGGTTTCCTCCAGATTCTCCTAAAATCATGCCAGTAGGTGGACTGCTTACTCTAAATTGCAGTTAGGTTTGAGTGAGTGTGGAGTGTACAGTATGTGTACATGGTGTCCTGTCCTGCAATGGACTGGCAACGCATCCAGGGTGTATTCCTACCTCATGCTTACTGTTCCTAGGACAGGCTTGGGCAGGATAAGGTGCTTACTGAAGATTAACTTATAATTTCACTTATTTCTTCTAATTTCAGTCAGACACTTTTGAATCTTTAGTCGAGTATATCACCTTGACTTCACTTCCACTTTCAACTGAATACAATTTTGACACCATACCCATATTTCTATACTTTTCCCAACTCTGATTTGCATAAAATTATAAATATGTGTACATTACAGTTAAAAATCTCAGATCTTATGCAATGGTAAAATGCTGCACACGAAACAACAAACGTATAAGAGTAACATCAAAAAAATATTTTCAAACAAGTCAACATTATCTGAGATACTTTTGTAGTCTATTCAGTGAAACACATCATTCATTCAAACATTACTTGTTGAACACAAGTCTTTGGCTTTGAATACGGTGATCGTATTGCATTCCAGGGCACGGTCTTCTTTGTTGGTCACTGAGGCTACATCTATAGGGTATGCAAAGAAATAAGTATCTAGGTCGATTTTGCTTTGGTTGTCAGTCATCTGATCCCTCTGTGTGTGATTCCCTGACTCTCTCTCTCATATACACTGGAACGTTTGAGGGAGTGTGTATTGACAGCATTCCAGATTGTAAGGGAGGAGTGCACGAGTGAGGCTCAGAGGGAGAGACAAAACCTACAACACAAACATACGGAGGAGATATCTCAACTTCAGGACAGGCAAGAGTGTGAACACGCACACACACATCCTTCTCTGCTCCATATAATACCTTACTGAAGCACTATTTCTTCATTAGTGTGTTTCACTTGGCTCTCTCTGTCTCTGTTGCTCTCATTCTCTCTGTTCCTTTCTCTCTCTCTCATTTTCACTCTCTCATCGCTTTTCCTCATCATTTTTCAAATGTTGTTCTCTATTATTACTTTTTCCATGAATATTTCTGTTACTTGTGTCCTCATCCAACTTTCTGTAGTGTGATAACTCAGCTAGTTTAAAAGTGTATGTGTGTTTGTGTGTGCATGCATATGTGTATGTTGTGGGCTGCAGCAGCTGCACAACAGTCTGGATGGAGTCTGTAGGGAGTGGATGCGGTATGAGGCAGAGCTTAAGGTCAGAACTCATAACGAGGTCATCATGAATAAATGAACAGCTCCGAAATGGGCCTGGGTCCAATGCAGCATCTGCACCTCACTAAGCTGACCAGCACAACCACAGACCCTCTCTCACACTCTCAGTTTGTGCCAGCACATCTCTTGACTTTTATTTCCTGTTAAACTTGCTGATATCATTGCCTTGGCTGCAGCCCTTCAACCCGCTTCTCTGCTCTCTCTCTCTCTCTCTCTCTCATCCAAGGTGCTGTGGCCTTCTCATCACTGATATTTCCAGCTTGTGGTTGTTGTCGTTTTCCGCCTGTCCAACTCTGTCTGCATCTGCTATAACGCTCACACTAGGCTGCTGCGCATTCATTATTTCTCTCTCTTTGACATATTTTCACATCTCTCTCTCTCCATTTCTCTCTCAGAATGTGCTGGCGAGCTACAGGCCGTTGGTTTGTCTGACTTGACTCCTCTGTCCACTGACTGTAGCTCCAGCATGCGTGGAGAACATTCACTGCACTCCATGCAATGTGACAGGTTAACGTCCAAATTACGTATTCCACATGGAGACCTCAACTAATCATGATGTCCCGACATAACATCCATAGAACCTCTCATTAAGCCTACACAGTGCCATTTCGTCTTTGTTCTGTTGAAATATTACTTCAACCGTGAATCATCTGACAGTTTTACCTTTACCCACAGGTCGCTGTCCTGCACATATTAGTTTTGTCCCTGCTCAGCTAACTGACAGCCCTTCGTGAATTAAAGTGGGTTTATTAGAGCAGGGAAAACACCAGGATGTGCAGTTTTCCACGTTCACGGTTGTCCTTAACATTGCCTTGTCGAGTGAAGGAGGGTGTTGTACCTCATTATGTCCACAGGGTGACACTCCAGGCAAAGCTTTCCAGCTTCATTGCTTCACTCCCCATTATCCAGTGCCAGTTTCAGATATAATGTAGTTAGTGTGTTACCTGTTACGTCTATTTGCTGACAACTAACACGTAGGTGTGACACCCAGGGAAAGTGTGGACAGAATAAACGGTCGTGCGTTTGACTTTATTAGCATAATAACATATAGGATAGTGTAGCCTATATATATGCCGCAGGTTAGCCTGTTTGACGCCTGGCAGCAAACTCATTAGTATAAATAGTGTTAATAGACTATGACGTGCACGTTTCCGGTGGGTCCACGCGGGGGCGCACTAACGCTTTAAGGTGTTTCTGTAGAGTAGGCTGTAACCTGCTGTTTTATTCTAGTTTCTTTTTTAGTACGGTGGTTTTGGACGTGTACGTGTGGATTGTCAGGATGGAGCAGAATACTAAAGGGTTGGTAGAATTGAGCCGGCTGGATAACACCAGGATAACATGTAACGTTTAATAAAACCCAAAAGAAAAATCCACTCCGTTAGTGCGGCCGCCAGCCGGAAGATAGGGCTTTCCCCCTTTCCCCTCCCTCTCCTGTTCTCCAACAAGTCAGTCTGTCAGCGAGCTAGGACAAATCTCACCACAAGGCTTTTCAGCAGCAAGTGAAGGAGACAGGAGCACGGAGCGCTCTACTAAAGCCATAACCCAGCGGGATTTAGCCATCCAGCACCACCGCGCACTCACTCTCTGCGTTCTGCCTCTCTGCTAAGGGCATTAATCGATGTCCTAGTGTTTAAAAATTAATTTCTACTTTCTTTCTTGTCTTTTTCTTTTCTTTCTTTTTTTTTTTTTTTTTTTTTTTTTACTTTTGCATTCACATGTCCACATCTGAGACCTGCACGTCAGATACGATCGGTTTCGTCGGAATCCAGTGCGTAAGAAGGAGCCGGAGTGAGTGCAGGGCTCAGTGCGCTGAGGAATTACTCTTATAGGAGAGAGCAGGAGAGCAAGTGGAGGAGAGAAGAGAAGAAAAATAAGCAGAGGAGGAAGGAAAAAAAAGGCATCGGCGCGCTTTGCTTTCTGAGAATGTAACTTTGCGAGGCCAAGAAGCGCATTTCGTTTCAATCACACATCCATCTGTTCTCGTGCAGTGATTTTTTTTTTGGTGCGCGCGTGTGTGTTTTTTCGCATCCTGCATCATCTCTTGGAAGAAAAACGCAACAGAAGACGGAAAGGACGAGGAAAAAAAGAAGAGGGTAATGGGAAAGAAGAGAGATCTTGCAGCCGAAGACAGCGCGAGAATTTCAATACAATTAGACTCTTGCCAGTTGTAAAGCTGACGAACCCGGATTAAAGAGCGACTTTGTGTCAGGATTGCTGCTGTTAGTGGAGTTTTCTTTCCACGACCGACCGAGCACAGACTTTTGAGGAAAGAAGATAAAGCCAACAATTAAGACACAGCTACTAGTTTAGTCGTTTGGGGGGGGGCGGGGGGCTTTCTGTCTGTAAAGTGTGCCTTTGCAGAATATTTAGTGGGATTTCATCTGCTTCATCTCAAAAAGCGGATAATCCAAACTCGACATTAATAAACCGTGCAGGGTTTATTGTGCCTTTGGTTTTGTGTTGCTGTCCATGCGGAGACACTGCACCTTAACGCACTGACGTTAGGATTCCTCCTGTAGCCTTACTGAGCTTTAGGCTTTGTTCCTGAAAGCTTCCTCCTACTGTGTTTTGGGGGAAAATCTTCTTTATCCGTATGATGGGGGAACGCCGACCGGGTTCTGGGCTGGAAATGGCGAGTCCGAGCTGCGCAAACGCGCTGGGATTTCTCCTCATATTATTGGTGGATTTACTCGGAATCACGGCGACGAACATGGAGCCAATCTACTGGAACTCACTGAACAAAAGGTAAGAGCCCAAAAACTAAAAGCCACCACGGCACGCAGCGTAGACTACAGGCTGTTTATTCTCCGCTGCTTAGTGAGATTTAAAGTGCCCTAAATCCCTTCTAACGCTTGGTCTCTGAAATGCGTCTCCGGGTCCTCGGATATAAAGAAGTGTCAGGCTGTGTTTAGACAGACAGGTCAGGAAGGCTGCACGAGCGCTGAGCATCAGTGCACACTCGTAAACGCCACATTTCATCCACTGTAGACGGCTGGGACGTTTAACGACACGTTTATGGATGCGTTGGCTTTTATAGCTCATTTAGATCCTGTCGCTTTGCATTACAACTGTATGAAGCATACACAACGCAAACATTTCTGCGACTGCACAGGGCGACCCCTGCCTCAAATAATCCTCATAAGCTATTTGAAACATACTTATTTAACACCAACAAACAAAAAAAAAACACCCTAGCAACAAGGCCTGTCCATCTTATATGGGTATTTTTTAAATGCAGGCAACTAATTCATTTCTTTTTATTAGTTAGGCCTCTACTGCGCTGCTTGTAAGGTTACTTTATATATATATATATATAACTAGATACAATTTTATGTCTAAAAATATGCAAGTATAAAGTGTACACACATTTGCCAATGAGGAAAAATAAAGTCCTTTTGCGCGTGAATGAAAAAAGTGCGCTTCAGCCTCACGCCGTTTGGATTTACTTTTCAATCCCCTCCATTGCTAAAGCAGGAAGGAAGGCAAAGGTCCAGCGAATGGCATGATTACATTATGTGGACTGCTTTAGGCTATCAGAGACTTTGACCAGGATTTACGGATCGTTTTGAATCAGCACAAGCAAACACAAAATACACACGTCGAAGCCACACACTAGCTAGCTAGATAGCTTAATGTCTGTATAAATAGACAACACAGTTGTAGGGTATGACAATTAGTAGGCTATAGTGGAACAGTTCCTGGCCTAACTGGAATTTTTTGGAGGGATGGTGGGCCAGACCATAATGGATATCAACCCCCTACACACACACACACACACACACACACACACCCTTTTGTCATTATCCGCTTGTTTAAGTGGACACCCGGCGTCGTGGGACTACTTCTAACTCGGCATGTGGGTTATGAGGGGCTATTAGCCATGCCATGGCGCTCCTGAAAGACGGGTCGCATTTTTAATGTGGGGAGAAAGAGTGTGTGTGTGTGTGTGTGTGTGTGTGTGTGTAAGGGGGAAGGGGGGGAGACTCCACGCTTTCCTGCGTGACCCGTTTATTGCGTGACTCAGAATGCGCGGTGATTAGCGCAGTTTAGCAGCGGTGCTAGTTTTCACACTACAAAGTGTTTCACTTGTTTGATTTCACACAGCTCAAACCATTTCTCTTCTCTTTTTCCTTTTATCATCTCTTTCTCAATCTGCAGCCACACACACACACACACACACACACACACACACACACACACACACACACTTGTTGGGTGTGAGTCACTGAACACTGCACAGGCCAGAGCACGCCACTTAGATTAAAAGTAACCATATGCAGGTCATTCTGGCCTGTAATTAATATGACCTTAATGTGACTAAAAGCAGCCATATGGAGGTCATTCTGGGCGCTGCGGCATGTGTAATTATGAACCTGACACCCCTTTACCTTATTTTCAACTACGGTATTCTGGGATGATTATATTTCCTCTTTATCATAATTTGTCCCTCTTCTTTCCTTGACCTCTCCTTATTCCCCAATGTGATGATCCTGTTATTCCATGTCCTCATTTAAACCCACATGTAGCATGTAGCGGTTAATGATCACACTCAACCAGTAGGGAGAGAGGGATGAGAGGACCAGAGTGGAGGAGAGCAGCAGGGGGCATCCTTCCATGTGCAGAAATCAATATCGTTTAAGCCACGGATGTCAGGATGAGTTAGGCTTAAGAAAACGCAAGTGCAGCACAGTGATCACCTTGAGGACGACTGCCGAGGGCGAAACAAAAATCCATGTGGGCCAAAAGTGTCAATTGTAGACACTGAAATTGAATAAACCGTCACAATTGATATTGGACGACGTGGCTTTGGGCTGCGTTGTGGAGGTGTCTGACAATCCAAGCAGACTAATCATGTAGGTCTTGTGTTTGCACTAATGGGAGATCAGTGACTCGAGTATTAAAGGGTCTCGACATTGGCTTTGCCTTCTGACCTGCTGACCACTAGTGTCCACATTATTCACCATCAGGGGTGACCAACTGGAGTCATGGAAGGGTTTTGGGCCACTGAATTTTTTTTTTTTTTCAGTATCAGAGTATCTGAGGAAGAACTGTAACAAATCTCATCTCACCGTTTTATCCATATTTATTTTGTAGGCAGAGTGTGAGATTGACTTATGAATAATAAATTGTAGGGATTATCCTGAATAAAGGTACACTCCTAGAAAAAAAGGGTTCTTAAAGGGTTGCTTAAGGAGTCACTAAATAATTAAGGATTTTAGCTTCCTGAAAGGGTTGTATTTAAAAATATTCTGACGGGGAAACACTCAATTGTATTGTTCTACATATGACACGCTTAGAACTTTTAGGGCTCTGCCCAGCGGGACAACCGAAGAATGCGCAATCGTGTTTAAGGAAGAACCCGACCAGTTTTCATCATGTCAATCATGATTTGTAGTCTCATTTCACAGCACAAACCAAGTGCAAGTCTCAGAGGTCCTATGTCAATAAAACAGCACATTGGTACAGCTTTTATGTGCAGTATTATTGGTACAGCTTCTTAATGGCTACATGTCATCAAAACTGGCTTCACACCTACTGTTTTGGATATAAACCCATTAGATCGTACTTCTGTTGATATTTTTTTAAAATTCAGGGTTAAATAATTAAATAAAGTGTGTGTCCTAAGGCTCAGATAAGCCGTTGTGTATTTTGTTAAATGCATTCAGGGGTTGCATGCGTGTCACCATCCTGTTACTGCTGGTGGTGACTTGTATTACAACTATTTTCCCTCAAACGCATTAACATTTAATCCCCTCCAGATTCTCAACAATTATTTCATAGGCAGCTAATTAGCTCTGGATAAAAGGCTGGGGATTGAGGCTAAATGTATCAACAAGAGGTTAAATAGAGAGGATAAAAGCGAGAGACAGAAGGTTTGGAGAATGACTTGGAAGCATGGAGAAACAAAGCCACAATGTCAGTGGGTCAGATTTAAAATCCAGAGAGCAGTGGTGTTTGTTTCTGCCAGAATGAGATCATCATCTGTACAACATAAAAGCACAAACTAGCATGTTTTATAATCATGCAAAAAAATAAAAAAGTCTTTAAGAGGCTCCTTGGGTCAATTAAATATTTTTTAAACTATATTTGGGAAAGAGAATGACAATAAAAAATAAAGTCAGAGTGGATTAATGAATTACTGGAAGGACATTTTATGGGCCTTGTATATAGCTTTGAGTTTGTGCAGCATCATTAATTTGCATAACTGAATTGTATTGGAGTTGATCTATTGTGGCTTGAGGACTGAGGCCAATTTCTATTAAAGCGCCATGGTCAAGGCAAATTAGGTTTTTATTCTGTTAAAGCAAAGAGTGCAACAGTGTGTAGCATCATCTAAATCTGTAGGGAGAAAAGCTGTACGTGTGTTGCTATGTGGCTAAATTAATCTTTGGGTGGGTGTACGTGTGTGTTGAAAATAGTGATGTTTCAGCTTTTCTATTGTTTAGCGCCTGTCTGAGGCCCGTGCGACGCGGAGTCATGTGTGTGTCTACATGTGTGTGTGTGTGTGTGTTTGCGGGGCTCCTGGAGGCTTTACGAGCTTTCAGCAACAGGAGCTGTGAAAATGGCTCTCAGCTGATGTGGCAAAATAACTGCATTGTGCCAGCCATCCGGTCTCACACGCACGCGCACGCACACGCACACGCACACACACGCGACTGTGTAGATACCAGTGAAAAAACTAGGAGTGCGTTTATGAGGTCTTTTAGACACTTGTATCATAACACACGCAGATATACACAGATATAGATCGTGAGATTTCTAAAGCGACTGTGGTAGATGAGACACATTATCTATTATATGTGCTCCCACACACACTGATGCAAAGCAGTAAACACTGCCACTTGTGTTGCGCTGGGCAGAGCTGTAGATGTGAGAACACCCTGGAGGCATGGCCTTGTGTACCTTCGCTGCATGCTGCTCGAGAGCATGTGTGTGGTCCCTCGGACTGTCTCTCATCGACTCGCTGTTTGTCTCTGCGTGAGTGCGTGCCTAGCAGCCGCTAGCCATCAACCCCCAGACAGCCGGCCTCTTCACCCCAAACCATAACAATCAAACTTGGATGAGCAGAAGTCGTGTTAAAAGAGAGGAGCCATGGTCATCCTGGGGGTTTTTTCCAACTCTTTTTTTTTTTTTTTTTCCGCTCACGTCGCAGTGCAGCAGTAACGTTCACTCATAAAGAGGACCAGAACCTCTGAACCACCTGCTATAGATGTTATTACAGTGTCCTATTTTTCTCTCTCTTTCTCTCATGGCTAATCCCATCCTCGTCTTCGAGGTCACATAACTGTTCAGCAGGACACCTTAGCACTGCCCTGCAGGAAAGTCTCTGTGTGTGTGTGTGTGTGTGTGTGTGTGTGTGTGTGTGTGTGTGTGTGTGTGTGTGTGATTGCTCTTTCTTTCATTCAGTTAGTTCACACAGACCGCCCCGCTAATCAGGATCATCCTCTTTGCCACCATCCGGGCCAGCCTGGGTCAGACTCAAACTCTTTCTCTCTCTCTCTCTCTCTCTCTCTCTCTCTCTCTCTCTCTCTCTCACACACACACACACACACACACACACACACACACACACACACACACACACTGAGTGCTCATGTGGAAATAAGGGAGGGGAGACAGCAAATTTCTTTTGCCTTTCCATTCCTCTTTCTTCTATTGCTTTTCCTCTCTTGCTATATATGTCCCTTTTTCCTTTTCCCACTCCCATCTTTCTCTTGCCTCTCCCTCTCCCCTCTGCACAGTAGATCATGAGCGCCAAGCTGAGTGGACAGTTTCAGTCGATTAGCCAGGGGCTAACTTCTCCCCACTCCAGCACACACCGGCCATATTACTATAGATTAACGTGGTCCACCCGGCCTTCCTTTATTGACTCGTCACTCCCACTGTTGCTCTCTTCCCCTCCATCTGTCTCACACCTCTCTGAGCCACTGTACCGAAGTAAGTTTCGAGACGAGTGATCAATAAGGGAATTTTCAGCCATGGGGAAGTTGCGCCTGCCTGTAAAGCAGGGGATAAATACTTCTGATGGCCTCTCAAGCTGAAGAGATGGGTGTGGTAGAGCAGGCCTGAGGCTGTAAAAGTGTTCAGACTCAAAGCCCTTATTGACCGATGGCTTCACTGTTTGGCTGGCTGATTCATTAGAGCCATTATCGGGCCTCTGCTATGCACGGCTGACTCCTGAGACCTTTAGATTACAGGGAAGCACTTTATTGGCCAATTGGATTGCTACGTTAAACCTTGACATGTCCCAGCTCAACACTTCAAAGCCATACAAAGACAGACAAGTATATGAAAGGAATGTAGGGTCGCAACTTAGATTTGGCAACCGAAACCATCTTTCCAAGCACAAAGGTACTACAATTTTCGCTGCCAGGGACCTGCCTTTTCTAATGGATGGTGGTTCAGTACTGGGTACAAAGGTCTTTGACATCCGCTCAAGAATGGTACCTACAGGAATTAATGATCAGGGATGGGGTTTGAAGTGTTGTTTAATGCTGTTCGTCTATGATTATGGGTGAATAAAAAATAAAAACGTGAAAAACTAAATGCAGAGTTGTCTATTTGTGGTATTTGATTCTTTATCATGCAAAAATGTTTATTTTCCATGTAAGGTGTACCAGAACACTGAGTTTTTATAAAAAATAATTCCTAATTTTCTGATTATTAGTGTGACTTCAGAGTTTTTTTGCAACATGTATGACAGAGTGATATTTTAATTTTATGATTTTTTTGGGTGTCCAAAATAAGCAGCAATTAGGGGCCTCAGGGGTAGAACAAAATGGTGACATTGGTACTCCTCCACCTGGAGGCTCACTCCACTCAGGAACGACTTGTGCTAATTGCCTGTGCTCCGTAGCACTATATCTCTTCTGTATCACGTTCAATTTGAAGGGCCTGCTGATAAGAGTCATTAGTGGGGCAGACAGTAGTGTGCATGAGAGAGAGAGCTATCTTCCCTCTACTGGGATCTGAGTGAATATCCTGATCATAAAGATCCATATCAAGCCAAGCTTATCTCCAGCTCACTGTTCTAATGACCCAGGTGTGGGATTCCCGAATTGTAAGTACTCCAGCCCCCCAGCTGCTGCCTCCTTGGGGTGGGTTTGTGCGTCTATTTGTGCTGAGCTCAGCTCACCAGAGTGTGTGTGTGTGTGTGTGTGAAAAGCAAGGAGCCAGACCAGATTTATTTGCATCTCTCTGCTCCCTACAACAAGAAAGCCATAACCCTGCTCATTATAGACAAAAGGAAAAACGATTAGCAACGGAATGAGGGATATCAGCTTGTCTATTCAAAACACACAGACATTTATGCAGAGCTCTTCCTGTACAGAGCTCAGAGGCGTCTGGCGGCGTTGTTACAGTGATAAAGTGTCTCCTGAGTTTGACTAGAACATGATACTAGGTATTGTTAATGGCGGTGCTAAAAATACTTTGACAGGGAGTTTGTGCTTGGTGTGGATGTCTGCATGCGTTGCCAGAACACAGTGCCAAATCTGGTCTTTGTAACATCTGAGTAAATCAAGTGGGACCAATGAACTGTGTGTCTGTGTGAGAAAGACAGCTCCTAATTGTCAGTTAGGGGGGCCGGGATTTGACGTGACCCACTTGCAGAGCATGAGAGATGGTCAGTGGATCATGACCCTCTAGACTTCCTGCATGGCTTCTTACAGAGAACAGACTGAACTGCTCACAATACTGCTGACAAGGCGAGGGCGCAGTTCCTGTCCAAAGCGAGAACACTGACACTCACTCACTCTTCAGCGTATCCATCGTGCGCGGCAGCTAAAATCCCATCTCTGATGGCTCCGACGTGTCCTGACTTTGTCACCGATTGCGTTTTCCTGTATTAGGTGTAATTGAAGCCACGTTAAATGCTATAAAAGGGTATTACTGAGAAGTGGCTTATGATGCCTAAGTAGTTCTAAGAAGCCAGCTCTTGGATGTGGTGATTATAGGTACGGTCAGAACACTTTTCTAATTTTGGAGGGAAAGGTTTTCATAAAATATCTTTTCAGAGAAAAAACTCGCCCACTCACAAGGGGTAGATTGGCATGACCATTCGACTAGTCAGGAAAAGAAGGCATCGCTACTCACCTGTCAATTCTGAAAGCTCCACCTCTTCCACTAGCACTTACATGTTCCTTAGTGTTAGTGGTTTTGGGCATGGCATTGGAGGGACCCCTGACAGGAAGCGCTGTATTTATTTAAATTTTAAATAAATTATAAGTTTTAAAAACAACTAGATTCATCTCCTTCTGCCAAAATCGCTGACTACTTTTAAGTGTCTTACGGAAAGGGAAGTAGTAAAAGCACGGCCTCTGGATCGGGATGAGGCCTAGTTTTGAGCTGCTTTCAGAACGCCCCCGTCGCTCACAGAGGCAGCTGCGAATCATTATTCTAATGCTTTTTTTGTCTGAGTTGGACTGCTTTTGGTAGAAATGAGAACTCTGTTGGACGGAGTGCTGCAGGCGAGAGCGGAGGAGCTCTGGCAGACGGGCTGCATTCGTGGTAAGGACTTGCAGCTCGAGTTTGGCCCACAGCCTGCTTTAATATCACTTCAGGGTTTTTTTTTTCCTGATTCGTTAAATGCATCCCAGAAGCCCAGTGCTACGCATCAGAATGCACTCTGCTTCGAGTTTTGTCTTTTTTTTCTTTCATTTTTTTTTTTCATTTTTTTGCTGTTGTTCTTTTTCTTTCCTTTCTGTGAAAAGCGTAACACGCTCATGCATGGTGGTGAAAAAAACATGCTATAGCTCTGAGTGTTGGATAGAGTCCAATGTCAGGGGTTAAATTTCCTCAGAGGCTCACCCCCCATCTCTCTCTCTCTCTCTCTCTCTCTCTCTGTATTCTTCAGTAGCGCAACACTAGTTTTTCTACCTTTGCCCCCTTTTCTCTCTTCCTTTCAGACAAAAGGGCTCTAGTTTGCAGCTCACAGGAACATGTCTCTCACACACACACACACAGTTTGGCGATTACAGTCTGCCTAAGTCAATCACAAAACACGATTCCTTATCCTTATGTGAAACCCCCCTGTGAGTGTGTTTACTTCCGTCTCCTCCACCCCGTCTATTATGTTACAGAGTTGGCAATGCTGTGCATTTGTGTGTCTTAAATTGCTGTCTGTGTTTCTTCACTTTCCTTTTTGTCTGCTCTTTCTGTGTGGTTTGACTGGTTAGTGCCAGTCTCACCATCTCTCTCTCTCTCTCTCTCTCTCTCACACACACACACACACACACACACACACTCCCCTTTTCCCTCTGAATAATTCTGATTTCAAAAGCCACACTGAATAGGCCTGATTGCCTATCAACGTGGTGTCAAAGTAATTTAGCGGCGCTTGTGAAGGTCCGCGAGATTTCAACCAGCTTATGAGCCGTTCTCTTTCCTTCCCGTCTAAATGACTAGAAAATCAATCATTCCTTCCTTACCTTTTTTCCTTTTCACCTCCTGTGCTTTTCTTGCTTTTCTTTTCACCCCCCCCCTGCATCTTTCTCTCTCTTTCTCTCTCCCTCCATCATTCTCTCTCTCTGTTGGAGGGCATCTGTAGAGCTCCAGCACCACGGGAGAGAAAACAGATGGAGTGGTTTTCTTTCTTTTCTCTGTCTCTTTCTCTCTCTCTCACTCGTGCATTTTCTTTTTCTTCTTTTTCCTCTCTTCTGAAAGAAAAAGGGGCCTGAAGAATGCCAGTTGGAGGGGGATTTGGGGGTGCCGGGTGGTGGTATGGGGGGATGGACACAAAGACACTGCAATGCCACAAACCCGGTCCCCGGTCCCTGGCTTTCTAATGCTCACGTCTGTTTGATGGATGTGTGTGGTTCTGATTGTGTGCGTTTGTGTGAGCGTGTATTGATGGTTTTTCGGCTGCAGTAGCCTTGTTTGTTTCAGAGTTAGATAGATGGTGGGCCTTTTTTCTCCGTGCTTGTTCACATCGTGTAATAACACCACATGTTTCTAGTTTCCCATGCTCTGTACACTGTCAACGTGTGTTTGCTTTGAGGTTTTAATATTAAAGTGTCTAAGGCATGTGTATGTGATTTTGACTCACTATAGCATGCTTTTTAGTTTACCTTGCGACTTTGAATGTGTGTTTGTGTGAGGTTGTCCTTGCTGAGGTTGTCGTATATTTGTCTCCTGTAATCCCACATCATGAGACGCTCACATGTTAGTGTTTAAACTAAACCTCCAACACATACCACACACGCGCACACGCACGCATAGAGGCTAATGATGATGTTGAGGCTTTCACTAAACCACTTACTCTGAACACACACACCTCAAAATGAGAGCAACTCAATACAGTCTCATGTGTCAAACACATCAATCACAATCACTGCACATCTGAGGTTCCGTCTGTGCAAAGGAACATGTTCTGTTTCTGCTAGTCATCTGTCTGTCTCTCTCTCTCGCTGTCTTTCTCTCTCTCTCTCGCTGTCTTTCTCTCTCCCCACATGGCCATCTGTAAACAGATCTAATATACTCAGATAGTCCACTTCGTACTGCTCTGTTGTTGAGAGGTCTTGCCAGCTCTCTGTCTATGTTAAGATATTGAGTTTCATTTATGTTTGGAATAGAAACAGCCTACAGAAGGGACCGCTCTTTCGCTCTATCTTTCACTCTCACGCACACACATGCGCGCACACACATACACTTTTGTCTTACTACCCTTGTGAGGACCTTCTATTGATATAATATAGCGATACGGCTAATTAATGCTGGGCCTAAACCTAACCATAACATCACCAATCAAAATAAAACCTTTCGGCTCTTTCAAGCATTTTAAATACGCAATTGCAGATAGTTTTCCTTATAAGTATACACCCCCCCACATACACACGCTCTGGGCCTTGTGTTCTTTTACCACAGGAGTGCTGTTGACTTGCTTTTGGAGGGAAATATCAGATTATGAAGGAAAACTTTGCTACCATTTTCCCCCACGTTACTGCAGCATGCTGTTCTTGTTTTGACATAGCACCTTCCGAACAGACCGACTGAGATTACAATCGAAAGACTGACCGGCTCTCGTCCTCTCAGTGTGTGTGAGGTTGTTTTGTCTGTGTGTGTGCTTTAGCTTGATTTATCCTCTTTATACTAGCATATTAAGGAGAACATTTGCAAACCAAAAACCATAAACAAAACAAAGAAACCTGTTTCTGAATGGGAGTGTTCGCCGGGCGAGAGGGAAAACAACAGAAAATGGCCTGTACCACTTGACCCTGTCTTCTGGGGGTGTGAGCGATGGGTGGATTATCCCCTGGCACTGCTCACGTGTACCCCCTTCAACGGTGGCCCAGTGTGGCGCACTCTGCTGTCAATCACTCCACAAAGCTGCCTGTTCGGGGATTAGGAGCCTCTGTTCCTCTGTGCAGAAAACTGCATACCCTCCCAATCCCCCTCTCTCTGTTTTTTTCAGCTGTGCCTCCTCTATAAAAGCTCAGAAGTTCTCCAGCTTTTCCTATTCCACAGGTTTTTCCGCCTTTCATCCCATCTCTGTCACTGAAACCTTGCTGTTTCACCTCGTCCTTCTGTTCTCTCAGGCCCTGCTGGTTCCACAGGATTTTCTGTCCTCATTTTTATTCATTCGCGGTGTTCCTCTCTCTCTTTCAGACTGTCACTCTTTCTTTTTCTGCTGTTTAATCTGTTTTCCTTCTTCTTCTAGGCTGTAATCTCTTTGCTTTTTCAGACAAGCGCAAAATCCTCTCTTCCTCCTCACTTTTTCTGGACCATGTGTCTCTCGGTGTAGACTCAGCAAGACCACTGTCCTTGTCCTTGTCCTTGCGATGTCAAGCATGAGATCTAAACATGCACATACACACGTACTGTAAAATATCTGTACACACAAATGCCAGGGTCTGGAAACTGACATAATGAAATCTATTTATTTGAAATAGACAACCCTTTTACCTGCATCTCATCACACTCCATCTTGTTCCCCTTCTCTTTCTTATCATTCCTCCTGCGTCCATCTCACTCTAGGCTATTTTAAATTAGAGCCTTTTGTTAATCATTATCGCTGTACTGACCTTTGCATTACTGATACCACAGCAGCCTACACTATGCAAATGAATGCTTTTAACAGTGCGGTTTGTAATGCTAAATTGTGTTCATACACCTGCAATAATCATGTCTTCTTAGAATAAAGCTGCTCAGCCTCGATCCTTTCTTTTTTTTTTTTTTTTTTTTTAGATCCAGTATGTTTCTTTTCAAAACAGGGATCGAGGTCGATCAGGAGGGGGAAGTCTAGTTAGTGGTTTCTTACAGGCAATTTCCAAATTTCATACTTATCATTTCATAAACCACAATGTTTTTTTTTTTTTAATTATCATTATATCCTCACCAGTTTGGTTTAATGTACGCCGTATTACATTCTATATTACACAGCATAACTCTGTACTTAGCACTATAATCACAATGTGCTATTTTCATCCTTGTCCTATGTATGCGAGAGGGAGAGAGAAAGAGGGAAGGGGGTTAGATGACAAATGGGTTATCTGTGATATCTATCTTTTTTTTCAAAATCTATTATCATGTACAGTTCATATTGGATTTGTTTCTTCGCTACTCCCCCACACATGAGATTGATGTCCTGATTAAATACACATTCTGAACGGAGAGAGAGAGAGAGAAAATGAGAATGTGGGTTCATTATAATGACAGGTTATGAGACAACACCTTTCTCTCACTTTGTTCTCTCTCCTTGGCTCTCTTTTTGTCATTTACACACACACACGCTCTCTCACACACACTGTATGAAAGTCATAATATATTTTATAGTAAAGCCACGTTAAAAAAAAAATGTCGTGATTTACCTTTTGGCCAGATGACTGATTTTAGTGGAAAAATTCATGTTATTATTTTCACATTTTTATATTACATCATTTATATGGGTTCGATATTAAATTTAGCTAAATATTAGGTACAAATGACTGTGTGTGTGAATGAAAATGATGATTTTTTTTTCTATTATTTTCTGAAAGTAAAACAATTTTCACTATCTATTGTTTGTGATACATATGCATAATCAACTGCTAATGTTCAGAAAAATATAATAAACTAAATCTTATAAGTACTCGGAATCTGAATCCTTTATATTAATACACTCTCTGAATGGTTGAATCTAAAACCATTCAGATGTAGATAGATCGCTCTTTCCTCTGCTGTCTCTCCCACACACACACACACACACACACACACACACACTCATTGAGACATGCAAACCCATAGTCAGATGCGAGCAATTTGATTAGCCTGAGCTGTTGTACTTTTCTCAGTCACACACGGCTCTGTTGGGAATTTTTAACCCTTCAGATTGGAACAGAGACAGGGGGAGAGATGGATGGAGATCCCTGCGATATTAATTACATTTCATGCAGGGAGCGAGAGAGCTGAGCTCCATACGTCCTGGCAAACTGCTGTTCTATAGTCCTGGTCTGCATAAAAGAGAGGAAAAAAAGAAGAATGTCATAAAGAAAATGGCAAAGAAAAGTAGGGAAAGTAGGATGGAGAGATAATCCCGAATGCCAATAGTGTGTCATGCTGTCGTTTTATAGTTTCGCATCACGGCAAGCCATCACTTTTTCTTTGTGTTGAACCATTTTTCACTCTCTCTCTTTCTCTCTCTCTCTCTCTAAACCTTAAGAATATCACACATTATTTCACTGTTTGGGATTTTTTTTATTATACACTTGAGCCCCTAAGATGTGTTTATGACATTAAAGGCACTGGAATAATCATTTAGGCACTTTATCCTCATGCTTAAATTCACCGTGTGTGTGTGTGTGTGTGTGTGTGTGTGTGTGTGTAGTTGGACTGAGCTCCTATCATTGGCAATGTGTTGCTATGTCTGGCACTGTGAAGAGAGGAGAGTCCCACAGTGATGGGATTATGTAGAATTACACACACACACAAACACGTACGCACACACACACAAGCAGGATGCCACACGCAGTCTCCGTAATATGGTTTGAATAATTCAATTAAATAGTCGATTGTCCTACTTGTGATTTTTTTTTTTTCCTTTTTTTTTTTTTTTTACTTCTTAATCCCGAGTTTCACTTTTAAAAGGTCTCGGTTGATTCAGTTTGACATTTCAGCACTTGACTGCTTATCAACTTGTCCACACTTTGATTGGAATTTATGTTAAATTTAGTTGATATGTAATTTCATTTGCTCATGTGTGGGTGTGTTTGCATCTGTGTGAAATTAGACTTTGGCTCTTGTGATTGAAAGGTGTATGTGACCTGCTGATCCTTGAAACACTCCCAGACCTCAGGCCTGTCTTTCTTAGACACACACCCCCAACCACACACGCACACACAAACACAGGCTCACAGATGGAAACCTTTTCACAAAGCTACCAATTACAGCCGCTTCATTCTCCACCTTCATATCTTTTTCGTGTTCTCTCTCTCCTTCTTTCCCACTCTATTTAACAAGCAATCTTGTTAATGTCAGAGCCTCTCGAGCTCCCTCTCTCACACTTTCCTACCCCATTCTCTTTTCCTCCCATATCTACTTGTCTCTCTCCTCTCCCTGTGAGAAGATTGGGCCCTGTAGAGCAGTGGGAGGGGGTGAAATGTGGAAGCACTTGCTCTGAGAAACAACAAAAGGGTGAGAGAGAGAGAGAGAGAGAGAGAGACATTGAGAGAAAGACAGAAGGGGGAACGCGTTAATGGAAGGACGGGTGACGGAGATTACAGCTCTTGTTGCGAGGGGGACATAATTGTGCAGTGCATCTGTCAGAGCAAACGTGCCGTGGGGGCGGTATTTCACAACGCACTCGTTCCTCCGTGGCAGCGGCACTTAAAGATACAGCCATACAGAGGCTATAAATATGTCTGTTCTCATGCCAGGCGTGTCAAGTGAATAATTTCCCTTCTCCGATTCAGACGTTTGCGTAAAATATTCCGCTGCTTGAAGTGCAGTTCGCCTGATGTCCCTGATCTACGATCAGTTTCCTTTGCCTAATCCCAGTTGTGACATTTATTAGAGAAACTGCAAAATGAGTCAGAAGTTAAAGAATAATTGCCACCTAGACGGTGTGTAATGTCAAAGAATCATTGCTGCCGTCAAGGAACGGAGATATTATACAAATCATAGTTCCCCAGATGTATATTGCGTCTCTGTACAGTGTTTGCTTTGCTTAATGGCTGCCCATATTTTTTTAACCACTGCAAATAAAACACCGTTTTAACTTCCAGCAGTAATCACAGGGTGGTGAAGAAAGACAGTGAACACAAAGTTTTGTGGGACTTTTGTGTGTGTGCACTGAGGCATTATCGTGGTGTGGCCCGGGTACAGGGGGGGAAGAGGGCGGACATACTGCGTTCTGTCTGAACTGATGTGTTAATTAACAGCCCCAAAGCGGAGATAATGAATAAGAAGTCTTGATTAATTGCAAGGGAGATGTGCTACTTTAAACACAGATGACGATGTGAAAGCGAAAGGTCACTCGCTTCCAAGCCTGTTTGTGTTTTGCATGGGTGTGTGTATGTGTGGTTGTGTGCGGGTATGTGAGTGTGCGTGTGTGGCTGTGTGTGTGTGTGTTTGGACAATGCTTCTGAGAAAGTGTAATTGCTGGCCATGTCCCAAGTTCCTATTTGGTTGTTAGTATTCATGTGTATTTGTATCACTACCGACTTTGTGTTTGTGTGTGTGTGTGTGTCTGATTCAGCTCCAGAAGGACATGTGATGTTTTTGTTGAACGAGGGCCCTCACACAGCCCTCCAGACTGGTATTCAAGGGATACTGCCAGGATTGCCACCTCTCCCTCTCTGGCAGCTATGCCTGTGTGCCTGTTGCCTCAGACACACACACAAGCACACACACACACACACAGTCATGCACACAAATACATGTGGGGCGGCAGGATCCAATGAGCCGAGTGTAATGTGAAACCCACAGGCACCTGTGGCTCAACGCTACAGATTTCCTAGCGCTGATAGCAGAGCTACTGGAGCCGAGCTGGAGAAAGGCGGCCATGTTTAGAGCACACAGACCATGTTTAGCCCTTTTACTATTACTCATTTACTAAGAGATTGATACTCAGCAACTGGGAAATGGCAGGAACACAAAAAAGGCTGAATTGATAGCGAATTACATTCAAGTTAAATGTATTTTTTTACAATGGTTAACTCCTCTTGGATGGTAGCTCTGAGTATAGATCGGTGTCTGGGTTCATTTGGGTAACGCAGTGCTAACTTCATAATTTCTTTACAAAATTTGTGAGTTTTTCTTATTACAGGTAGGTGATATGGGAAAAATATCATATCACAATAAACATATTCACAATGTGTAATATTTATTTTAAAATTATTGAATCTGTTTTTTAACAGAAAAATGGGTGAATAATGAATGAATAGATAAATGGTAGAATCACACTATCAATGTTGGTTATATGGTCATATCGTCTAGCCCTATTTCACAATACCCTTTTTTTTTTTTTTTTTTTTTTACTTTTCTTTTTTTTTTGATGTGGCGTCATGTATGAACTTGGGTTGTCTCATAAAATTAGCTCAGCGGCGTGAACCTGTCACATCTGATAAGAAAATTAGTAGAGGATGATGTAGTAGTAACTGGAAACCTCAGATGCTACAGGCTATGCTAGCTAGCTAACTTAGCTAATGTTAGTGGCTTTGTTAAGAGCATTGTTTGGTTGAATTGTATATTTTCACAGGTTTGGCTAATGATAAACGTGACCACGCAAACAGTGAGTGGAACACTGAAATCTCACTCACATTTCCTTGTGACAAATTTACCGTCTGTTAACTAGCCAGCTAGCTTTAGGGATCACAGGAAGCGTATTCATAAATATTCAGAGATACTGGATTTGGAGATACTAGTACACTATATATGTTTCATTATCTGTAATATTTTCTGGGTTTTTAAAACATACAAAGTATGATTCTACTTAGGATTCAAGTTAAGTAGAATCTTTTACTTCACATCTATTTCATCTCATGATATTCAGATGACATTAAAACGTAACAATGTAAAAATCTCCTCTCTCGCTCTCTCTCTCTCTCGCTCTGCTCAGATCAGTAGGGTATTGTAGGGTATTGAGCTGCGCTGATGGAGGATAAATGCCCATTGTCAGCCGAAAGAGATGAGGTTCTGAAGAAAATGCGTTTATTTCTAACCTCCCCCTTTCTTTTCGTCTTTTTTCTCCTTTTTAAAAGGATGACAAAAGACATTTTCCATGCTCTCTCTCTCTCTCTCTCCCCTCTGCCCCCTCACCTCTCACCACCTTTTTTGCTTATCATTCTTCATCACGTTTCTCCTCACCACTCTCACGTCCGACCTCTCACTCCTTCTCGTGTCCTTTCATACTTTCTCCCTCTCTGTGTATTCACCTGCCAGTCTCCTCTGTTGGGGGTCACACTAATTATTCTTCTCTCTCCCCCTTCTTTCCCTCACGCTTTTTTCTGCTCTCTGCTACAGACACCTGGCTTAACTCTGCGGGGCATCTCTCTGTTCATCCCTCTCTCCAACTTTCTTTCTCTCTCTCTTTTTTTTCCATCCCATCCACCCCTCCTGTTTGCTCTTTTATAGTCTCCTTTTTAAGCTGGAGAACATTTATTCTTTCTTTTCTTTCCTGAAGAGCATTCTTTTTATATTTCTTCCTTCCTTCTCACCTCATGCTAGCTGCTTCCCATCCAACCCAAGTATCCATTTTGGCATGCTTCAAGTTTGAGCCTCTTTTTTTCCACATCTGTCACTGATTTCTGCCTTTTCTTTATTCTTTCATCTCTGTTCATTCATCTGTCTTTTCTGCCCCTCTATTTCTCTCTCTTTTAGCTCGTGTCACTCAGTCAGTTAACATGGTAAGCGAGTTAGTGTGAATGTTTTATCCTGTGAATATGAACTGAATATTAATCAGCCAACAGGCAGAAAAAGAAGGCTTCATCTCTTCCATGCGCTGCTTCGATGCTAGTGCTGTCTCCTGACACAAAGGGGAGAAATGAGATATTTTTAGTTTTTCATATCTGATTATCATTTAATCTGGGATTTGAGGAATCATTTTAGCATGAGTGTGCATGCAGAACTCAATATTTGTTTGTGTCTTTAGAATAGACATAGTAGTACAGTAGGCGTCCCCTCACGTGACGCTTGCATGAGACATTGCATGCTGACACCTTCTTAAAAATTCGCCATGTCTCATCTCTACCCCTGCTGTGCTCCTTGTCTTTTCTTTCCTAATTTATTCCCTCATTTTATTTACCCTCAATCCCTCACTAATGCTAATGAGAGGAGCGAGTAGCTCTGATTGCGTCTGTGGTCCGTCATTCCACTCCACTCCAAGCCCCTTGAGTAGTCTCTCGCCAGAGACCTGTCCGTCAAACTTGCAGCTGTCAATCACTCGGCAGACAGGAAGTGCTCCTGAGAGGGCCAATTCAACGACGCTGATTCTATTGGCTTCAGACCTTGGAGTAAGTTTGGAATCCGCTGAGAGCTTAGTGGCTTTAAACTCTTAGGAATTTCTACCTGGTGTGAACTGTAAATTTTAGAGAAACTACAGAGAGTGTATTTCAAGAGAGTTAAATAAGGCATGCACACTATATTCATACACACAGACTCTGGCAGCCAGGAGAACAGAAATTGGCATGACGCCGTTCAATATCCTGACGGGGGTGAGAAGCAGAGGTGTTGCTGTTTCAGACCGCAGTCTCTCTCTCTCTCTCTCTTTTCCTTTCTCTCTCTGTGTGAGTGTCTGTCTTTCTCTCCACTTTCCCAAACACCTCTCTCTCTCTCTGTCTCTCTCTGTCTGTCTGTGGCTAGCTGTTGATTTTACCACAGGGCATCGTGACCCCACAGATCTACTGGGACTGCAACCTGACCACAATAACCCCACCATAGAGAGAGAGAGAGAGAGAAAGGGTGGGGAGAATGGAACGACGGGCCGAACAAGTGGGTTTAGAGAACAAAGAGAGAAATGGAGAGAGCTAAAGGCCTGAAATCACTTTCAGATGCGTGTGCAAGCCCAGCTCGGCTGATTTGTGAAGGCGTTTGGTGGAGCTGTGGACTCAGGGCCTCGGGGTGTGGAATAACTGCCTGTCGTCACTCCAGGAGACTTTCAGCTCCGAAACACACACACACACACACACACACACACACACACACACACACACACACACACACACACACACACACACGTTACATTGCTCAGTGGTTCTCCTCTGGGCCTACTCTGCTTCCTGATCTCTGCACAGAGATAATACAGAGCAAGAGCCTGACCTCTTATCATTCAGTGGTTACGCTGTAATGCTTTATTAATGATGTTTTATACCATGAAAACACTATTTGATTGGCTTCACTCCAAACATGATTATATTTTTATTCCTAGTGTTCATTAAACTCTTAGGTCAGAGATTTTGAAGCTGTTTCTTTAGTTGCCATAGAGCATTGTCAGTGTGAAAAACACCAGACATCCATTTACGACATCAGGGCTAAAATAATCTGTTCAAGCTATGCAAGTGTTATGCTCGTAAGACAAATTTGTATTACCATATTTACTTATTGGCACAACAGTTTTTATTAATGAACTTCAGAACTGTGTTAAAATGCATATTTGTTTTGTTAGTCAAATGAAAAATTTATTTTTTGGAAAATATTGGAACAAATCTAAATAAAATCTAATCTGAAAAAAAAAACCCTTCTATCTGATTAGACAATGAATGGCAGTAACGGTGATTAAACTGCACTAAAAGATAAGGAGCTCAACGTGTTCTAAAGCTTTGACTGGCAGTGTACTGTATATTCAAATTGACATTTTATATATATATATATATATATATATATATATATCAGAAAGCTTAAGATTAAACCCGGTCAGTTGAACTGACCAGTCACTGAGGCTCATAATTGTAATAACTAACTTATAACTTTAACAATAATAACTTTGATAGTGGATGATTATGATTGACATTTAGATTGATAAAATAATCGCAGACCCCACTTTAAGAAGCAACGGCTCCTCTGGGAACACAGTTTAGGTAGCTGAATGGCCTCTGGGTTTAATAGAAAAGCAATAAAACGGCATCCGGACTTTAGGTGTATAATTCTGTTCGGTGTTTATGTAAGTCATTAGAAACTGTCTAGCAGTAGAAAGTTAAGGCAGGACTTTGTGTTCAGCATCATAACTGATAAAATGTCGTTCTTATGAGTGATAAAAAGCCTTTGAGATTGTATCACTCGCTTTAAGCTACTATTTCTGTTCGGTGCATAACAGACCGACAGCTAGAGGTTTCATTTTTTTTTTTGCGTCTGGGCCCCAAAGCCATCTGGAGCACCTCTATGTGGGTGTTTATGGGTCTGGCGGATGTTCTCGGCTCCTTCAGAGCAGAAGGTCTTCAGTAAGATTGTGAGGTGAAGCTTGTGGACGTCAGGGTGATGCTTAGGCTTTGGAACTGCTCCCTGTGGGATGACGCAGTATGCGTCCTCGAGCCCACCCCGGCCCTCTCTAACCTCATCTAATCAGACTGTTAAGTTTGAGAGAGTGAGTTTAACCTGGTGCCAGCTCCCCTGAGGTTCTCACAAGCTTACACACCGAACACACACACACACACACACACACACACACACACACACACACACACACACACACAGAGACGCACAGTGTAATGCACACACCGACTGACACGGGGGCTAACGGTCAAACACCAGCTGAGCTGTAAGAGGCACTTTAGCCTTTAAATGTACCGCACTCCCCTTGAATCCACATGGAGCGAGACGGTGTGTGTGTATGTGTGTCCACCAGGCCTCTCTTATTTTCATCTGATCCTCCAACAGGCCTTACCTTTCCAAAGTGGCGTTATGGCTCTAATTACCCGCAGTGCAAATCATTCACACACACACACAGGCTGTAATTTTTAGGCCGACACTGAGAATATATAGCCATGTTACTGACAGATCCCTCAGCTTGGAGAGAATAATATATAGGAAAAGAGAGTGAGTGGCTGCCAGACAAAGGAAATGGGTGTTTAAAAAAAAAAAAAAAAAAAGATTGATACTGATTTCATATTGTAGCCTGACTGCAATGGCCAAAAAGTAAGTTAATTAGGATAGATTTCAGATTGAATTGGTGCTAAACACTTCAATGTGGTTTGAGTCATGGACAAACAGAGGAAAAGGCCAGCTCGTCTGGTGTTGGTGTGTGTTCTGTGTCGCATGGTTACAACGCGAGTGATATGGAGGAGATGTGACACCGTCGCTGCAGCAATCTGGAGCGGGGGACAGTGCGGCAGCATGGGCAAGGACACACTTACCTTCAGAGTCCCACCGCGCCACTCTCTCTCTCACACACTCACACACACGCACGCTGGCACATACACGCAGCGAGCTTTTATCTTAACCCACCTTCCTTTTGCATATGCATACTTGCACCACTCTTTAAAAAATTTCATTTATTCGATTTTTGTTTGCTTTCTTTAGTCTGCCTTCAGTCAGCCTCTTTTCTTTTTTCACTCACTGTTCCTTTCTGTCTCACACACTGATTTCTTATTCTCCCTCACTCTCCATCTCTCTCTCTCTCTCCATATGGAAACTATTACTCCTGCCGTTCTTCTCACCGCAAACATTCCAGCATCACTTCCAGCTTTCTTTGACTTTATTTCAACCTTGTATGCCTAGTTAGAGGCCTCTCTCTCTCTCTCTCTCTCTCTCTCTCTCTCACACACACACACACGTCCAATCAGTCTGACTCATTTTCTGCGTCAGAATTATCAGAATTCATAAGTTTGCCCACTGAAATCGTGATAATCGTCCACATATGAAATGGACCGCCGTGCATACAAAATCCAATTTACATCAGTTCCACATGTGAATGTGCAAGCAAGTCACTCCCCCATGGCTATGATTACAAATTAAAATGAGGTCCAGACTCAGTTATTTATAATGCTACATGACATGAGTGTACATAGTCATTATGATTATTTCATTGTGCAGTATGACGTTATTGACCCAGTTGTGTGTGTCTGATAGAGAGAAAGATGTTCTTTCCATTTCGCAGGTCTCTTTCTTGACGTGTGTCATGATGTAGATCAGGTCAGGGTTGTTCTGCTCGCTCTGCCTTTTAACACCGCGCTGTCCTAGAACTGGACTTTTCCCATTGGCCTCTGGGCCAGTAGCAAAGTTATTCAGTGGTTTTTGTTGTCTGCTTAAGAATTAATAGCTAACAGCCCTGTTTGATACTGACTGGGTATGTGTATGTGGTATGAATAACAAACACTGAAACATGGGAGTGAAAAAAGAGCACAAAGAATAGTCTGGTTCGTACCCTGTGATCCTGGGATAGGATCCAGATTACTGAATGCATGAATGAGTCTGGTTCTCAAAACCACGTAGCAGCACTATGATTTTGCGGTGCAAACGCTGCAGGACTTCACAGAGGATTTTAATACACAGATAGCATCCTTGCTGTGTTATTAGTGTTAAATTACAGTTTTGTCAGTTTAATTTCATCACTGTGTGGATGTTAATTTGTCACTGTTGTTGAAAAACCCTTTCTTAAAACCCTTTCGGAACTTCGCCTCTATCATTATGAGCTGGTTAATCAGACCAAAAGGACCAAAGTTGATCCAAGCATATCTAACGCATTAGATTTAACAGCGATGTTCTTAACGATGATGACGCCGCTGTTACATTGTCATAACTGTGACGCGCCGGTCGTCTCATAAGCTGGTGGAAGATAAATTGGTTATTTATAGGTTTTGTTAGTTTCTTCTTGGACCAGTTCTTGTGTTCAATGTCCAGTTTAAAAAACAACAACAACAACAGGAGATATGATTTATTTATCTGCTTCAACAGAAGAGAGAAGCGGGAGGAAATAAAAAAAAGAAGGATGGGTAGAGACGGTAGAATCTAATCGTAATCCTGTGGTGAATTAGGACGAGACATGAAGCTGTAACTTTCTGGTTGGGGTTGTGAAGCTCTTTGGTGGTTGTGGTCTGCTCTTCCCAACCTCAGCTTCCAGCTGATTTAAATAGGAGTCTTTTCTGGCTCGCCGACACGCTTTCTGTATCAAACGGCCGTGTCCACGTTCCTCTTAAGCGGACAGCTATCAGTCTTCCGTATAGAGAAACTCTGTATTACTGCCTAATGGGAATACAGACACTGGAGCTTTTAAACCTAGTAATACCGTGTCCTGATATTTTTGTAATTAGTTTGAACCTACTGATGGCTCCTTATCCCACACACACACACTTTCAGAGGTCCACCTCTACGCACCTGTGCACCGGACTTGCTTTTGGACCTGGCTCGAGTTGCCCATGAGGAATCTTTGTAATGCAAGATTGAAGAATGGGAGAAAGGGGAGATGGGGGGAGAGCGAGAGAAGGAGAGAGGGATGAAGGTGAAGGAGGCATTTGATGAAGGAGAGAAAGAGAAAGAGAAGGATGAGGGTCAGCAGAGGTGGGGGGGCCACGCTGAAACTAACACTTGCTTCTTTTCTCGGGTCGTCAGGGTCATGGAAGGGCGTCGGGAGAGTTTGACAAAATGATGTTTCTGCCCTCATAAAAGAGCCGGGCACACACACACTCGCTCTTTCTCACACACACACACACACACACACACACTCCTCTGTCACCTCTGGCCCCTCCATCCCCCCCAATCCATGTTTCAAAGCGTGGCCGAATGAATACAGCCATTGTTGCATTGAGAGGAGGAGAGATAGAGAGAGAAGGTGCAGGGGGGTGTACCGGGTGGAGAGAGAGAAGCTGAATGTTTATGATGATAGGACGGGTTGGAAGACATGCATTTTCCTGTGCATAATTATTGTAAACACAATGAAGGCTATGCAATAATTTTACTTTAATCTTTTCTTCGAGGCCTGAGTAAAGGCTTTATGTGGCCTATTAGATTTACCGAATGCATTTTTCTGAAAACACACACACACTCGCACACACGGCTTTTATTATTATAGTCCGTTTCCAAAAGGCTTGCGGCTTGTACTTTGGATACATATCTTCAAGGTTTTGCTCTGGACGTCCAGCGCCAACGTAGTGCATGTGTCCCTCTGTTTCGAATCGTGCGATTGGACACGCGTGTTCACATTAGATATGTTTTAGAGCTAGCTCAGAACATTTGCTAATTATTTGCAGAGTGCTTGCTTAACCTTGAGCAGACTCATTAGAAATCATTGCTTGACAGTTGTTCAATCGAGGCTAAAGCGTTCCTGAGCTAAAATTGCTGTAATTACGCTGGCGTTGGAAAGCTTTCTGCAACTTTTCAAACTCTTTGTTTATAAGGCTGAAAAGAACATATAAAGGAACGTATCGGTAAATCTATTGATCAATGGACTGCTGATGTCGTAGACCGTGTGCGAGCGAGGGAGAGAGAACGGAAAATTTGTATTGGTGCCACTAATGTGTCTGGATGCAAATTTGTGAAAAGGACAGAAAACAGAAGGTTCGTGAAAGAAAGAGAGTGAGAGAGTGGAAAACATGAATGGAAGTTTTCTTTGGTTGTGTCTAGCGTGACCATGTAAACATCACGGATCAGCACTACCACGCCGCTCCTCCTCCTCCTCCTCTCCGTCTCTCCATGTCTCTGGGTCCTCCCTTCTATTCTTTTCTTCCTGGCTCTCTTTTAATTCCTCAACATGTTTATATACAAAATACAAGTTTACAGCTTTTGCTTTTCATCAAAGTCTGTTATGAAATTTTATTTATTTATTTTTTTGGCAATTTCAAATGCTTTGCAACATTTGCGTTCCAGCCACATTGCAACATGTATGCATGCTTTCTCCTGCCTCGCCTCTCCGAAAATACACGAAAAAACCTCAGACCACTTCATGTCAGATTCATATCGGCTCATTTCTTATCAATGTTCGGTTGTTATGTCTCAACTAGCCTCCACAGGAAACAGCCGACACGCTAAAAGAAAACATTAGTTGTAATTTCCCAGCAAACTGAATAGGAATATTATTCAAATTAAACCAAGAAATGTTTTTGTTCTCCTCCTAAGTCCAATTATTATATTCTGCCTCTGTACTGCTTTGCTTGCTGTTTATTAATGGTTTGATTTCGAAGAGGTATGTGATAAAAATCCTATATGCATAATTACAACATTTTCCCTGTCATTTTCCTTTTCCATTTGGATTATTGAGAAACAATTAATTTGCTCTAATCAAATGGAAACACATGACTGCTGCTTAAAATCATTGAAAACCTGTATAGTTCTTTTTTTGCATTAAAAACTCCATTTTCATTCCCTAATTCATCGCATTTCCATTCTATCTCTGCCCCTGGGCTATTCGATTAAAATTTGTAAAGATCCAGTTATATAATGTTCCTTGCTTACAAAGATCTATATAAACAACTAACATGACTGAATAGTGAGAACGGTTAGCTTTTAATGCTTAACCACTAATGACTAGTTTAAGGCTGTAGATATAAGCAATATCAGTTTGAAGTGGTTATTGTTAGTGGTTATTGTTAGTGGTTATTGTTAGTGGTCTTGTAGTGTCGCTTCATGTTACCAATTTTGAATACCAACCCAGACTCGGAACAGACGAGACTATTCTTTATCTGATGCAGGAAGAATAAACTCATACTTCTCTGTCTATTCATTTTTTAAACATTCTGATTTTGTTGTTGACTTCTTTTTAAACAAGCCATATTGTCAGTTTGCTAAACAGAGCGGAGAGTGGAAATAAAATGAAAAAAACCTGTAAAAACGTCCCCCGTCTAACCTAAAGCCTCTAGCCTTGACGCTAGCCTCTGCACTGATGAGTTGCCTC
>JAQQZR010000001.1:6712050-6730113 GCA_030068235.1 Notoglanidium macrostoma
AAAACCTGTAAAAACGTCCCCCGTCTAACCTAAAGCCTCTAGCCTTGACGCTAGCCTCTGCACTGATGAGTTGCCTCCAGCTAAATGCAGGTGATTGGCCACATCAGAGGATCTGCTACAGTGGCCAAACCGGTTCATGTTTAGAAAAATGGAGACGCTGAACTACGGCCAGTTTTTGTTTCATGCTAACGCCTTGCTTGGTTGGCGCCTCATACGGCGAGAATGCGAATAAACGTATTTCGTCTGTGCACGTCTGCGCATGCAAGATAAAATGTTGCGCTCAAACAGTTTGACAGAAATTAATCGTTAAATGTTTTAATAGGCCTAACCGTAACTTAAGGAATAAAGATTATTTTGCATGCACAAGTGAATCAGACATGTTTGGAGTCATTTGGGCGTTAATGGGGTGCTGGGTGACATCATGTCATTAAAACATTTGACAGTTCATTTCTCTAATACTGTTTGAGCACACATTTTAATTTTGCATGCACAAATGAATTGAAATACTTTTATTCATATTCTCATCTTATGGGTTGTCAGCTTCACAATGCTTTTCATGCTTTTATCTGTCCGCTGAAATATTTTGCTGGCTCCTGCTCCGGCCCATTTCACACCTCCATTGTCCTTTCCGGTTCTTTATCTCTTCATCAATCCTTTGGCCATGGGCACTTTTTCTCCTTGTTCTTCTCTTTCACCTCCACCAGTCTCTCTCTCTGTCGTCTCCAGCACTACTGTACTGAAAATGCCTTCCCTTCGATAGATAATAAGCAAAGTCTACCCAACAGGAAATACCACTGTTTGTGTAAGGTGTTAAGGTGTGTAAGTAGTGTTTATGTGCGGGTGTGTCCGCGGGTGAATCCCTGGTGCACCTGCAGAATGGTTGGCGTTGGGGGCTGGGCTGGTGCACGGAGGTGAGGGCCTGTTGTTGCATGTCTCATGTTGAGCTGATTTCCATAACTGTGTGTGTGATATGTGTGCTTTGGGGGCAGGGAGTAACAAGACACGAAAATAGCAACCTGGCTCCGTTTGCCAATTTATCTGTAGAGTGTTTTAAGAGGATGTCGAGTGTTTGTGCTCCTAACCGTAAGAGGACGCTGATAACCTTTAACATCCACGAGAGGAACTGGAAAGTGTTGTCTCACCAGACACACATACTTGTGCTAGTTACGTTATCGCATTATAATTCCAGATAAACGTGCCTTTATCTCATAAAGCTAAGCCATATGTGAAACCTAATCTCACTATATAGAGATCTGCAGCTAGAATGATCATGATGATTGTTTATTACAATTGTTTGGCTGACGTAGGAATAAAATTGTATCAGTTTTAGTCTAAATGGTTTTTACAACAGAAAATTCTCCCTCAGTGTCAGTTATAAATCTGTCATACCTTTAAATAACGTTTAGAATAAATCACGACTGCTTCTTAGTTACATTAATTGATTTTAGCATTAACATTTTAAAACACAATTACACTCCAAATAAATAGAGCTTGCACGTTAATACACCACAATCAATAAACACATGATTTCCAACATTAAGCATTTAGCTAACTTCAGCTCAGCGCATGGATTTTTGCCTTGGATTCTTTTTTTAATCAATCGCGTAGCTATTTTTAATTATTTGAGCAGCTCTATATTTATGTCATCGCCCGCTATCTCAGATGTATCATTAAGTACATGATGTTTCTGTCCTAACCTAGCCTCGGGTTGCTGTTGTTTCTCTGAAGTTTCATTAGCTTTTTAACTGCCATTTACATGCTAATGCAGAAACGGCTTCAGAACAGGAGCGACTGCTCCGATTTGTTTAAATGTAAATACAGTCTTGAGGGGTTAACAGTGAGAGCATGAATTAGTCTGCCTCTCTTATCTCTGATCAGGGGCTTTCCTTCCCCAACATCCTGAGCTTTAGAACAGACTGAAACTTTAAAACCGGTCACAGATCAGGGTAAACAGGCCTGCAGCTACTAAAGGCTGGAAAAGTGTTGAAACAGTAATTAGAGCTTAGTGCTTTGAGTGGGTTTGTCGCAGATCTGCAGCGAGAAAATGAGAAAGAATCCCACATGTTTACATATTTGGACACATTTTTATTACAGTTATTTAGGTAAGCAGACCGTTGCCCTTTTCAAATAGCCACATATGATATTTACAGTGTAAAATAAGATAAGAAACTAATACAGCATGATGAAGGAGAAAGACAGGAATGAAATATAGCATGTGAAGGTCTGTTCGTGTGAGATAACTTGGTGTTAGTGTCAGGCAGAAAATGTCACCGAGTTCCTGAAGACACACTGCGCTGCTCCCAGTCAGGGCATTTGGAGGTGCGTGTGAGTGTCAGGTGAGGCAGAGAGGCCATATTATGGGGGTCCCTATAGCTTAGTGATCTAAATGTACCCTATAATTCACCATGACCCTCAGAAGTCTTGTCAAGATAGCAGCGTTTTGTGTTTAATACTAATATTAAGTATCAGAAAGCTCAATAAAAAAAAAAACCTCACAAAAACCACTGCATTTTATAATTATAATTTATAAATAAAGTATGTTTGTGTTTTCATATATGTACAGTGTCACATATAATACATTACTGAAAGCTGAAGATTGAAAATTAGTAATGAGTTCATTTATATACTTGTTTAAAAGTAAGCTAGACAATCGCTGGACTATACACTTCCCAGTGTTAGGAAAGAACGGACTATAAGGTACTGAAAGTTAGAATATCTCATTATTTTCCACAAGGTAATATTGCAAAGGTATTGAACTTAGTGATGGTGTGACCCCCTCCCTCCTCTCTCTTTTTCCGTGTTGATGTTAGGTTTATGAGGATTCTTTTTGTTCCGACTTTGGAAAATTAATAGAATTAAAGTAATTCATTAGTTTTATATCCAAAGTAGCTCAGTAATCTTTGAAATGTAGTCTTCTTGTGATGTTCCATTCAAAGAGAGCTGGGCTTAAAAGAAATGGATTTAAACAATTATCTATTACAAGACTTTATAAAAATTTAAAAATTACATTTAAATTTAAATAATCATGTAATTATTTCATTTAGAGGAAAAATGTATTATTGTATGAAGCTGATAAATGATAACCATGGTGAACATAATGCGATGGTGAGTCTCATGGGATAATGAAGAATAATTAATCTCCCTCCCTCTCTCTCTCTCTCTCTCTCTCTCTCTCTCTCTCCAGGTTTAGTGACGATAGGGGTTATATCCTGTACCCTCAGATAGGGGACCGTCTGGACCTCATCTGTCCTTCATCAGACCCCCCAGGACCCCGAGCTCCAGCCGAATATGAGTACTATAAGCTGTACCTGGTGTCCTCCCGTGAGCAGGCGGACAGATGTGAGGTGACAGGAGCTCCGAATCTGCTGCTCACCTGCGACAAGCCCAACAGTGACATGCGCTTCACTATCAAGTTCCAAGAGTACTCACCCAACCTCTGGGGACACGAGTTCAAAACCATGCACGATTACTACATCATCGGTGAGCGTGTGTGTGTTTGTGTGTGTCTGTTTGTTATGACTTTGTCTGCTTATGTTTTTGCCATCTCCAAGTGTTGGAGAATAACAGCAGTATTTTTTCACATTCATTTTAGGATTATTTTCATTTTTTCAGTGATTCTTGACCCAGATTTAGCACATTGTGAACGCTATCAGATGGAACCATCTTGTTAAAGGTCATGTTTCTGGGGGGTTGTGTCTGAAACAGCACATGGTGGCAGGTAAAGAAAACAAACCAGCACAAACACACCAGCGTCTCATCTCCGGACTAAAAAAAAAAAAAAGATGTCTGTGGAAAGTATGCTGCCTTCATTTGCACATTTTTAAAGCAAAAGGGGTCAATTAGAAAATAGTACGGATGTTATTTTAGTGTCTATTCACTCATAGGGAAAACAGAGAGAGAGATGGACAGAAAGGGAAGACAGAAGGTGTGCTAGTGACAGAGGGGAAGTGAGAGAAGTTGGGAGGGGGAACAGGTTGGACAGAAATAAAGGATATGGAAAGAGGGATTACAGGGGAAGAGGGATGAATGGGAGCGCTGCCTCTTGCTTTCCTCTCCTATTTGTTGTGACTTGTTCATATAGTAATGCTTTAGTGCGTTAGCTTCTGTGAAGACTCTCAATACTATCGGGGTTGGCCAGCATTTCTTTTCTAATACATGTATTACAAATACAAAACACTTTTGTGAAAGCACTTTGAATGGTGACATCTTGTAAACTGACGCTCACGTGATTGTGGTGGATTTTAGAGCGGGTGCTCACAGCAGAGCTGCGCTATGGCTGGAAACGCTATTATAGCACTATTAAAGGATAAAGAGCTATATTGCAGTTTGTGGCTCTCTCCAGTATGTTCCCAAACCCATAACTCTTATTGGCTTTCACAATCTTGACAATGTACTTTGCTAAGCCACTCTTCACACTTCTGTTAGCTAGTGTGAGCTGGACGCTAGCTAGCATGTACTGCTAAGAACTCCTGCTAACACACAAGAGAAAAGTGTGACAGGTAAAAGTTACGTTTCTGGAACAGTAATACTTCAGAAAGTGAATAGCCAGTGTACTTGATGCTAGTGAAGGACACCTAGTGTTAGAATTAGCTAGCATCCACCTGGATGCTAATAGGTCGCTACGTCAGGTTGCTCTTCTGATCTCACTTAGAAAATCTATTTTTGTGTAGCTAGCTATACAAAATACCTCATTTTATTTTGAGACATTTTTTTGCTTGCAGTATTTTACAGCCCATTTGCAATATTTTGTACTTTCTTCCAAAAAAAAAAAAATGCAACGAATATACAGGTGCTTTCCTGTATTATGGGTGAAATGTGTTGAAGGTTAGGTTTATGTCCCAGTGAGTGTGTGAGAGACACTATGTCTCCATGATAACAATCAGGCAAAGGTGTTTTAACCTGCCATGACTGCTGCTGCTGTGTGTGGATATGTGTGTTTGTGTGGATGTGTGCGTACATGCCACATTTATTCCATCTATACAGGCAGAAAGGTGTCACGGCCACTAACACACACACATATACACACACACACACTCACTCACTCTCTCTCCCTGCCAAGGCCTTTATCATTGCTCCAACAGACCCAGCAAATCAATTGACAGGCTGAGTGGATCGATGAGGTCTCAACAGCAAGGTCAGACACACGCAAACACACACACACCGAAAGATGGACAGGCGGAGAGGTGGGTCAACACGAAATGAGAGCAGCTGAAGGAGAGAGAACAACGATTGATATGGCACAATGCAGGTAGAGATAGAAATGGGAAGAGAAGGAAGGAGAGAGACAGACATGCTGATAGATGGAGCGAAAGAGATAGTTAGAAATGGAAAGAGAAGGAAAGATACACAGATGGATCAGAGAGAGAGAGAGAGAGAAAGTTAGTGTTTATCTCCAATCTGCAGCCGTATAAACAGACCATTAAAGTTTGACCAAAAAAAAAATGAAACGTATACAATGTTACAGTGACCCAAAATGTAATAAATCAGCCAAGACATGTTTGATGTCAGAAATTTGATTGTTTAGTTTTACACTAGAGCCACGATACTAATGTTGCTAACAATTAAGGGAAGCTGCCAATTTATCCTCATGCAAACTGCTTGCCAAATTATCAAACGCATCCAACGCTTTAATATATTATCATTAGAATTACTTCTGAAGTACAGTTCTGCATTCGGCGTTTCAACATCCACTTCCTTCCTGATGCTTTCTCTGAGTCATGTGTGAGAATGTATTCCTAAGTTTCACTCCCGCCCACTCCCGAACAAATTCTGACCAGTCCCTTCTACTCCCGTAGGCATTATTTTTGTTTTTACCTTTACCTTCGACCTTCACCTTTTTCTAATAAGCTTAATTGAATCTATTTCCCAAAATGTAAACAAATGAATAGTTTAAACCACAATGATCCTGACCTTTATGAGGATATAAAGTATTTACTGATGAATGAGTGCATTAAAATGAGTGCATGTGAGGAATCTGCCATATCCATTACACTCCCATGTTAATGCAAGCTTCATATCTGACTGCCCACTCTTGCAAATTATTGTTGCATTCCACAGGATCCCAATCCTGCTGCACACTTTCCACTGAATGACACTTTACCCTGAGTGACACAAAATGTGCTGGGAAAGAAAGTAACACATTATTCTCTTGCCATTTTACACATGAGCAAGACTGAGATGTTGAACAACTTGGCAGTTATATGTTTCCACTGTTTGTTAGCCATGCTAGCCATCAGTGCAAAAGTACAGAAAAAAATCAACAAACATGTCTCGGCTCACTGCCTACATTTGGTATGTTGTGTAAATTGTGTCAATTTTTCTTTGGCTGAACTGAATACATCTATAGGCTTGGGACAAACAGAAAACAATATTTCTCAGATTTCTGCGGGGACCTGAAGGATGCGAGTTTGAATCCCAGCTAAGCCAGACAGCCGCCGTTTGTCCCTTGAGTGCTTTTGGACAAAATCATCTGCTGAGTTGTTAAATGTGAAAAAATATATCAAATGCACACCAGTGATTACTTGGACATTTGATCATCATCAATTTCTCAAAAAAAAATTGAAATGCACCTGAACAGCTTCCCCTTTATGTGGTGTACAGATCAGCTGGCCAGGTCGTTGTGTGTCCTCTGCATTGCACTGATGTCTCCTCATTGTGATTAGCACCGAGACAAATTGTGATAAATGGGAAGACAAACAGACAGATAGAGATTAGCATGATGGAGATGAGGTGTGATTTGGATCATATAGTAGGACATTTTAAGGGTCACTGAATATTTAATTCAGTTCAGTGCTCTCTCTCTCTCTCTCTCTCTCTCTCTCCGTGTGTGTGTATGTGTGTGAGAGAGACCATTGCGAGTTCTATTATAGCTTAGAGTACATCCTTAATTGCTTGTGTGTTATGACATTGCATTTAAAGGCATGTGTGTCCATTTGTGTCAATGTAACAGACTGCTGCCTTTAAAGGAAATTAGTTATATTAGATCCTCTTATGCATGTTTTAATTCAGTCAATGGACTTCAAATGAGCTGGAACACATGCTACATAATTGAAAGAGCGAGCGAGCGAGAGAGAGTGAGAGAGAGAGAGAGTTGTTTTCATCTCCTTAGGTTGGTCACATGTGTACTCTACATGTGAGAGTCATGCATTTAAGATAATAATGCGAATCTGTACTCTAACCCTGAAATCTTATTGAATAAAGGAAATATATAGTTTTTTAAATACATGTAAGAAGTTAAGAACCAGAAAAAAAAGAACTTTCTTTTTTTATAAACCACCTGTGAAGATATTTTTCCCCTTAGAAGAAAGTACCAATACACTAGTGTTTATACCCACGTCTTAATTTTTGATGTTTAATATCCAATTTGCTTCTTCATAATTGAGGAACTGGGAAGAGAACTAGAGAAGGGTGAAAGAGAGAGGCGTTGTCCCAAGTGGTGCCCAAAGCCTTGTGGTCCACCTCCAGGTCTGTACTTTGCTGATGTTAAGGGTTAAACTTATAGTGCCCTGGTACTTAAGGACATAAGGGTGTGACATAAGAGTTGTGACCAAAATAGGCATTATAGTTCTCAGTGTACCTGGGATATCCTGGAGATTCACAAATAGAGATGAGTCCACATTGATGCAAGCCTTCACCATAGAATGCATTAAGAGCTTCTATGCAGTACTTTTGGGCATCTTTTTGAACCCCAAAATGAGAAATGGACAACTTAAAGTCTTGCAGACCTCATGGAAAATTATAAATGCACCACTTGGGACCCAATGAAGGATTAAAAGGTTAAGAGAGATAAAGAATGACCTAGAAAAGAGAGAGAGAGAGAGAGAGAGAGAGAGAGAGGGTTGAGACAAGAAGTGATGGATGTTTCATAAACGTTAGTGTAACTGTGACACAACTCTGAACTTGTCTCCCTGTATCAGTTCCTCTCACGCACAAACACACACACACACACACACGCACGCACACACACACACGAGCATTAGGTTGTCAGTCAGAGTACGGGTCTCTGACAGGAATGGATCTGCAGCGGGTTTGCTGTTGCTGCGTGTTGCCGTGACAGCAGGCAGAGACAGATGGCAACCTGTCACTCAGGAGCAGAGAGACAGAGGCGGGGATGAAAAATGAACGAGAGCTGAAGGAGGAGAAGAAAGTGATGGATGACTGAATAGACGCAGAGAGGAGAGAGGGAGAGGCAAAGAGGCAATGTGAGGGTAAGAGAGCGCAATGAGTGGTACATCTGGAGTCAGGGAGCATAGAATAGCTCGCACACTCTTATACGCACACACTGACACACACACAGAGGCAAACACAGGCCTCTGAGATTAACACAGCTCCCACACACACGTAACAGTAGGCACATCTGCACTGCGTTTGTCTATGGCTTCTGCTGCCATGATGCTTTGTTAAAGCTCGGTGTGATGACCGTGCCTCCCCCTGTCTGCTTACCTGTAAGTGTGTATATGTGTGTAGGTATGTGTGCTTTAGTATTGCCTCCATATGTCTACACAGCTCTCTATTTGTTGTAGGTGTGATGAGGGCATTAATTGCTTTGTTTACCCTGCATGTTTTCGCCTCTCATGCGAGTTATGAGGGCGAGAGTGGAAATTGAGTAGTGAAGGAGGGAGGGAAAGAGCCAAGGGAGCAAGGGATTGAAGGAGATCTATATCTGATAAATATTTGAGCATTTTAAAACCCTCTGATTTGACTTCCCCATTTCTGCCTGACACTAAATCCCCACACAGACACACACACACAGACCTAGAGGGAAGGCGAGAGCAGGTGAGAGGAAGGAGACATTAACAGAGGGGTGGGATGAGTGAAAGGAAGCAATGCTGGTGGAAGAGTGCATTAACACGTTTAATGACCCTGCTTAATATGGTTAACATGCTGCCATTCTGTTCGGCTGGGTCGCACATCTGGCTCGCTCTGCTCTCATTGGACGAGAGGAGTTTGGAGTGGTTGCGTCTGCCAATCGACACGGCCGGGTACCGATGTGTTCTCAGAGACAGAGAAAAGAATAACCGTGACAGCATACAGGAAGAGCCAATGAGGGTTACATAAACACGCACAAACACATTTTTAACACAAGGACGTTCATACTGATGAGGACGCAGATAAATGTAGGTCGGGACAGAGAGGGGAAAGTGGGAGAGACTTTTTGGGATGAGAAATGTCTCTCTAATGATGCAGAGTGGGAGGGAAGCAGGGGACCAGTAACAGCACACAGAAAGAAGGGAAGAGGGGAAAAAAGTGTGCTGAGTGTGAATAAGAGAATGTGACAAGTCGCCGCTCCAATTTAGGTCAACATTCAGAACCATCGTCCCTCTGTAGGAGCAAATGGGGTCTTGCGTGTATTAGTGCCATATGTGCTTTATGGCACGCTCTTTGATGCTTTTGCTAGTGTATGTGTGTTTCTCTCCCTAATTATCAAGTTCATTCTAACACGAACGCTGTGATTAATTTAACAGCTACCATTAGAACATAAACACTGATACAAACTCATCAGCCCCCCTGAACAGCCCCTCTCTCTCTCGCTCGCTCTCTCTCTCTGTGGGGAAAGTGGACAAAGCGTACATTGTTCAACATTCTTCCAAGGAACTACTTGCGGAGGGATGTGTTTCCCGGGAACAGGGGGCCGGTTTATCCAGTCTGCACCATGCCATTGACCCTTGACACCATCTCGGCGGCCCGAATGCACAGACATGCAAACACGAGCGTGATTTAGCGTGTGGGATCACGCAAACATGACCCATTAATGGCCATAATGAACACAGAATGCATTTACAACACGCGCGCACACAGCTGCCGCTACACAACGTCGCACAATGAAACAAGCGCTCTGGCGAATTACACATGCTGTAATTTACACTCTGAGACAGACGCATGATTGAAATACAGACCTTTACTCAGCAGTCGGACTTGTCCGTGCTATAAATCTCTCTTAGCTCATATATCTATTATACACGCACACGCACATCCAAATGCACAGAGAGACATTTTGGATAAGCAAGACTTTAAGCAGCGAGGATGTTTGCCATGCGTGCACAGAGATTAGAGTGTTCAGGGAGGATTGTGCTGACGAGCTGTTCTGTGTGTGCACGCCAGAGAGACGAGGACAAAAGTGCACGGTTTAAGCTCACACACAGCACACACACTTTTGAATTTCATTAAATTGGCTCTTCAATTTGATTTTGTCTTCCCCGGCGATCTGAATGTGGGTTCTGTGCTCTAGCACATCTGTGCCTTCTTTCGTTTATAAATCAAATTTTTTGGGACATCCAATACAATACAAGGAGATATTTGTCTGAGCCTCAGTGTCTATCTCTCCCCCCTCCCGAAACCCAACCCAGAGTCCTTTTCCGTCCCATGCCTTCTTTCTTTCTTCTTCCCCTTTTTATTGTTTGATAGCATGCGCCATGCCAAAAGAATAATTCATTGCATGCTGCCATACGATTCTAAGATTTTAATCGTCGTTAAGAATGCAAAAAACATGTTGGAGTTTTGGGAAGTGGTGTTTGTGGGTAACTGATCGCCTTGATGATATTATCAGCCTTGTAATGTAAGTGGACCGGGTTTGCCGCTGTGATAGGTCGATTTGGGTTCCGCTTCAGGGCTTAGGGTTCTAGAATAACACGTAACAGGACTACAGCCTGCGAGGATTTAGATCAACTTGCACAGATTAGGAAGCCGGTATCGTAGCGTACATTACCTACTGTTCCTACTTAAAATGCCATTTAAGCAGGTTTTTAATTACACATCATGCAGAACAATGTGCTGATTTATAACGTGTTTATTAACATTGAAATGCCTGTCACACCACTCTGTCTGCCTGGCCTGGGCTGGTCCTCCCCCTCATCTCTTTCACCTTCTCAATCCAATGTTTTATTACATGCAATTACGCAGTTTAATTAAGGTAATTAATTCTGGAGGGGAGTGAGAGAGAGGCACACACACACAAACCCTGCCTCTTTTCAGAGTTATGGATCCGACTTAATCCTCGTGTCCCACACTCCAAACTCAAAACAACCTGAGATAATGGGACGGCATGTGCGTGTGTGTGTGCGTGTGTGTGTGTGCGTGCGTGCGTGCGTGCGTGTGTATGTGTGTGTCTATTCACTAACAAGCTAATAGCCTGCTCTCAAACTTGAAGTGTCTGAAACAGGCAGAGGTGCGATAAGGAATACATTTACAGGAAACTGCATTTTCAAACCAGACCTCACATGCCACCCGAGTCGCCGGTGCACTGGTGGTGGAGATTGTGCTGGTAGTTTTGAGATAGCAGGTGCAGTTCTGTAAGTTTGGGTATTTGACAGAAAGAGACAGCGAGAGAGAGAACCAAAAATAATCCCCGGCTTCAATATCCTTTTAAAACATTTGCATGTTCTGCCTGCATACGGTGCACACTTTACCTAAGCTAGTTCAGCACGTGGTTTAGATATATCTAACATGATCTCATAAAAAATGAATCCACTTCTAATCAGAGAAGATATTTTATGCTTGTATTTTATTAATAAAATAGTAAGAAAACATTTGAATGCTAACCACAACTCATTCTCAATCGTAACCTGCAAAATCTTAACCTTCATGACTGAGTCATGAAAACTGAGGAACTGAAACGTATGAAATGGGAAAAAAAACATATGTTGTTCTTCCTACACTATAAGTTACAATTATTATCATGGCAACATTCTAAAGATTTAATTCCAAGTCATGAAGAGACTTAACAGTGCCATGAGCATGAGTATGATACAAAAATACAATAAAAAAAATGATCTGTGTGGTTGCATGTTACATTAGGTGAGGAAATGGCTTTTTATGCTTCTATATATTTGCCTTTACAATTTGGTATGAGAAAGGCAGGTCAGATATACATTTGACTGTGGGGGTGTGATGGGCACAGACCCTTCACTGGGACTGACAAGCAGACAGGCCATGCCCACTTCACTGGGACTAACAGGCAGATAGGCCACGCCCACTTCACTGGGACTGACAGGCAGATAGGCCACGCCCACTTCACTGGGATTGACAGGCAGATAGGCCACGCCCACTTCACTGGGACTGACAGGCAGATAGGCCATGCCCACTTCACTGGGACTGACAGGCAGATAGGCCACGCCCACTTCACTGGGACTGACAGGCAGATAGGCCACGCCCACTTCACTGGGACTGACAGGCAGCGAGGAAAAGGGAGAAGAGAAAACGAGTGAATGTAGAGTGCAAAAAGAATTTCATTTTATAATGTTTTTAAATAATAATAATAAAAAATATATACACTTTAATTAATAGCGGTTAATACAGGCAATACACCTGTAACTATGGCTTCGAAATTGCTTCGGGTTTTGAATCAAGATCAGCATATTGTAAATGTTGAGAATGATGCCCTGATTTAAATCTGGTATCATTTACAACATTTATTCCTCTTAGCTAGCGCTGTGTTTAATAGAAACAAATTAGAGGTTTAAAATGTTGAGTAGATTTCAACATGTTGCACTGATACTCCAAATTCAGAAATCCTAAACAATCCATCTAATCAACTCTCTCCTTCCTTCACTCACTCACACACAGAAGCTCCTTCCCTCTCTTATCCACTCCTTCACACACTCCGCCAAAAGAGCATCCTTCCAAATCTGCAGGCTTCCAAACCCAGCTTCAATCTGCAAATCCACTGAGGAAAGACAGACAACAGAAAGTATGTCACATTCAGCAAATCACCACACACACACACACGCACACACATGCACACACACACAGAACAATCAGCCCATAATCCCATGAAGCAACATGTTCACGCATACGAATACACAACCACACACACACGTCCACCTGCATCACACAGACACACACGCACAGTGTCATGTCACTGTCATCACTTGTTCTCCTTGCACAATCCATCAGCTCTTTGTCCTCTTTTTTTCCCTTCCTTTGCCTCTTTCTTTTTCTCTCTCGTTCCCTCTCTTCCCATCTTTCCCTGGAGCGCTGGGCAGGGACAGATGTCAGGATGTATTATTTCGACTGGCTGCTTTCTCCAAGTTGCGCGCGCTCTCTCCATTTCACTTCGATGCGATGAGCTTTATTGGCACGGTCTTATTTAGTCGCAGCTTTGCCAAAGTGTCGTCAAAAATAACGAGAAATGATGTATTAAGAAATTCATGAAGCGTTGGCTTTGATTGCACTCAGATTTTGGTTTGGATTGGAGAGGAAGGGCATGAAATAAAGGAAGGGAAATGAGCAGACAAAGAAAATGCAAATAAGTGTAACAGTATAAGTCTTGGTGAAGGTGTGGAGGGGTGGGAGGCCATGTCAGCACTTGTTTTTACAGACTTGCATAATTTCAGCTGGATGTTTGTCCCATTGGGTAACGTTATGGTTTATGTAGCAATTTCCACATAGTGGAGAAGTGTGGCTCTTACACTGCATTAATTTCAGGCATATTCTGAGAAAATGAGTGCGTTGATACTTGCAACAAAACTGTGTTGTGCGTTTCTTAAATCAATGAGCACAAAAAGGTTAAAGATAAAGGAAAAGGTGCAACTAAAAAATGATTACAGTAATGTTAAAGACATTGACTGACCTCAATGTAATTTATGCCTTCCCAAACTCCATTGGTTAACCATTACTGCAATATATGCTATGTTTTACTGATATCATAACAGAACATGATACTGATTTTTCATTTATCACGAAGCTTATTATATACCATGGTATAAGCACCTACTGACCAGAAACATCCAACAGGATGCTTTAGACAAAAGTTCCTCATCTTACATATAAATATATGTGTGTATGTAAAATAAGGGCAGTCAGTGAATGGCGGTTCTGAGGGTGGAAACGCTTTGTTGAAGAGAGAGGTATGGCCAGACTGACCCAGAACAGGAATCTGAGCCTACTCTGGCTAAAGGTTGTTTTCTGCACCGTTCTATGTAAACTCAAGACACTGTTTGTATGAAAATCCCGGGAGATCAGCAGTTTCTAAAATACTCAAACCTGCCCATCAGATACCAACAACAATGCCATGATCAGAGTCATCGAGATCAGATTTTCCTCCATTCTTAAGTTTGATGTGAGCATTAACTGAAGCTCTTGACCTGTATCTGCCTGAATTTATGCATTCCACATGATCAGCTGATTGGATAACTGCATGAATGAGCAGAGATACAGGTGTTCCTATTAAAGTGGCCAGTATGATGCTTATAAATTCCTGTCCTAAAAGCCTAACCAGTGATCGGGGCTGCCCTAAGTACATTGCATCTGTTGTATTGCATGTAACAGTGTTTGACTATATCGTCCCTGTTAAATAAAAATAAACAACATTGTGTAACCCTGATGTCTTTAAATGGGTCGATTAAACTCAGCCCACTCTGGCCCAGTAATAGATGTCCATGGATGTCTCTGTTGAGCCGGCGCTCAGTGTTGCCCTGAGGTCTGGATCTCTTTTGGAAAATGACTGTTTTAGTCTTTTTCATGTTTCCTGTCAGGCTCCAGGTCTGTCAGTCGTGCTCCAGTAGATCCAGACTGTGCTTTAGGCCGTGTTCAGAGGGGGGCAGAGGAATCAGGTCGTTCTCTTAGAGGAGCAATTTGATCTCAGAGTTGTGCGGAGTGAGCCCAGGTGCTGCAGGACGCTCTAAAATGGCGGCCTGTTCAGTCAAAAGGTTAAACACTGCTCGCTTCTGAATGTAACGTAGAAAGCTTATTAGTTTACTGATTTATCCTCCACACATTTTCTGGAAGCTTTGTAAACTAGACCTTTGTTCCAGACACAACTGAATGCTTATGGTACACGCATGTGCTTTCCAAGTCTCTACGTGCAAATATTTACCGGTGTACTGTTTCGGGTTGGTCAGAAGCGACAGTTTGACCCGATATTCTGTCATTTGGAACAAATCCAACTGGCTTGATGAGAGTGTTTAAGTCTTGAATGAATAATAGTACAAAAAGCCTTCCCCAGATTACTGTTCACACAGATGGCCCGGTAATTATTCGGATCAAATCCATCTCCATTTCTGAACGAGGGAGTTATGAGACCATGAGTCCAGATGCCAGGGACCACATTGAGAATCGTGTTGAGTTGTTTGAGAGGGACTCATTTATTTGTATTTTCCTGTGTACTTTTTGAGACTGCATTATGAGTTCCTAGGGTTGCTAGTTCCTAGTGGCTCTCTAATGGGAAACAGGGTGAAAGACTATAATATACATATATATTATACATTGTCATGATATTTCAATATTTATCCTAATCATTTTTTACTAGGTATTTGCTAGCAAAGTGACAACAAAATTGTGGAACCATATTAAAAGAAAATAGAAGTTTTAAAAAAATGCGACCACGACAACGACCGTCGTTTCCACGACACTCCGAAAAGTGTATCATGATGTCAGTCTAGTGTCGGATCAATATGCTGAAACGTAATGAATGAGGGGGCCTTTGTTGTGAAAATCCAGTCCATTTTTACTTATTTTACTTTGTACAGACTCTGTATTGAAACTGATACAGGTTGCTTGAAAATGAAGTGATTTCAAATACTCCCTACACCACCATTTTGTTTAGTCTATAACTCTCTTTTATTAGAAAGGTTTCGGTGTTCACAGAAGCTGTTTTTATTTATGGGCTCTTCATTTCTACCCAGTTGTGCTTGTGTATATTTTTTATTCTGAATTCTGCAATCTTCACGTTATTTCTTAATTCCGTCCTATTTTCAAACAGTCGTGTCAAACCACTTATCATCCCTGGGTTTTTTTTTAGTTTCTAAATTGTTTCAGTCGACATATTTGGGCAGTCTTAATGAAGGTATAATTCATATTCCTACCTGGAAGATGAATGTCTTCATTACTGTGGTGAGTGTGTAGCTTGCAGGAAGGTGTTTAATATTGTTGAATTTTGGAGCCTCTGATTGCTTTCTGGATCTCCTCTGTGCTGTTTCGGGCTCAGTGCTATGACCTCCGCATATTGAACAGTTTACTGGGCTGTGTGCGTGTGTATGTGTGTGTGAAGTGTTAGCGTCTGTTCTTTTAATGAACACAGTAATTTGGCTGTGATCGCTCTCTCTCTCTCTCGCTCTCTCTCTTTTCACAGAACCGCAATATGTGGTGTCGGTGAAGTCTGGCTTTCAGATCAGTGTGGCTTAAGACTGTCTGTACTGATTTAAAGAACTCCAGATGTTGCTGTGTGTGTGTATGTGTGTGTGTGTATGTGTGTGTTTTAGGCTGCTGTGCTAAACCATAGGTTTGAGAATGTTGTGTACCTATTCTTATCCAGGCTTTCTCTGTGATTGTGCGCGCATTTATTTGTGCTTATATTTGTACTTATTTTGAAGGAGTTAGTCCTTAAAGGGACAGACCTTGGCCCATGGCCTGCAAAAATACAGAAGTGCACTCACATGCATGCTCACACACACGCACGCACTGACCCACACACATTTGCATGCTCACTCATGCTTGGTGAAAACACAAACCATCAAATAAAAACAGATGGAAACAGAATAACTTTGTAGACACACATTCTAGCACTAATGACATGCACGACCGTTGGCGTGCAGGAATATACGCCATCTGTGCACACACTCTCACACACACACACACACACACACACACACACACACACACACACCCACGCCCTGTCAGTGTCAGTGTACTTGCTGGTTTTCTTGTCTGGCAGAGCTGTGCTTGCCTTCATTATAACCTTTAATTAAAAGTGACAGTAAAATGTAATTACAGTCTTTAGAACGGACTGCGCACTAGTGAGCATTCTGCCACCATTTTGGCTGTCCGTGTGTGTGTGTGTTCAAATTTTCTTCTTGGTTGACATTTGGCTCCAAAATGACCCAGAAATGAATAACTTGTAAGAGCGCCTTTGAGATCGCCCTAACTTTTCTCTGTCTCGTTTTCCCGCTTTCTTAATATAGAATCTTTCCTCCTCCCCTCTTTCTCTCTCTGTTTCACACAGGCCTCTTTCCTCCCATCAGACCATTGACCCACTTCCCTGTTTCTTCTCCTCTCATCCCTCTATCCCTCACCACCCTATTTGTTTCCTCCGAATTCTTGTCCTTCACCTCCGCAGTTTCTTCTTCCCACTCCACCTCCTCGGATGTCTCTGGAAGTACAAGTTGCCCCGGGGCCCCGCAAATGTTTTAGGTCACGCATCATAGCGGTATTGTGCTTGTATCACACGTGGCTAGGCTGATGTAGGGAGTGTGTTTATGTGTGTTTGGAGTGTGTGGTCTCGGGCAAAGACTTTTATAGCTTCAGAGACGCTCTGAAGAAACCTGTAGAGCCTGGAAGAAGGAATGAAAGAAAGATAGAACATCTCAGTGGGCGGGGCATGAACGGTTGCTGTGGTAATGGGGTGGCCAGTCACCTGTGAGAACGGAGAGAGATACAGACACGCAGACTAAATCCTCAAAATTTAAATTTCACCATTTGTTCCACAATAATGAGCTTTTTAGTAAATTTAGAATTGGGCCCGAAACATGCTTCGCTTACTGATCAGATTGAAAGCCGTTATTTCACTCATTAAATGTAATGATGGTGATTTCAGATTCAAGATGTTGCTTCTACTGTGATTTTTTTTATTGCATATAAGTGCTGTCATACAGCATCGGAAACTGCATAAACAAGTCTATTTGTGATTATTTAGAAGCTGAACATTGTTTGAGATGAGTGTGTGCTGATTTAAACACCATTTAGAGTCATAAAAAAAATCCATCAACTCCATCCACCTGAGTCATCAGTTCACATATCTAAACACTACACAGTCAATGCTGAGACTAAACCCAACATTCAGTTACACAAACACATGCATTAAAAGGAGAGAGAGAGAGAGAAAGAAAGAGAGAGAGAGAGAGAGAGAGAGAGAGATTAGTTAAATGATAAAATATATATATATATATATATATCTGGAGAGAAAATTAAATGTCTAGAGGAGATTATTATTCTGACCCATCAACTCTAAACCCCCTGGAGCTGTGGCTAGCAGCCTCCTATTGGATAACCAGCAATACACACATGCGCACACACACACACACACACACACACACACTCACACACACACACACTCACTCACACACACACACT
>JAQQZR010000001.1:6734443-6752027 GCA_030068235.1 Notoglanidium macrostoma
ATGGATCGTACTACAATGTACTACAAAGCATTAGAATGTACTTCCATTGTTTTCTCCTGTTCCTTGTTTAAATACATTTTTTTATATTCTACTACTGGCGATTTTTTTTGCTGGCGCTGTGATGTTAAATATCCGAATCTGAATAACGTGATTCGTATCATATAATGTGAAAAGATCTTCAGGTATTGCAACATATTTTTGCCATTACCGCCATCCGCCATGATATGACATTATCATGTACTTCATGTATATGTGTCTTCATTAGGCACCATATAAACCATTGAATTGACTACGATACTCTTTCAAATATGTCCAATAGAAGTAGGCTAAATTTCCAATACTGCCGTCATAATGCTGCCTACTGATCTCGGGAACACGAATTTCACCCTAAATGGCTGCCTTGAGGTGCAACACAAGGATAGATGCAAAATTTTAGCATGTTTTAAGATGTGGTAATATTGTGAATGCTGTAGACATCATGTTAGATCATATAATGGACTACGCTTATCTATGAGACTGCAGACTATTACGTTTGACATATGTTTCCAATTAGAGCCACAAATCATTTCTCTGCTTCTGTCATATTTTTATACTGTATTAAAATAGTTGGCAAACTGGTGTTCCTCCATCCTTATAAGTCAAAAGGCTTTACATATTCAGATGTCCTTATATGGCGCATGAGTGTTATTTGTTAAATTTTAACATATGTAGGCCCCTCTATTGAGGCCGGAAATATTTGTGTAGTGTGTGTGTGTGTTTTTTACGCTTCTTGCGTGTCTGCAGCCAGGTGTCTTAAGAGTGAGCTGGCGGTTCTGTGATGTCCCGGGGCCTGTGCTTTCATCCTGGTGGTTAAAAACAAAGAAAACTCAGTCAGAGAAAGAGAGATCTGAGATCTTGATGTGAATCGGGCTGGAAAGTGAATAAGTTGCTGAGAATGGAAATGTCGTGGAAAGCAGAGCGGACATCGACATGACACACGCAGCACGCGAGGCGGAGTCGCCAGGCCGCGTCTGCCGTCTGTGTGCACGTGAGCACTATATACATGTCTGCTTTTGATTTGGGGGTGTGTTTGCATAAGTATAAGTATGCGTATCCTCATTTGTAATTATTATGAGGCACATTTATGCTCCAGCGCCAGAGCTGTCACTCTGATATACTCATATGTACCTCAGGAGGCTACTTTAGCTGTCCTGCGCTCACATTCACACACAATCTCACACTCCCAAAACTCCACTCACTCATGGTCCCACTGGAGATTTAACCCAGCACTCTCACACACTCCCACACACCAGAGATTTGACCGAGCCTCATATTGTCTCCCTGTCTCCCCTTGTGAAAATTAACCATGGGTTGTTGGCGAAAAAGAAAAACACAGGTTGTCAGTTTATTATTAGCCTAACAGTTAACAGAGGTATCACAGTAAAAACAGTGTAATGTCGCAGGCAGGAGTATAACAAGCAGAATCACTGTATATTATAAGGTGCCATAGTAAAACTGTGGCTGCATGTGAAAAACAGATTTACCCTAAAGCACTTAAGTGAAACCATGATTCAGTGTGTGATAACCTTGCTAAACATAACGTATGACAGGAAACCAATAATAAACCATGGCGAATGTTTGCTTTCTTTCTTTCTCATACGCACATCATGACGCCACTGCCACTGTATGCCAGTTTCATTTTTGGTCACCTGCCACTTCCCACCCACCTCCATCATCATCCCAACACCTACCAAGTGAGGAGGATGAAGGCTATCACTCTTCCTCTGAGAGACTCGAAGCTTCTCTGTGATTGACAGGTGAGGGAGAGTATGCCATCCCTCCTACCCAGATTTCGTCCAATTTTGCGCCTTGGTTCTGGCGTCACCAGGATTCCAGCTCAGGGTCTCCTGACGAACACTTTCCCGTACCACTTATTATCGTCGTCCTATTGTATCGACGCCTGCCTGTCAAACCTGCGCCGAACCGAGCCGCATCCCATTAATTAGCCTCGTAACGTTGCTGCTTTCCAGCATCAGAGACCACGCTGCAAATCACGCACGTTTATGCGTACGTTTTCCACGACGGCTCCACTCGGTCGTTAAACTCCTTCTTTTAGGGTCACATAGCAGCCATATTTTTTGGTGTTTATGGTGGGACATTACGATTTGTGTTGATGCCAAGCGTTGTTAATAACTGCTCCTCTGCTCTTGGTTTTGTCCCTGATGTACTTTAAGCCATGTCTAGCTCTCTCTCTTAGCGTACACTCTCTCTAGCAGTCTCTAGCTGCGTGGAGTACTTTGCAAACTTTTAGTGGGAAACTTGGTAGGATCCTTGGACGAGGTACTAAAACTACTAAATAATGGAATGTGCCAAGTTGGACACGCAGTACGTATTGTACAAAGTGGATGGATTCAGAGCTATTAGAGGTAGCTACGTTTAGTCTGAAAATGTAGGATTCGAAATTCAGGAGTTGTCCTTGTGGTGGCTGTTCAGTGGTGTGAGGTGCCGTGGGGTAATTTATCATTTCCGTTTACTGCAAAACAGCACTGAGCAATATGATATATTACTACCTTAAAACTCTTCATCATACTACATGTTCGAATACGTAGTGTTTAGTTTATGAATGTAATGCATACTTAGCCATTTGTGATGCAGCTTCTGCCTTCCTCACACACACACACACACACACACACACACACACACTCTCCTCCAGCTGTCCTCAATCTCTTAATTGCTTACGAAGCCTTCATCAATAGCTTATATCATTTTTATGAATGTGTTGCGTTTGATTTATAAAGTCTTATTTGGTTACAGGAAATATGAAGCAGCAGCCAGAGATATAAATAGTGAGCCGAAGCGAATGGGAGCTCAGCTCTCCCAGTTCAGTCCGCGAAAGAAAACACACCATAATTCACACACACACACACTGAAATGCTCACGCTGCTGTCTTTACAGCGGTTTTCCATTGAACTCTGCTCTAACACTGCGATTCCTCTTTCTAAACCGAATCTGAACTTTAACCGCAGGATCCAAACAGAAACCGTGTGGCTTTCAATTTTGCAAATTAAATCAGTGTTTTGTGTGACAAAGCATTTTTTGCTCGTGGGAACCAACAAAGCGTCCCCACAGCGTCAGACCTTTTATGTTTTCCTTTCATTGTGGGGTCACTTGTAAAAGAAAAAAACACTTTCACATACACCGACACACACTCACAGACTCTTTCTGTACAGCTCAATCTGCAGATAAAACAAGATATAAAAGCAAAACACACACGCGCACACTCATACTCCATCCTCAAGCCCACGTTCTCTACATTTGTACTCACACACACACACAATCACAGATCCATTCTGAATGGCTCTATCTGCAGATGGGGTGTGAGACGTGTTTTGAATTACGTTCGCGTTTGAAGTTGTGATAAGAGCAGAACATGTGTATTCAATCGAGCACCGTTATGAATTATGTCAGGTCACACACACTCACTGTGAGGTTAGACAGACACACACATGTGCACCACGCATAAACACAAATGTCTCCACGCAGTAAGAGCTTCTGGCCTAACACTCTCGTTCGTCCGCGATACATCATCACGGTGTCTACTGCAGGTGTAGTCAGAGATTTTGGCGAAAGTGAACTCTTCTCTCTCTTTACCCTTCCTCCTAAACACATACTAAAGCTAGAAGAGCTGATCGCTAGTGCACGAGCGGGAGCTTCCTGAATGGAAACTAAAGTAGACGTGCCACTGGCTGGATGTGGCCTATTTGTTTTCATTCCTGTTTACCGACTCTGAGGTACCGCAGAGACCCGAGTTTCTCCTCTTAGCAGCTATTTAATTTGCAGCTGTCAGAAACGGCAGATGGCGCAAAGTGCGTTTGAGTTAAAAGCCACGGACCACACCTTTAATTTCATCGAACATGGCTAAAATCTTAGATTTTCCTTTTATTTCTTTTGTTTTTGTCGACTTATTAATCCTATCAGCATATTCACCTATTTCACTTGTCTATAGCTGTCTTTTATTCCACAGTGCTAGTGTTGGGAACCGAAACTGAGACATGTCTGCCAGGACCCGTCTACGTGACTGTCAGGCATCAACGCGGCAGCTTATCTATTTATCTAGATGTCACCTAGCATGCATGGCTTATGGCACAACAGCGCGAATGTTCAGTTAACGATTAAGAGATATTTCTTGTCATCTAAACATTCGACATTCAAACGGCTGAATCGATACGCAATCGGAATCCAGTTCAGACGATACCCGACCCTACACAGCACGGCTGCATCGGTGCTGATGCATTCCCTATAACAGCAGCTCTGAGAATTACCTGGCTTCAGTTTTAAAAACATCGACGCGCTGTTTTCTGTAAAGAGAAGTTTGTGTAACGTTTTTTAAAGGAATCTCCAGTGTCAGCACTTTGTAACAGCCAGAGGTAAAGCTGTAACTTTATGAGCATCTCCAGGATGGAAGGTTTTGCAGTTTCCCTATAACACGGCAAGCTGCATTTTTTTTTAAATGATTGTTTTTTTGGAAATGTAAGTACAACTCGAGAAGCTAACGTGTTTTGTCGATGCTCCACAATATTAAGCATCGCTATTAAGGGCTAAGAAAAACGATAGAGGGTTTCTTTTCTTTTTCATTTAATAAAAATAAATGGACGCATTGCGAGTTTGCTGTGGCTTAAGAGGAATTCAAACTTCATGCGTGGCAATATTTGAAAATCATCAACTCCATTGTTGATTATCTTACTATGACTGCAAACCGTGCCGCGTTTTATTCCTTACATTTCACCGAGGTCACATTGGCGGTCACGCGGAGCTTGTCCTGACCTGGTCCGGGACTGTAGAGACTGTCTACACACTCATTAATGTGTCGCGGTGACCTGGAGAAAGCTGGTACATTAGTAAGATACATAAATCTCACCACACACAGACACACACATGCACACACAGACAGCCACTAAGTGAACTTAACTGTAATTGTCAGACATGGTTAGCCTGTTTGCAGTGAGCTAAGTACAGCTGACTTTGCTGTTATTTCATTAGTGTAGCTTTTCCCCTTTCCCGCACTCGTCTCATCTTCACCTCGCTTTCGGTTCTTGTTGTTTTATGAGCAGCGACGTTCTGCAGGAGCCTCTGTCCTCCCATTTTCTCTACATCCTCCTATCACTGCTTATCATCATCTCAGTTACTCAATCCTCCGCCTCCCTCTGTTTCTCTCCTCTCTCTCTCTCTCTGTTTCGCTCTCGTCTCATCTCAGCCCAAGTCCTCGTCCTCCCGCTTGTCACTTTCCTTTTCTGCCTCTCTCCGTTTCTGCTTTCCTTATTTTTTCTTGTAAAGACACTGCAAACAAGCCGTCACAACTTGCCACGTCTCTCTCTTTTACCGTTCTCTTTCTCCCTGTTCTGTCTTTCGGCTTGCATTTTACGCTCCAAGAGCGGTTGTTGTTCCACAAATAACCAGCGCCGGGAGTCAGCTTGTTGCCCTCTTTTTCTCTCTCTCCCTTTCTCTCTCGACCTCTCTCTCTCCCTTTCTGTGTCTTTTGTATGTCTTTCTCTCCCCCCGCCATCTCCGTGTTTCCTCTCGGCCCCTCGCGTGTTTGTTCTTCCGATCACTCATGTCAGAAACAGCTTGTCAAAAGCAGTCAATGTCTTTGTTTGCTGCTCTCAATTTCTCTCTCTCACTTTGCTTGTTTTTTTTTTTTTTTCACGATTTTCTCTGCATCTATTTAATTTGCTCTCAGTTTTAAATTCCTGTAACCCCGCATGTGATGTCGCTATCAGTCAGCCTAGTAACAAAAGTGCTTATGTAAGAGTGAGCCGAAAGCACACTACGATGTATAAACGCTGATTATCTTGGAGTAAGCACTTCTTTCCCTGGAAATGTGAGTCAGAGCAACATGCTGCCAAAAGTAGCACGCTGTTACCTACGAGGATGACCTTGTCATGTCTAATGACCTTGGCTACCAAAGCTAGGACCAATGCATCTTTATGTTTTTTGTTTATGACGAGGTGGAAAGTGTCCTGAGATCCCACAGGCAGAACAGAAAAAAACTCCCACTCCTGAGTTGTTTAAATGCAGATTAGCTCATCTGGCACTGCAGTCTTTCATCCTTTTTTTTTTTTTTTTTTTTTTTAAAGTTTGGCACAAGTGTTTCGAATTTACTTCCGTTCATAGTGAATTGAAGTGGCTGTTGTTGTTTTGGACAAAGCAGGAGTGGTAGTGTAGCATCATAGCTAGCCTGCTTGCGGTTTTAAGGCTTTGGCGTCTGTACAGCTTCCTGATTTACAACGGTGCAAACAACTGCGGCTGAATTTCCTTTGCTAATGTTCAAAGAATGCAATGGCACTAAGAAAATATAAGCTACTATGCCAAGTTGGGTTTGGTTTGGGGAATTTTTTTTTTTGCGTGCTGGAGTTTTTATACATGGATGATTATTGGAAAATCAACAGCATACTCCGATATCTGCAAATAGTGTTTAAAGGCTTTTTATTTTCTATTTGTTTACTCCACCTCATTTTTCTGTCTGTAATATTTCCTCCATGTGACCTCTTGAACCTGTGGAATCTTTTTTCCTTTATGCTTTTTTCTGTGCGCACACACACGTGTTTTTTTTTTTTAATCGGGTGGCTCCTCGGGGAGCGTGCGAACCCTTCGGGCCCTGTTTGAGCTCTGAGCAGCGGCAGCTTCCTTTTAAATGGAAAAACGTAGCACTTTCCAATTGAGGCTCTGATAAAGAGAGAAAGAGAGGGACAGTGGACGAGTGCCTCACCTATTTCCGATCTCATTTCATTCTCTATCTCTCCAGCAGTCAGTAAATAAGAGGTATATTAATGTGTGTATAAAGACCTCTCTCTCTCTCTCTCTCTCTCTTTCTCTCTCCTCTTTCTCTTTCTGGAGCACACACAATATCTTTCTCTTCCTTTTTTGCTGCTTATTAAAGTTGCACCAAGGACACACTGTCCTTTACCAGTCAGTACTCAAGGTCTGGCTGAGTCTTGCTTTAAGCATTGTTTAGTCCTGCAGTAAGCCAGGTGCAGTCAGGTTCATATCTGCTTCACACTGGCCCGCTTCAGCATCTCACTGACCAGGTCAAGGTGTGTGTGTGGTGTGTGGTGTGTGGTGTGTGGTGTGTGGTGTGGGTTACACACACTGTAGGAAATAAATGTCCTCCAGGGAAGCTCTAAACCAGGACATGTTTGAGTTCTGCAACCCCGCGCTGATTATTTCTGCACTTCCTGTGTGTGAATTTTAAATGAGAAATGAGAAGTGTGACTTTAAATTTTAAATGAGGAGTGTGAGAAGTGTGACTCAGTGCTGCCGGATGAGTGTGCGCGAATGAGGTGTGTTTCATTACAGCAGGGTAAAATATACCATGAGAATGCACGTGTGCTCAGTCTCATAAATTCATGTAAATACTTCGGTTCTCATCGGTGTACTTCTTAATTGCCAAATGTAATAGCTGTGCTCATAGTTCACGTGCTCACGCGTGCATTCTTCTGTCTCTTCCTCAGCCACGTCGGACGGCACGCGCCAGGGGCTGGAGAGCATGAGAGGAGGAGTGTGTGCCACACAAGGCATGAAGGTGGTGCTCAAAGTTGGACAAAGTGAGTACACTGTGATGGGGTGTTATCTTACAGCATGTTTAACTAGCTACGCTACCTGTCCCCTCATAGTACTCCAATACAGTTAGTTGTATGCTTTATAGCTGTAATTAAAGTTTGCAGCTTACCTTTCACAGCTGAAACAAACGGGTATAGGAGACGGGCCAAGAAGCTCCTCGGTTTGTACAGACGTGAAGGAAAGCATCTTTTCTATTTTGCAGTGTCAAATCATTTACACATTTCAGATAACACCGCCGCACCCTTACGCGTTAGCAGATACACCGTGATACGCTAATGAGGGTGGTTGTATGGCTTTTTGTCTTTCACAACGCCGCATGTATAAAAATAACCCCGTGTTGAATAGCTTTCAGACTTGCGGATAATCCGCAGTGAACATATCTCGATGTGAAAAAGGTAAAGAGCAAAACCTCATAACCTGCAGCCACAAAACTTTCCTGCAACCATGCTAATCACACAGTTCTTTTGATTACTATTAAATGGTTCGAATTTTTAAGACTCTCTCAAATATTGAATATTTTGAAATGAAGCCTCATCCTTAATCAGTATGCGTCCTTGCAAATTGACGAACTCTGCCGATATGTTTGCAGAGGCATTCCCCCTAGAGGTGATTGTCCTTGCTAAAGGACCTTTGAGGGTCTCAAGTATTTTGCGGTCTTAAACTAGCTATCGTCTTTTAGGAGAAAAACCCCCTTAAGATTATATATATATATATATATATATATATATATGTAGAGAGAGAGAGAGAGAGAGAGAGAGAGAACCCTACAATAGAAGGTTCAGAAAAGATACCAAGTCCAACTTTTTGGGGAAAAAAAATAAAATAGAGCCGTTGGTCATCAAAGAATCCTTGAGAAATCTTTGAGTCCATCTAGGATATGTAGATAATGTTTAGCTACTGCAGTGATAACCCATCAGTGCCCTGGCGGCTTATAAATATAATCTTAGTTTAGTCTATACTTAAATTAAAGTGTGATAGACAAAGAATGTATAATTTAATAGCAAACTAATGTAAAAGAGTTAGGTTTAGTTCACGAGTCCCATTTTTCCTCATTATTTCAACCATCCTATAAGCAAGACATCCACATGACTTCAGCTGATCTTCATGTACGCAGCATCACGTTACCATGGGAACAGTGTGTATCATGTGAAGCTTGCTAGGTTACTTATTATTGCTAACTAGGTACCTTGAGATTCGGTGAGTAAATGGCTAGCTCTTGCACATTATGATTAATTGAAACAGATTGGTTTGTGTCTGCTGCTTAATTATTCTAAATTGTGAGATAACATGTAATTAAAGTACAAAATAGAAAGCTTTCTAATGGATTTATTTCCTTAAAGACTAACGTAATGATGCTCAATAACGATCAGCTTAACAACAGGCATAAGCAAACCCATAGAAATATATGCTATACCATCCATTGGCCAGCTTGCATCGCTTCACTTCAGTGTTCCTACTCATGGTGTGAATGCAAGCAGAAAAAAAGCCCTTGAAGGTGTGTAGTTCTCAGGGGAGCTCCCTAGGGGGTAGTTCCTCTCAACGAGTCCCTAGAACCGTTTGCTCCGAAAGCGTCTAATAACCAGTGGGTAGCCGACAAAATTCGCGGGTAATGGAAACCAAGGCACTTTATCAGGCTACAGGCTTCTGAATGTAAGCTAAATGCCTGCACACGTGCATATGTTTCCACTGTAAGGTGATAGACATCATTATGGAGCTCAGTTTAACTTGACACTAGTTTTTGAATCATGCCAATATTGTCATTACACTTTAGCCATAACAGTTTTAAGTTTAAAGTGAGGGACATGGCTGGAGTGGTGAGCCATTATCAACTGTAGCAATTGCACAATTGCCTGGTCCTGATACACACAGGCATGTAGAGCGAGAAACACACTCTTTACAGCTAGCAACAGTGTTGGCTAGAATTGTCGTTCCCCCTCACTTTCTCTCTCTCTCGCTGTATCTATCTGTCTATGCATCACTCCTCATACTCTATCATATTCCCCATTTCATATGCCCCTCTATGGCTTATTCTGCAACTCTACTTCAGCTTCTCAGAATACTGTATCAATTTTTTGACATTATTAACATTGTACATTCAAAATATCCTTCTATCCATCTCTCGCTCTGTTTTTTTTATCTGCTCTCTAGCTGAAAGGTCACGTCTGTTTTGTTTGTCATCTAAACAGAAGCCTGGTGCAGATTTCTGATGAGATACAATGCACGTACACACTCAAACACACACACACACACACACACACACACACACAGGCATGCTATTCTGAAAACAACAAAAACATGACAGTGGCCCATAAGCTCAAGAGGACTGTGGTAGAACACATCTGATTAGCATCTGAAGCACGTGCCTCTGTCATCATATTCATAAGCACTGCTGTCGACTGATTGAATGCAGAGAGCTGGCGATTATTTTTTCAGCATTATAGAGAGTGTTGAGTTTGTTTGAGCTTCACTGGGCAAAGCCATTTAGTGGATTTATGCAGTGGCATGCTTTTAGTCATTGGGTGGGCACAGAGCACATTAAAGGTTGGCAAGTACAATTTATAGAAAATCTGATTTGTTCCTTGGCGCTAAATGAGTGGACAAATAATGACAGGCTACATTCGCATTAAAAAATTCTTTGCACAGTTACGATTTTCTTGGCTCAGGTCGGCTCTGTCTACCTTGATGTGAGCCATATCTGTCTTTAATGCCAACACATCTTTCCCTCCAAAGGTCCTGCTTGCACACCTGGAATTTCAAACACTTCTCAGTTCCTTCTAGTTTTGCTTGAATCCATTCCCTAAATATCAAGGAAATCTCCTAGTTCCTCATCCTTCCACTGAATATAGTCACTGCCGTTGCTCTAACACATTGCTGTTTTGCTGCACTATCTACACCTATCTATTGAGGACAGCAACAATATGTTGCGTTTGAAAAAAATAAAAAGCCACATGAATTCCAATCTGACCGTTCTCATTCGTGACACATGGCCACTTATCAGATATGTATCCCAGCTCAGACCAAATATGAAAGTGGCTCAAGTGTGATTTGAATAGTTTGGATTTTTATGTCTTGAAAAACATCAAATCTGTCTCACATTGAGGCAGGAAATCGGATTTGTGTCATTTAACTGTAGTCATGTAAATACAGCCATAATGTGTTTATACCTTCTCTGTAAGACGTAATACTTAAAGGATTTGGTCAACGTACCCACAATGCAGAACTGAACTTTCAACTGAAAAAAAAATAATAATAAATAGACTTGATGCATTATGTTGTGATCTGAGATTTGACGTTTAGAATCCTTTCCCATAGATCCCTACGGATTGCCCCCAAAGTCTGCCAAACCGGACCAGGCAGGTCCTCCCAACACCAGAAACCAAGGTAAGCTCATAAAACTGTAACCCCAGATTATTATTCAGCATCCCATAGCAACAGACTGGATGCGTGCAACACATCCCACCAAAGACCCAAAACACTCTCTCACGGTCACGGAGAGAAAATCGAAGAAAGAGGCGACATATGGCTCGAGCGAGAGGGAGAAACGGCCGAATGCTGGCGCTGCAGTTCCGTTTGATATATTCCATCCCTCTGTTCTCCGTGCTTCTCTCTCTCTCTCCTCTGCGTCTGCTGCGAGGCCTGCGAGGCCCGTGCCGGAGGCAGTGTGTGGTTTGATAATGGCCGTCCTGGGAGAGGAGAGGGTTGTAGGGAGGAGTGGGAAGCCATTTCAAAGAGTTATTATTGCCATTAGTTTGGCGCCCCGTTTTTTGTTGGTCCAGGGAGATGGCGAGGAAGATAAAGAGAGGAAGACAGACAGAGAAGATGTGTTGAAGGAGGGAGGGCACAAGCGAAATAGGGAGGATGAGGACAGAGGTGATTATTAGTCATGCTTTATATTTGTCGGAGGCTCGTTCTGTCAAGAACTTCCAGAACTGTTCTTTATCTCCTAGCCTGCCTCACACTGCTGTACACATCACTGGCACACACACGCTGACTCACACATACACACATTTACTGAGGAAGCTTGGGGTGAAATCTTTACAGGGCTAAAAAAGTAAGCCACAGTGGGGAGAGAGGGAGGGCGAGAGAGATAAAGGCCGAGCAGTGGAAGGTGATTTAAGAGGGAGAGAGGAGTGACAGGTTAAGAATTTTAAAGTGCAGGAAGGAGGTAAGGAGCAGGAGACATGCACTATATACCATCCACCATCACTAAAACAGGAAAGGAGTGACAGAAGCACAGAAGGACAAGGGCAGCCAATGATAAAGAAGTGACAGTAGATCTCTCTTATTCTCTTAGCTTGTGTTCAGCCTAGTAAGTGACAAAGCAACAGGAGCCATGATTCTGCTGACAGCGACAAGTGACTTGGATTGAGCGGCAATAAATCTAAACGATTGGCTCCAATAAATACCTCCCACCGTCCTTAAACTTTTCATTTTCAGTTTATTGCCCATTTAACACTGTTTGGTGCACAAACACAGAAGAAATATTTATGAGCCTAGTTTAATTATTGGCTGGATTTTATCACGGTTTTAAAATACATCTTAAACTAAAGTAATACAATGATGTGTATTAATTATACAGTGGCAGGATTTTAGATCAGAAACTAAAAAGAGCTAGACTGCAGATATTGCAGTAAATCACACTTACATCACCCTTTTCTGAGAGCATCACTGCTTTCGTTACTTTCATAACACTGGCCCACGTCAGCGTTTGCAGTAACTAGGAGCTGATTGGATGTCTGTTTTGCAGCTGTTTCATCATTTTTGAAAAATATCTTGTGCTACTGTTTTGCTTTTGCAATTGTCATATTTTGCCCCATCACCCACCCCTAATGGACAGGCCAGGCCACAAGCAATAAGAGACGAACCAAGAGGAGCGTCAGACTTTTGCTAGAGGTGATGCAGATTTAGTACAGGAAGATCACTTAGGGTGCTGTGAAGTGAGAGACGGTCAATAATAGGAACAGACTCCGAGCTGCACAGTGAGGCGATATTGGAAAGGAGAGGGGTGAAGGAGAGAGAGAGAGAGAAAACAAGAGGAATTGTGTGCAGAATAATGATGTAGCAATCGAGCGCGTCTGCAGACAGATCCCCAATATTACTGACCAATCCCCCACTCGGCTGGAGCTCCTCTCGTCTCCCTGGCTACCACACACACACACCCAAACAGACACAAGAACACATCAAAAACACATTATAACCCACGTCATTTAGCAACAGTTGGGCTTTTGCCTTTTGGATGTATTGTAAGTGTATACTCTGACACTAAGCTTTGTGCAGTCTAATGCTGAGGCGTTCTACCCGCCATACCGTCCGTGTTTTACAACCATGGTCAATTCACCCATCTGTTTAATGATGTAGAATTGGGTCCGGGAGATGAAAAGCTATTGCTCATTGTCACTGAGACATGCTGTATTTTCTCCAGATAATTTGTGTGTGAGTGTGTGAGACCGTTGCCTCAAAATGATTTCTGATTTTCTGATTTCTGATCAATGATTTCTGATTTTAGTAAAAAAGAAAAAAAAAAAAAAACCAGGAACCGGGAAACAAAGTGGTTGACTTGTAGAAGTAGTACATCTAGAAGACCTTGACAACTGCCAGTGTTCACACATATTCTCAAAATTGGTTATTTTGGTTGATTAGAGATATCAGCTGATCCGTCCGACATCTCTTCGAGTCCTGACAGTTTTTAACCCCGAACTATCTTGAGGGAAAATTGCTACCGATATCACGCCATGTGTACCAATTCATCCCATGTTAAAAAGTTTTCCGTTTCAAACTTATAGCAAGGACTTGCATTAATCAACAAATCTGAGATTTTATTAGTATGATCGTACGCTAATGTAATGGGTTCGTCAAGATTTCTGTGGATGCTTTAGGTTCAGAACTTAAACATACAATTAAGGATTCTGCCAGACAGACAAGCCATTACTGAAGTCATTGTACTAAGTAAGGAATAAGTGCAATTCAGTGGATGTGTTGAAGACGAAGGTTTTAGGATCTTCTTGTCTCTTGTCATTTTTCAGGTGGCAGTGGGAACACAACACTTCCCAGAGTGCCTGGTGGGGGCGGAGCCACAGCAGGCGGTGCAAATGGTCCTCTCCCCGCCTCCAACATCGCCGTCATTGCAGGAGCAGCCGGAGGTTCCGCCTTCCTCCTTCTGGTCACTGCAGTGATCTGTGTGGTGTGCTACCGCCGACGGCACTCCAAGCATTCCGAGTCGCACCACCCGCCACTTTCTCTCTCATCCTTGACCTCACCTAAGCGCGGGGGTGGAGGAGGGGGCGGGAACAACAACGGCTCCGAGCCAAGTGACATCATCATCCCGCTGCGCACTTCAGACTCGGCCTACTGCCCGCACTATGAGAAGGTTAGTGGGGACTACGGGCACCCAGTCTACATTGTGCAGGAGATGCCACCACAGAGCCCCGCCAACATCTACTACAAAGTATGAGGACGGGCGCACAGCATTGATGTCAGCCTGCAGTGCCCAGACCACGCCCCCTCTCCTACTACCTAAACCATAGCAGTATGAACCGAATTCTCCTGTATCTCTGCAGTCTCAGCTCTGACTGTGAAAGCCCCAAACCCTGTGACTGAAACCCACAAACCCACACACACACACACAGATACACACGCACACACACACACACACACACACACACACACACACACACCCATGCACACATACACACTCCTCCTAAACCTCTGACTCTTGTAATCAGGAGGAACGTGTTAAGTATTGAGAGAAAATCCCTTTTTGAGGGCAATTTTTTCTTCTTCTAAGAGCACGCGAAGCTCTCATAACATTAAACCAGACCGCTTGGAGCAAGAGAGAGAAGCAATAGCTCGATGTCTCTTGAAGGTGTCCCTGAGAAACATGCCGTACAATGAACCATTGTGCAGTAAAGGCAAAAATGAAATAAAACAAACTAAAAAAGGGAGAGAAAGAGAGACTGAAAGCGAACTGACCCTAGACCAGTGTGATGTTACCCGAACTTGAACACTACAATAATCCACCAATAGCAGTTTAGTTTGTCCCATTTGTGTTTGTTATTCCTCGGATAAGAGGAGGCGCACCTGGCTCAGCAAATTATAATGCAGTGCTGCCATCACATGACCCAAGGCCCTGCATTTGATTAGACGAGCCATAGTCGCATTGAAGATCTTGTATATTTTAATAACGTGTGTATTTTGTGAGTGTGTAGGGTAATAATTATGACACCGCTGTCGCACAGAGTGCGACAGCGAGTGCGCATATCGTGTGCTTCAGTTACAGTGTGTTGGTGTGTGTATGTGAGTGTGTGTGTTTATCTGTGAGAGAGCATTGTACCTGAGTGAATGTGAGTTAGACTGTTTCAAAACCAAAACACAAAAAATGAGCGAATATCAAAAAGTGTTTTTTTTTTTTATCGCTTTCATTCAATATAGAATATAATTATATATGAATATTCAGTAAAGTTTCTAGATGTCCTTTTTTTTTTTTCCGAAATGTAAAACACCGTATCTGTTGTTAGACCATTTATTTCTGCTTTTCTTTTCTGTGCTTTACAAAGAGCTGACCCTGTTCCTCCGTTGTATTTTAAGTTAATTTAATACTTTGTATTTCATTTCACAAAAGGTTTTCTGTTTTATTTTTTTCCCCTAGTCATTCCTCATTTCCCAGGAGTCTCCACTCTCCATGTATATTTTTATAGCTCCTTGTACAATGATGTAGTTTTGAAGCTAGACCTCGTTTTGTGAAAGTGTTGAGGTAGAGGCACAATCTGAGAAGTTTTTTTTAATGTGCAAAGACACTTTCTTTTTTATGAAAAAAAAGAAAAAAAGAAAGAGGGAGGGGGGTAAAGAAAAGAATGCCAGAGCTGCCTATGAAGGAATGAGAAAATACGAACAGACAGAAGTGCAGGGTAAAGACAAAAAGTGATGGGTGGGGTGGGGTGGGGTGGGGTGGGGGGGGATCCTCGAAGGATGTCGTCAGGATGGGGGAGGATGAAGGGATGGAGGAACACAGAAGGAGAGATGGAGCAACGGAGGTGGGTTTTTAACAGACTCTTGAAAGGGGTTGTGTGAAACAGGGGCTCGGGAAATGCAGGATTCTCAACTACACAGGTGGAAAAGAAAGGGGATTCACTCGCTCTGTCTCGGTCGGAGAGATGGAAATAGGCTTTCATACACCTGCTCGTACTTTTTCTGAGCTGGAAAAATTTGAGGCTCAGTTCAAATTCTTTCACTCTCTCACAACACACCTTCGTATAATACAACACACGCATACACACACACACACACACATTCCACATCCTCAGAAAATGAGAATGCACTTGAAAAGGCACACAAATCTTTCAACACACACACACACACACACACACATACATACACTGAGTACACAATCAAAATCCATTCTGGCTGTCCACATAGACGTTGATTACCTGAAATGAATTCTGATTGGACTCACACACAAACACATTCAGATTACACCCATGCATTCCAGGACTAAAGAACACACACACACACACACACACATGTGTGTGTCCGATTGTGCCAATGAGAGTCTCGTATTTTCAGAATGTGCTCTTTTACATTTCTGTGTGTGCTGATGCTAGAAGATGGTTGTTAAGGTAATGTACGCTACTGCTCGTGTTACAGTTAATCAGTATATCAGGTTTCCTTATGTTCAAAGCTGCATTGAGACTGAGGACCTCACACATACACACACACACACACACACACACACACTCAGCCAAATCCATGAACCTTCAGGCCTTGCACCACTTTGTCGGTGTGTTTAATGCTCAAGGCGAGACTTTGTTTAGAACCCGGATATGAAAATGACAGCGTTTTTGTACGAGTTGATCTGGTGTAACACTGCAGCAAGTGAACAACATTGTTTTTTGTGTCATGTCAATATTCTCTGTTAAATTTTCACAATCAAGTTGTCAGTGTTGCTTTGTTGTTATGTGACAAATAAGTATGGTGCATTTATTTGTTGGTCAGCTTTCAACATTTCTGTTCATTAAATCCTGCTTTTCGTAAGCCATGTTTCTGTCCTGTGGATGTGGACTCATGAGTGTGTGTGATGTGTGTATATATACACACACACGCACACAAACCCCAGCATCTGAGGACTGTTCAATGGTAGAAAGCTGGTGTCTCTGATCTAGTTATGAAGAGTCTTATCGAACAATGTGGCCTCCTCAGCGCAGAAGACACCACTGGAAATACGAACATGTCTGGACTTTGTTTTTCCATGTTGTTACATTTCTGTGTTTTTTTCCTTTCAGCCTTTCTTCATTTGCTTGCTTTCAGCCATGGATGACCATGGAGACCTGTGGCAGACAAAAAAAACAAAACAAAACAAAATTGTAAAGGAATCAAGAGGAGTGTGCGATTTTTTTCGTAGAGAACGCTTCAGTGTGTGCGCGTGTACATGTTTCTCTGTGCCAATAGCCAGCAAGTGACGGCCATTTTAAGGACCTCTGCTCCTCTCCAGTTGCCGTGTTGAGACGTTTGTGGGACACTACATTTATGTGTGAGATGTTTTCTTTTCTGTGTTCATCCTTCCATCCTTCTCTCCCTCCCTCACCACTCCCTCTCTTTCTTTCCTTGCTTTCCCTCCACCCTATACACACCTCTTAGAAAGAGAGGTTAAAAAATTAGTACATTCCTTTGAAGAAATGTTGATTAAAAAATTGCAAAATTTGTTTAAGCACCAATCTTTGACCTTGTATTATTTTTACGTGCTTGTTCAGATTTGGGTGGTGGGGGGTATGCTTTTGTTTTTATATCCTGGTGGGGACTAGATGTCTACACAAGGACAGGACTATCTGTCTTTCAGCTGCTGAGGTTAAGATTAGGGTTAGGTTTAGGTCTAGGCATAGCATTTTTTTTTTGGTGAAAGAATAATTAGATAATAGAAGTATAGTGCGAGGAAGAGAGAGAGAAAATGCTTAAATGTAATATTTAATTGATTCACATTTAACTGCTTATGATTTGT